>WHYT01016841.1:263929-284012 GCA_009806455.1 Tetrax tetrax | reverse complement strand
TTTTGTTTTTTTTTTTTTTTTTTTTTTTTTTTTTTTTTTTTTTTTTTGTTTTTTATAAACCCTGTGGCAAATGTCAAAGGCATCATTCTAGGAAACGAATACCCTTAGGAATCAAAACTGCAGCTTTTCTCATAACTCTTCATGAAGGCTCAGTTAAACATTTACCTTGTTCCCTTGCCAATAACTCTAGTTCTGGCAATGAGCTCTAAAGGTGATGTAGAAGATGCAGTAACTACGTCTGTTATCTGAAGAGAAATAAAACCGTATCAAAATACTTATTTGTAAATGGAAAGTGAGTTGTGCTCATCTGCAGGTTAAGTTAGGAAAGTTAAGTTCTGTGCAAAATGCCGTGTGCTTTTCTTAAGGAAAGATTATTTTGAAGTAAAACAATGATAAATGGGTCTGACAATACAGCAGACTGCCCAAACTTTTTCTCATGATTTTTCATTTTCAATAGATCTAGGACTTCTGTGTTATAGAGATACCTTTCTGATTGCAAAATATTTAAATGAAATATTTGATTTCTTAAAGGTCAGCAAGTTTTATATATAGCTAAGATTGTAAAAAATATTCAGAGTGCAAAAGAATTGAACCAAGAAACAGCTTCACCTTATTGATGCAAAAATCCCAGTGTAGTCACAGGGGCTTGGTCTTTAAGCAGGTAAAGTATGCATATGAATCAAGCTGAGAAAGTGAATTTGAACACGAATTAATTTGTAATTGTTTCATATAGCATCTTTAGAACTTTTTCCACAAATAAAAATGAATGAAATTTATTAAATAAAATGTTAAATGTTACCAAACACTTTTTAACATTAGAAATTTCCTAATTTAAAGTGTTACATTTGGCATATAAGTGTGTACATAGAAGCATGTGAATGAGTTATTAAAATCTATGAGAAAAAACTTTAATGAGTTACAATTTGATTTTCACATGAAGGAGCCAATTAATTAAAAAGATATGTTCCTTGCTTTCAGTTAATTTGAAGCTATATTTCTTTCTATTAAAAAAAACCCAAGGACAAGGAGTTCCCAATTTGCCCTCACTTTGTTCTCTAATTTAGGCTGCAAAGTTTCTTTGCAGATTTTAGTGTATTGTGAAGTATTCCTCTAGTGTATATGTGCCTCTGTGTGTGCATGCATGAATAGAAAATCTGATATATGGAATATAGAATTAGACTCTTGCTTCTATCCAAAAGGGACGGGAGGTACCTATACCATAGATGTAGCCATAGTAGATGAAATAACGCTTTCCATTTGTAAGTTAACTGGGTATACGTAGAGCAAGAGATTATAACCCAGAATTTGAAATATGATGTCTAGGAAATACAGTTCTGGTGTCAGTGCAGATAGCACAAAGAAGTTTTTGCACAGGAATACTTACATTCGTGTTTGATGTGTATCGATCTCATGTTCTTCTGTGACAGGTCAACACCATCTGAAATTTTGGAACAATTTGTGCAGACTTTAGTCATCAGCTGATAAATTTGCTTATAAGATCGCTTTCCCAAAGGATTTTGTGTGACTAAGTTTTACAAATCTATTAGATTAATTCATTCGTTTGATCCCAGAACTCGGGATGGGCGACTTCTGGTCTTCACATGTGTAGAGATCTAAAGTGCAGCGCTGCTCCTTCTTTCTCCTCATTGCATCTCCGTGTCCCCTTGGACCAGGGTAGCTTTTGCCAGGTGTTGTCTGGTGACATTCAGCCACTCTGGCCTCTCACAAAACCACCCCAGTCCTCGTGAGAGATTTCTGTTACGTGAGACCAGTGGGACTCTGTGTTCCTGGCACTGACCATGGAATTTCAAAATGTGGGAATCGCAGCTTTTCCCTTCTAGCTGCACTTGCCCAGGCAGGGTGACTGGAGAGTGAATAAGGTTATGTTGGTCTCTGTTTTTAATAATCCTGGGAAAAGCCAAGAGTTTTCCGTTTGCCTGTAGCCAGAAGTTAATGACTTCAGTTCCCAACCCCATGCTGCATGTGACTGATTTTATGTTCAGCATTATGATGGTGCAAGCCATAGTAATACCGGATATTGTGATAGACAGATGTAGGCAATTATTTAAAATGTTTTTGTAATTAAATTGCCCAATTCCATTAACTTATAAGTGTCTACTACTCAGCATAACTAATAGGAATTTTATGGGGTATCAATTAGACTGTGAAAGCATACTCTCTGGCTCTTATGATCTGGAAGGATAAGAATTCAGGAACATAAAGGTTCTCATATCTCAGAACTCAGACAAATTATAAATCTGTTTCAGGAAGCAGATAGGAACCTTAAGTTTTTATAGAAAAGCTGTTTGGAAAAAAAAAAAAACCAAAAACCAACAAACAAAAAACCACCACCAACACCAAAAACTTAAATCAATGAAACAACACATTAAATTACACAAAATGGCTTGGATAGCATGACCAAAAGAAATAAAAAACAAAGCTAGACTACTGGCAGGCTTGTGGCAATGGCTGAGAATAAGTAAAGTGTTCACAGAAAGCTGCTTAGTGCTTGGATTAGTGTAATGGATGCCTTGAATTAAATGCATTTGTTTTTTGTGGTTTTTTTTTTTTTTTTTTTTTTTTTTTTTTTTTTTGGTGAATGGCTCATTCTCACTGTTTGCAGTAGCTTTAGTTTTCTCATGGTACACACTTGCTTACTTCCTTTTTACTTCCTTATGTATTACTATCTGACAAATGGTGCTAAGTCTTCATTGTTTAGATCTTAAAAGATCTTGTCATTGAGTAACTGGAAATAAGTTAACAGCTATCTCATCTGCTATTCTGCATATGCAATATATATATATATATATATATATATGCAGTACCAAAGGCAAAAAAATTACTGTTACTGATACAGCCAACCAAAAAGTCATAAAAAGTTGAGATTTTCAATAAAGATCCTCCCAAAAGCCACAAGAAGCAACCAAAGGAATAGGTTATGTAGTAGAATTTTTGTGTTTGTTTTTAATCTCTGGAAAACTGTGACCAGATCACCATTCTCCAAGAATAGCTGTAACAAAACTATTCTGTCTGAAGGGAATTATGGGCAAACATAACTTATTACGATTTTTTAAAAAAACCTCGCTTCTGCTCATTTTATTCATCAGTGGAACAGGAGTTTATTTGTATGTTTGATCCAAAGATGACTTTTTCACACATCCACAGATACTTTGACCTGAAAAACAGCCAGAGAGGTCTCAAGCCGACTCTAATTTTGCCTGATCCCAGTCACTCTGAGTGTCATCAAACCTCAAAGTCTGCCTGAGAGCCTTGTCTATCGGTGCCCTACTTATCCCATGCTGTGTACCCTGAACATACACGAGGACTGATGACATCAAGATTTTCCGGTATCCACAGAGTGCATTTAATTCTCATAGACTAAGTTACAAATTCATCAGGAGATACTTCTATTTCTCCTCTTCATTTTAGTGTTACAACAGGATTTTAGGTCCCACGGCTGCTCTTAGATGCCTATATGAACATGTACTGCCAACTGCAGTAGTTCTGCCTTTGAGCCCTAGGGAGGACTTTGGCCCCTCAAGAGGCCACGTTACTGTGGTGGAAATGGAACAAAGCCTCCTCAATCTCATTCATTTCCACCAGTTTCATTATTTCTAATTCACTCCATTAAAGAACAATAGTAAATGGGGACCAAATCCTCCGAGCTAATTCCCAGTGAAGCATTCTTATAGGCAGGTATGTTGAGCCAAAGTCTCTTATAATTTAATTTCAGTATTTTTCACTTGATCTGGGTATGCAGGATGTTAAAGAAAATCTTGGAAGACATGAATGTGTATGTAAGCTCCTGTGCTACAAGTTCTGCTGCAGTTTATGTTCATTGCTTCTTTGCCATTCTGTTAAAGCTTTTTAGACTGTGTTTTCTTCTTGAGTTTTTAAGACATTGTTAAATACGATTCAGGAATTATTAAACCATTAATCTACAGGTCTTTGTTTGATCAGCTGTAACTTGTGTCACATATTACAAAGAAAATGAGCATGCTCATTGGCAGTGATGGACTTGCTTAGCATGCAATGCGTGCACAGGCTCAGTCCTCTGTTAGAACTGTTTGCTGTTTGTTCCTTATAAACTCAAAAGAAATACTTCAGTTTAATTCTCCAGGCTTTGATTTAGGCTTCTAGAGCACTGGGTGTCGAAGGCACTACTTGTGTCAAATAAGTATTAAAAGTATGTGTTTGCTCAAAAGCTTTTCTGGCTGGTGACTCCAGGCTATCCGCTGAGGACTCAGCAGCAAAAGTGTCAGAACCACAGAGTGGCCAAGGTGGGAAGGCATTTCTGCAGGTCAGCTCGTTGGACTTCCCTGCACAGAGGAGCGTCAGTGAAAACAGGTTGCTCAGGACCATGTCCATTTGAGTTTTGTATAACTCCACGGACGGATACTCAACAATCTCTTTGGGCATCCTGCACCAGTGTCTACCACCCTCACAGTGAAAACCTGTTTTCTTCTATTTAGATATTTCCTGTATTTCAAACTGTGCCTGTTGCTTCCTGTTCTCTCACCGGGCACCACTGAGAAGAGTATGGCTTTCTTATCCATGGAAGGGAACAAATAAAACCCACCCTGAGCCATCTCTTCTTCAGGCTGAACAGTCCTATCTCTCTGACTCCCCTCATATCTCAAATGCTCCAATCCCTTCATCATGTTCATGACTTGCTCCTGTGTGTTCATGTCTCTTGCACTGGAGAGCCCAGAACTGGACCCAGGATTCCAGATGCATCTCACCAGCACTGAGTAGAGAGGGGAGGTTCACCTGCCTCTGCCTACTGGCAGTGGTCTTCCTAATGCAGCCCAGGATGCTTTTTGGCCTTCACTGCTGCAAGAGCACATTGCTGGCTCATGTTCAAGTTGTTGTCCACCAGGACCCCCCAGGTCTTTCTCTGAAGAGCTGCTTTCCAGCCAGTCTGTCTTCAGCCTGTACTGGTGCATGGGGTTATTCCCCCCCAGCTGTAGGAGGCAACAATGGACTAACAATACATTGGAATACAGACACCAATATAAAATGCATTTCATCCATTAAAAGCTTTGTTTCAGCTACTATCTTCAATGGCACAGCAACACTTAGCCTTTAATAACGTGTCTGAGTTTTCACATATACTTCAGCATGGTACGCTTTTTGTGAGCTTTTCATCATCCTTCATCTTCCATTTCACACAGTAGCATCTGGCACTGTCTTCTTCCCAGACTCCCCAGCAAGAAAAGTGATTGCTTATGGCTTTCTACCAGGCATCTCATCTAAAATATTATTACTTTTCCCCCCTTTCCTTTTCTGCCCTTTAAAGTTTCTAGATTGCTATCAATTTCTGTATTCTCTATTTCATGTTTACTAGCTGCTGTCACTTCTAATCTAATGTTTGTGTGAAGGAAAATACCCATCTTTGTCACAACATTTCCTTTTCCAAAAGATTTAGTTCTCTTCCTTGCCAGACTTTTTTCTCACTGCTTTTTGTGACTCTGAAGTCAGAATACTTTTCTGAAGTCAGACTTTTGTTCCGAATCCAGCAGGCAAGGTGAGGTGTTGAGCAACCTGAAGAAGCTAAACTTCAGATGGAATTTTCTTGGGGAAAGCAGAGAAATAGCAGACTGTCAACAAGATGAGGCAGGGAGGAAGTCCCACAGGGAACATGATTGCATTTCAGAGGGGTTTTTTTTTGTACTTTGAGCATGTCATACTGTTTCATAACGCCTGATATTGAGCTTATTGTTAGTAGTGCAGAGACTGGATGAAAGCAGGACATCAATTTGGTATTGGTTTACATGTCAGAACATGTTTTACCGGAGAAAGAAGGCTTGAGAAGGGTGAGCAACTCCTAGACTATGAATGCCTTGCTGCAAAAGATTGGCAACAAGGAAGGAAAGATGGAGCAATTCACAGAGGTGACTTCCCACCCACCTCCCTTCATTTTCTCCCCAAAGGCCATATGGGGTAAAAAATACTGCTGGTTGAGAACAAGAGAACAACATAAATACCCAGCAGCGACAGGGAAGCAAGTGAAGCATTAGGTCTTGGAAAGAAGCCTGAACCATACCCACTCCTAGAGCTATTTCTGGGTTGATAGACTTTATATTCCATTATATTCACATTGAACTGTTCTTGAGATTTCTTCTATGCTTACTGTCAGACATAAAAAATACTGTGGTCTACAGTAGCAGATCTTCACATTTTTTCTCTTTCCAAAACTTGAAAAGTAGCAACTGCCATTTGAAGGCTGTAGGACTATATTTGTTCAGCAAGCCAGATGGTCTGGGAAAATATCACTCCCCTAAGTTCTGAATATTTTGACCTTACTTAACCAGAGAAATGCAAGTCAGCAGTTTGAGATGAATTTTTAAATTAATTACCGCAAGGTAATTAATAAGCAAAACAACTATACACGCACTGTGTGTCTGGTTTGCAAGTCTGTGCACCTGCAGCGTGTGGGCAGGAGGAGGAGGAGGGCAGTTCTTGTGGCAGGTCAGAAGGATGAACTCAGGGCAACGTGAGCTGAGGTCGGCAATGGTGTCACAGAATTAGGCCCCTGAGGATGAAGTAGGGCTTTTTCAGTGCAGTGGTAAGCTTTTAAGTCTCAGTTATTTGATTTTGTTTCAGGATTTATTATTCTTTCTCTTATATTTTTTTTTCTTGGTTTGTAGATTTCTTTTTAATCTTGTATTTCCTATTTTGGAATAAACAAAAGGGTTTTTTTTGAAACGTCTGAAAAATTTAGTGGGAACCTAGAAGGCTATTTCTTATATTTCCTTTTTCTTGGGGGCAGGGTAGGGACAGTAGAGCAGACCTTGTAAAGGAAAATCTGAAAATCTGGGAAATAACATGTACTTTGAAAGTGAAATAAAAATCCTTCAAATTTGGAAAAAAAAAAAAAAATCTCAATATTGACATTTTCCAGTAGGAAACTTCTGTTGAAACAGAACATTGTCTTCTGGAATTATATTTGTTAATCAAAAGCTATTTTTTATGATGAGAGCTAGAAGGAACCTTGGAAGTTTCTCTCAGTTCTGGGCAATGAACTCTTGTCTATGGTTTGCTGCAGCACCGCTGTTATAGTGCAACAGCTTTAATCTTGTTAATATATTTTTTTTTATTTTTTTTAAACAAACTTTTGAGAGAAGGTAGGGTCTGGTACTTTGCAACACCCCTCAGTGTATGACAGTAAAAAGCTATAATTTGATAAGAGGCTATTTCTAACCTGAAGTGATGAGGTACATTAGGAACTGGTATGAATAGGTAGAGTAATTCTCTTAAGTGGTGTTTAAACTGGGGAAAAAACCCTCAAATTTGGAAAAATGTAGAGCACTTCCATTTGCCTGCAATACTTTCTGTGGGGATGAACAGATACAGACCCCAGCAGTATAAAAGTAAAGCTATTGCAGGAGGTGGTCTAGGATGAGGCTGGGTTGAGGATGGAGAGGAAGCACCATCCCATTCAGAACTTGGATTTAGCTGTAAACGGGCGATAAAAATTATCCGTCAATACACTGTTCTTGTGTTTAATGCATGTTTACTGGCACTGTGGAGATGAAAGCTATTATAAAAGTGCTGAGTTTCATGAATAGTTGTCATGATTAATTGGAGAGCTGAGTGGTGTTCATGGTCCACATCATGTTTTAGGAAGATAGAGGGTGGGGGCTGGAAGTGAAGGCTGTTGCTGTTGCAATGAAGGTGATGAACCATTGCCAAGAAGCAATTACTGTGTGTAAAGTGCTGTGAAAAGGCAAATGTAAATTGCTATTTCATCACATGATTGTAATTATTTCAATTTATTTATCAGGCAAGAGACATTGTAGAATTCATGGAGCAGATTGTTCACTCTATTAACAATTTTAATCACCATGATTTCACATGTTAGGCTGAGTTAAACCAACTGAGATCCTTGTGCTACCTATCTCTCTAGTATCACACAAGGTCCAATACTTGTTTACAGAAAAGGAGAAAGGTGGTTTTTTTTTTTTTTAATCTTACTTATACATTTTGATGAGGAGGGAACATTTAGTATTAGAAGTCTATATCCTGGCACTAGGGTTAATTTGGCAATAGCCTAAGAGTAGTTGCAATGGTGGGGTTAATGCACGGTATTTTGGTGCTGTATATTATTTTTCCAAATATGCAGACAGTATACACAAAAGAATAAACTTATAGTATTTTGTAAAGTGATGCTATATAAGAGGAGATACAAAAAATATTGCTTGTAATTGATTGTGAGATGAATTAATGAATGAGAAAATGTTTGAATGACACTTGAGCCACAGGATATTCACTAATATAAAGACAATCTGATTCTAAGTTAATAAAGGTTCATTTTAAATGTTAAAACTGTATTCTCCTTTTTCTGTTGAACTATAAAAAGTTTCACAGTTCAGTAGGTGAAGAAAGATGGTACTCAATTGAGCATGTAGAAAGGACATGTCAGTCTACATCATGAACTGCACTGTTTCTACCTCGTTTTTAATTAGGTTGGCACTGGGCATACACATACGTACCTGAAAGAAGGTCTGTATCAAGTGACATTGCATTTTTTTTTCTTTCCCCCTGCAAAATCAGTATTCCATTTATTACAGCTAAATAAAATTGAAAAGATCATTTTGCCACCCAAGGATTCCTAAATCATTTAAAAGCTAGCTTGTGCTGTTAAACACATTATTTAAAAAATGTAATTAGATTGAATTATTGTTCTCTCTCCATCTTGAACGTGGGAGAAGATGAGGTGATAAAATCAAGACTTTCTGATTGCTCAATGTTTTATGAGCTAAGTATATCCAGAAGGAAAATCAAACTAAAATACAAGTGTGTGGTACTGAACTTTATTCCTTAGTTGAATATCACTGTGTAACTTCAAATAGAAAGTCACGGAAATGTTATTCAATAAAGCCTTTGTTTAAGGATGTTAAAAAAAAAAAAAAGAGAGAGAGAGAAAAAGAAAAGGAGTGTTTTGCTGAAGTAGTGTCCATTTCTGACTCAGGTCCCATGTCAGTGAAATACTAATGAGCTCTAGGACAGAATATAAAGAAAATGTTATTTGCATATTTTTACCATTGCTTTAAAAATTAATGAATGCTGTTAGCACAGATTCTGTGGTTTGAGTTTTACTTTATGATCACCTTCCCCATTGGGAACAGCCAATTTATTCAACTGAGTAATCTCTGTGATATTGATAAAACATAATGTAGAAAAAAGTTGAAATAGTCTTTTTTTTATTTTCAGTGTTTTTTCTGTTTTGACATTTACTTTGCTTTTGTAAATTATAGAATAAGTAGAAACAGTCACAAAACATTTAGACGAAACCTAAAACTAACTTATTAAGCTTTGGGTTTAATACTACATTTCAAACAAAACAAACTTTGTCATTTTGCATTAATTTTGACTGTGAAGACAAATTGGAATAAGGAATGCAGCTGTCAATCTGCAGCTGTGAATTAGAAAGTTCTGAAATGTCTGGTTTCATCAAGAGTAGGAATGATAGCAGAATAGTCCTTTCAATATTTTCTGGCAGTTTTACGTCTGGCAAGGGGAAGCAGACAATAAAGCAAACCCATTTGAATCTGATCTTATATTGATAGTAAAATCCCCACCAAGTCTCACAACACCATCATGCCTTTTTGGATGAGGAATCTATAGGGATAGAGGCCTACGCAGAAGGTTATAGTTAGGGTTTCTTCCCCCACTCAACTAATCCCCTGTTGCTGGAAGCTGGGTCTTACTTCTGGGAGCTTGCTTTCAAGATGGAGATTGCAGTGGAAGATGTTGCTGAGAGCCTGCCCTGCCCTGTCTTCACAACTTCTGCTGCATCTCTGCTTCTTCCCTCTGCACTTCTCCTCCAGCTCTGCAGACCCCCTGATCCTTCAGCAGATGGGCAGGTACATGCCCACTCCAGTGCTTTCCTGAGTCAGAGGACGGCTGTTGGATGGAGAAGTGTCCTTTGCCTCCATCTCCTCTTTCTCTCAGCCCCTGGAATGGAGACTATGTGGAGTGAGCCCTGCACCAAGCCAGGGTAGAGACTGAGGGAGAAGAGACATGGATGCAGAGGAAGAGGGTGGCTGGACCAAAACCATGCAGGACAGCATAGAGAAAGGGGTGAAAGCAGCTTTGTAATATTGTGCTATTACTGATATCTGGGAACCATGTTATCGTATACTGTCAGACTGTTAAATTTCCATGAAAGAAATTTTGGAAGCTTGCATCGCTTATTTGTTTCGGATGAATGTTTGCATAGGATATGTTTTCTTCCAGGCTGATTTTACCTATCATGAGGTATTCTACATTTGAACCTACAGAAGCAGTATTCATTATCAGTTAATTTTGACGTACCTGGGTGAACAGCATCAAATAGGCCTATCTTTGGGCAACCACACTGGAACAAGTGATGTGATTCTGCTTTGGGATGTTTTAATACTGGTCTGGAAGGTGAACTTCTACATTCACATGTTCTGAAATTATATGCCTGTCCTGAGATGTTGGGGAAAAACAAACAAAAACCCACTCTGTTCTTGGAGTGAGAGCCATCTGCCCATTCCTGGGCAAATACCTCCAGGTGGCCCTGTTTAAGCAGGAGGGTTGAATGAAGATGGCCTCTGGAGGTCCCTTCCAACCTCTACCATTCTTTGATTCTGTGAAGATAGCCTGTTGGTATTAGGTATGGTATAAGCTGTACAGAGCTGAATTTAGCATAACCAAAGTCTGCTTGAACACAGACAAAATCTGTTTCAACACCTCGTTATTTTTTGTTCTCGTACAAAGGGAAATAAGACTCAAGAAATGCAAATGATTACCCTAATGTTGCACCCTAAGAGTGTGCACTCCATAGAATTATTTAGTTACATTTATATAAACTGATTTGAAAAAATTAAGCTGCCCAGGAGCTTTCGAACAGAAGTGTGACTGTTGAACTTGAGGTCAACTGAACTTGTTTTTGGCACTGGAAAATTTGATCATTACAATTTTTAAAATTCTGTTAATTGTAGTAAATAGGAATGCAGTTTCCTTAAAGGCTTTTAGAAATAGAATGTACCTTTTTTCAGCTGCATTGAGCATGACTGCCAGAGTACTTTTGTTTCCTAATACTAGTTTCTGATAGCAAGTTACAATTCCTAAATTTCCTACTATTTTGTTCTGTCTAATGTACATTATTCATTTTTTTAGAAGTAGTTGGAATTACTGCTTGTAGTGTGATGTTGCTACATATACTTTCTAGGTTAGCTCTTCATGGTATCTTCTGTGATGAAAGGTACAGATAAAGCTTGAAAGAAAGCTTGTCAGCTGGTTCTTATCAGCATCTTCTTGCTCTCTCAGCAGGGCTGACCTTGGGATGGCTGTGCTGCAGGGATACAGAAAAATCACTTAGTTTAGGATTATATCTACCAGTGTCTGAATGAAATGTTTTGTAAAGGCACTTCCAATCTGTAAGATTTTGACATTCACTTATAAGCCTTCCTGCTTTCACTTCAAATATATGCACTTAAGAAAAAGTTCAAGATCTCAAAAGACTAGCAGTACGTTAATCAACTGAACTGATGCAATCTGTAGGGATGCATGCAGCCACAGTATGAATATGTGGGGTTAAAAACCACTTCATTGATCTGACATAACAAGATCTTGTGACCTTATATTGCTTGTGTTGCGCCACTCACTTTCAGCACGGAGACTGTAGTCCCTGCCAACTCTAGTAAATTTAAGCCTGGCTTACAACTTGGTGAATATTGTTACAGTTTGAGTTCCACCTGTCTGTGAATGGATCTCACCAGAATTCCTCACCAGCAAATATTATTAAAAACACTGACTCAATTCACAGTAATTATCCCCTATTGATTGTTTAAATAGAATAGCACACATGAATTAATTGTCCTTTCCATCTCTATTGTAGTGCTTTTGAAAGGAAGCTAAAGCAAATTGGCTTGGTACTTAGGAAAAACTTGTCCTGCAATTGCTTGTGTTGCTTTTGAGATCCAAATTCTCCAAAATGGTTGAAACAGTAAGAAATACATTATCTTTGACAAGAAAATTATAGTAGTGTGGGGGAAAAAAAAGAACCACTCTCCAAATGCATCTAGTCTTTATTAAGCTAGGCTGCCAGTGTCTTAACTCTACCTGCAAGGAAGACTGAACACACTGATTGAGAAGAGAGGGGCTAGTGCCTTGTCACAAAACTTGGATGCGCTCCATTCTCTTTCCAAAGATCTTTTGGAAATTCTCATTTGAAGAGTTACTGAGAGGAAACATGGCTCTTGAAAGTAAGCCAGTATTTCTGTTGAGTATACAACTCAAAATTCTCATTTAGAGACGCCTCTACATAGCTAATAATGCCACAAGCTGCACCTAAAGTGAAGGGCAAGTTCACTTTATATCAGTCTCCATACCTCTAACCTGTTCCAAAGACCTATTGGAACACACCACAGCTCCCTTCTTGCCTGTGGTTCCTCTGCATGGAAAGCAAGGGCCAGAGATAAAGTTTGGTACACACACGTGTCTTGCCCTATCTTTCTGTTGGTCTAGATATTAGATTTGTGAACCTTCTGCATGTTTGAGGGATGTTGCTGGTTACTTTTTATTTCTAATGATATAGTATGAGTAGGGTCAACATAAAGATAGAGCTGACCTTAGAAATCTGCAGACTAGAAGAGGAAAGTTGCTACAATGAGAAAATTCCTTGCTTTCCTTTAGGTTTCATGACAGTATTTTCTAACTTGATGGTTTATATTCTATTTGTTTTCTACCTGCGTGTGATAAATGAGTGTAAAGGTGCTTAATCTGTTTTGTATTCCTACATTAAGCGTTACTGGCTTTATCACTTGAGTTCATGTTTACTTGTTGGGACAAGAAAATTGGTATTAACTATATGAATTGATTTCAAGATTAGTGGTTCTTTTCTTTCCTACTAAAAAGTGAGACAGTATTTTGTAGAAGTCTTTTTGGCTTTCAGGGTTTTTGTTTTTTTCTTAGTAATCGCTATTCCTTTAGCAGAACTGCTGCTGAGTCTCAGTTTTGTTTTCAGTAGCATAGTCCTATTCACTAAACTCCTATTTTGGAAGAAATTGCATTAGCATTATTTCTTTGAGAGCTAGAAAACTAAAAACTGACGTTTCAAATTTAAGCATGCTTTTTCAATCTGGCAAAAATTGCTAGATTAATTGACATTTTTCTTAAGATGCTTGTGAAATCTATGAGGAGGAAAATCGCCAAGTGAACTTGTTTGCAATTTTATCTTGGATGAGCATACTGCATTATCTTTGCCTCTTCTTCAGTCCTCCTGGAAGAGAAGGGGCAGTTTTCAGACATAGCAGTTGTAGTGTATTAATAGACGTCCCTTCTGGGTGCCATTGCGTAGCACGGAGAGAGGGAGTAGTAGGGGTGAAGATGCAGAAGTACTTAAGGGAATAGCTCTAAACCTTGCAGGATATTTGGTGAAGCCTCTCTGACTTCCTGCATTTAACACAATTGAAATAATCAAGGGTAAGTATGCCAGCTCAAACACGCTGAAGTATGGCTGGGTTGTGGACAAGCTGCGTTCTTTTTTTTTTTAACTTTGAAAATAATGGCTAAGTTATCTCAACTGAAGCACTTATGGACAAACTGGGTCAAAACATCTGATCTTGCAGGAACCCTACTTGAACAAGCCTAGCTCTTTATTGCCATCTAACCTCTAGTCTTTACATGCAACAGGGCTTCCATCATGATTGATATTTCTAGATTCTACTATAGCTATATATCATAATATAAAAACTACTGATACTTATGCAAGGCTCCCTTATCCAACAGGGTTTTTTTTCTGCCACATAATAGTGTTCACAAAAATATTGCAATGTTGCAGATGTTTACTGCAGGACAAGGTTCTGAGAGCAGAGATGGCAGTGTGGGAAAGGGGAAAGAGATGCGTGTGTGTGTGTGTGTGTATATATATATATATATATTTTTTTTTAACCGGAAGAGTTTCAAATTAATTAATGTAAACCTTGTTAAATCCACTTGTTCACACATGGCTCCCATCTGCATAAGTAGTTGGTTAAGAAAAAAATCAATGTTGTCTTACGCTGTGACTTTAGAAGGAAGAAGTTGTCTAGGATGCAACAGTGAGCGCATTCCTTTGTGCTGGCAAAATATTGTTGTACCATATTACTGAATTTCCTTGACCTATGTAAAAAGCACTAGAAAATACATTTTGTTAGGGAAGGAGACAGTGACTTCAATTTCCCTTGGCTACTACCCCACATTTATCAGCTGTATGTCAAAGGCTGATAATTAAGAGAATATATATATATATGATTGATTTCTGTCAGGTTTTCATAAGTTGCATGCAAGATGGAGATTTAACAGATACTAAATAAACCTTCTTTTATTTTTTTTTCTTTCTTTCCTTTTTTTTTTTCTCCCATAATCACTGGAGGCAGGTTTGGAAACTCCACTGCTTTTCATTACCATAGAAGGGCAAAGAGCTTTACTCCCAAGAGGTGATTATGCAGTCCATTTGAAACTGCTGTAATTTTGCCTAACAGCATCAAAAACATGAAAGAAATGTGCATAATAATTTGGTTTCAGTAAATGGCCATCTGCACATCTGGACAAGTAAGTGTCAACGTTTGCAGAGAGGCATTGCAGACCTCTGAAAGCTCTCCTGACACCCATCTGAGATGAATGAGACGCTGAGACGCAGAAGACTGTAGGTCTGTAAAATACAGCAATTATTGATAGCGCTCTACTGTAGACAAATAAAAGTTGATGTTTACAGTCCCTTTTGAATAAGTACCACCCACTTTTGAAAAGCACTGTTTGTTCTTCACAGATTTGCAGATGGTACAGGTAGGCCAGGCATTCTGGCAGTGCGCTGTAATACATTGGTATGCATCCTAATCTGCCACCGAATTTGGAAGGACTTAGCATTGCAAGTTGGGTATCAGAGACCTGCCTTGTGTGATTGATCAAGAAACCCCTACAAAGGAGGAAGGCTCAGAGGAGATGGACAAGGGCAATGTGTCCATAAACCTCAGAATAATGTAGGGTGTGACTGACCGTGGCTGTTCTAGAGAAACCTGTCTTTATCTCAACAAAGGAGGTGCAGAGGGTGGCCTTTGTTTTAGATAAATGGCGATGTCAGTTGAGCGGATCAACCGGTGGAGTAAATATTATGTGGTTCATTCCAACACAGAGAATAAAAACAAAACTAACAAAAGAATTTTGAAGAGAGTAATGGGTTTTAGTTGGTTTAAACTCATGGATTTCTTCCTAGGGATACCCAGTGCTGTGATGGAGAGCATATAACAGAGACCAGTAACAGGGTTCACATTGATCCTGTGATTGAACTGTGTATTGCAATTGCTGTATTTTGCTCCGTATAATTTACATGGGTATTTCATGTATATTGTGATGTGGTTTCAGTATATTGCAGTATCATTCTGCTAAATCAAAAATCCTGTGTAACATCAAATAAGTAAATTTGATATTAATCATTACACCATCTGCTCATGGAATATCTAAAAGAATCTGGTTAGAAAGTACTGAACTCCAGCAGCTTGGAAAAATTGTAGCTCTAGCCTTAGTATCTTATATTTAAAGACAAGTTTATACTAAACTGTGAATCTTGCCACCTGTTTTCTAAATGCTGAGAACTCCAGATCTGCATTTCATGGCTCAAAGCAGTTACTTCTTATATCAAATGCTCATCTGTTCACCTGCATCAAAACTAAATTAACAAATGAAATAGACCAAAGGTATGAGCTAAACTTTGCAGACGTGCTGTCAAAGTGGAGGTTAATCAGCCTGTGGCACTCTAGCTCAATTGCAGTAGTTCAAGCGTGGATCCCCTGCTGCGTGCATCATTTATTTGATGTTGAGGCTGTGTGGGCATAGAGGGATGGAGCCTGATCTGAATCTGCAGCGGTGGAAGGCGGGAAGCCAATAGCCAAAGTACTTGAAGACAGCATCATCTGTTGCTTTGAGAGGTCGCTATACACCCAGCCCGCTAGCCCAACTGGATACCATGAACTGGATGGACGCTTTTGATGACCTTTCGATTCAAGCCTTCCTTGTTGGCAAACATATTGGTCATCTTTGACAGTCCAGCAACCCCCTTAATACGAACCTGTCTTCATGAAAGAAGGACGGGGAGTCTATTACTTTAATGATATCCATTAGATGGGCACATTTTTCAATGTTTAAATTATGGAGAAGAGGAAGTGTTGTAAAAATTCATATACCCTTGCAAATAAATTTAGCGTGAGCTGAGGTTATGTTAAACAAGATGCCATCAGCATAACAGTCAGAGGATAACTATTTAACTCTTGTAATTTGGGAAATGATCAAGAGCTGAAATCTATTCCTAAAGTAAATTTACTTTTCCCTGCTGGCTAGCAATTGATAAATCCCAGAAATATACATGCTTCAGTAAAGTTACACTGTGTGTTTGAATTCAATAAAAAGGACTCTGTGGTATTGATATAAATATATACATGCATACATAAAAATATGTTTTAAAGATATATATATATATATATTATAGATGTGCTACATACCTGAAAAGTCTTAATGGTCCCCTGGTAGTCAACCACTGGCCAAGGCCATATCTGGACCTTGGCAAGAGATTCCAGGGAATGAAAAGATTTTGTAAATGATGTTACCCACTTAGAGAGACTTTTAAAAATAACCTGATCCAGAGTCCACTGTACCTGTGGAAAAACTTCACGTCCTTTTAAGTGAGCTCTGGATAAATGTTCCAATGTTCACACAGAAACAAATGGCTCAGATTTCCTCTTGCCTAGAGGACAAGAAGCTAATTAGATTGGGACAACTGGGATTGTCTACAGCTGTTTCCCTGTGTGTCTCTAGATGTGAAAAACATGTCAAGTACTTTCAGCTTTGCTATCAGGAGCACTTGGCTGGAAGATCTTTCTTTCAGAGCAATAGGCTTGACATCTGCAGAGTAGGTATTTTCCTTCCAAACATCTGGTTCCAATGATTGTACACATCTGCAAGGCTGCATGTTGATCAAGCTCTAATAATTTGGCAGAGCAGTGTTATGAAATGCTGCTCAATCTGTGAAACTGGAGTCTGGCACTGGGAACCAACTCATTTATGGTGCTTGGAAAAGTTGCTTGTAAACAAAAAGACTGATTTAAACAGATTTGACTTCTTAAAATATTGGTGTTAAATCCTCATAGATTATTAAATACAACATGGTACAGAGAATTTGAATTACGTAATAAGCTTTCCTTAAAATTTCATGCAGTAACATAATAGGAAACATTTTCAAGATGTGTTTTTCAGGAAAAAAATTTGGAACAAACTAGTTGATTCTTCCCATAAATGAGGAGAGATATAACAATATACTCATTGCATGTTGTGTCTGTCAAATTTGGCAACAAAAAGGTTGTGATGGTATTCTGCCCAGACCCTAATGATCTCTGAAAGCAGAAAAGCCAAATGAAACTAGGCCCTGAGGAGAGAAAGGGGATGCTGGAAAGGGGGCTGCTGTAGGATGCTTATCCTACAGCCTCTTCTAAGGAAACACAAAAAATTCACTGCATGGAATTTCTGAATTTTCACCCCAGTAAAACTATGCCAGTTTATCTGAACTAATAATTTGGGCTGATGAAGCTTGTAATGTTTCACTGTCAGGCAGCCCCTAAGAGTGTAGGAAAGACCTCGTCTCCTCGGGACCAGACTGGCGTATGCCTGCCTTGGGATTCATGTTCCCGAAGCCATCCTGCAGGCATGCTCCGTGCATCCCATCATTTTTTCACTAAATGTGGATTCATGTGGTGTCAGTCCTCTGACTGGGTGGTTATCAAATGAGGAGGGAGTAGTTCAGGACTGTGTCTGTTGAAGTGTGGAGTTTTACTTGTATAAAGCAGCCTGTGCCTAACAGGAAGACATTTCAGAAAGGTATCTGTGTCATATTCTTTAGTCACTTGTTCCAATGGTTAATGAATGTAATTATTAAAAATAGCTATAGTACAAATTCTATGTGCCTCCCAGCCACCAAGTCTTGCTTTGAATATGTGTATTATTTAAATTACTAGTTGAGATTTCAGCGTGAAGGTACTTAGGCATCATAGTGAAATTACTCTTGATTTATCTGGTATAAGTGACACAAATATTCCAACCTGCAGTACAGTCATTAGTTTTTATAGCTATCGGTACAGAATGTAACCAGAAATTTAACTTTGAACATATTTGATGGAATCACACACATGCTAAAAACAGAAAGGTGTGGGCTCAGCTCAGTCATGTTCCAAAACATAAGCATGTGTTTCAGCTGCTGACTAACTTGAGGGCACGGTATTGTTTATACATTGGATTTGGCATTTTTACACTTTGATCATATCAGACTGCGTTGATTATATAAGAATCACAAAAAGAATTTCGATATACTTCAAGGGCAATGATATTAATAGATGTGTTTTTGTTGTTTTTTTTTTTTTTTCCAAGTGATTTTGGAATTGTAATTCTGCTGCGTGCATGGTGTTGACATGAAAACAAGTAAGCTAATACAGAGACTCACAAATTTGTTGTCATATATCCCAATGTACTGCTTATAGAAAATATTAGAATTAGATATAGAACTTTGAGCTGACTAGAAGATTCCATTTTCAACATAATTATTTTAGTTACAGTAATTGCATTATATTTTAAATCTGTTACAAATCTTGTCACATAAGAAAGAGGAATGAATTAGAACATTTATGTTATTTTGGGGGAAAACCAGAAAGGCTATTGGAAATTCTTGAGTCAATTCTGCATGCTATTTCTCATTCCCTTGTAATTGTTTTTAAAATCTATTCAACAGTTGGTGTACCTGTTTTAGCTTCTGTTTGTCATTGAAAGCTGATGTAAAACCCTTGCTTGTGACTTTATGGAATGTAACTGAATTTCAGACTATTAGCTTTTGTATTCAGACTGTTGAGTGCTGTAGTCAGACTGATGACTGCAGATGAATACAGACAAACAGATTGCTAATTTAAACTATATAGAGTTTATATAATTTTCATATATGCACATTTATTTGTGGGTTTGTTTTTTTGTTTTTTTTTCATGAAAACTACCCTGAGATTGCATCCTATGATACCTAAAGTGAACAAAACCAAAATTCTGGAGTAAGCCTCAGTATCTCTTTGAAATCTCAGCCCTTTTAAAGTCAGAACTCCTGACCTTGAAGCTGTCTGAAATCTGTCAGATCTGTTTTGAACACCAGAACACCACAGCCTGCAGACACGACTCAATCTCATCTTTTGGCTAGCTGCTTACAAGATAGTGCATGCAGTAAGGAATAAAATTCCCCAATTGCCAGGCTCTCCAGGAGATAAGCTTGCTCTGTCTCTGTTTTCAAGGAGAGTGATAGCGATAAACATGTCACAGACCATGGGCAATCTCAGCAGCTGCAATTTCTAGTTTCCTTTGCATCGCTGCAGTCCTAACAAATCCTGTCTCAGTTAATCTTCCTAACTCTACAAGCAATTAACTGGTCTTTTAAATCTCTTTCAAATCTCTTTAAATCTTTCCTCATGTTATGCTGCTTACCAGCACCTAAGTATTTTCAATGGTTAAAGGAACCATGGTAATTACATCTTCTTTTTCCTTGCTACTTGCAAGAGTCAGACATAATAAGTAGGTTTTACATGCCTGAGTCTGTACATAAAATTCTAAGAATCATGTTTGGCTTTGACTAAACTAAAGAATGATTTTTTTTTAACTGAAACCCTTTTGTGAAAGGGACGTATCTGGAGTAGGAACCAGGAGGCTGCCTGCTTGCTCTACTTCTCTAAGCTCTTAATAAGGAGTCAGCTGAGAAGCTTATTTTTGACCATATGGTACAGGAACCAACCTGAATAATGAAAAACCTGGGGCCACCCTCATTTCACCAGAAGGTTCTGCTGTCTTGAGAAGGCTTTGTCTTTTTCTGTAAAACTTCTTACTAGTGACTAGTGAGATTCTTGCTACTTCTGATGTCACTGCTGCTTTTGATGATGTCAAAGTATCTCCTGCAAATTAAGTACTTTTCCTAATCATCATGCCATGCTCTTTTTGCTTTTTCTGAAAGTTTGGGTTTTTTCTTACCCCCCCTTTTTTTTTTTTTTTTGACTTGGTT
>WHYT01016841.1:172716-263469 GCA_009806455.1 Tetrax tetrax | reverse complement strand
AAAAAAAAATAGTTTAAAAGGTACTAATAAAATTATTTCTGCCAGCTAGGTGTGTATTACAGGTAAATAGCCCCTGTATTTACGTAGCAATCTGGGACTTCATTTATTAGTTGGAGACTTGAGTCACCAGAGGTGGCTGGAACCACACTCCTTCCATCCTGGGGGTTTTTGCCTGACACCTGCTCTGGTAGAACCTTCTCTTCAAATTTGTCCTTCCTTCAGCTGCATGTGTGGATATAATACACATCAGGCTTGAAATTTTGAAAATTCTTGTTTGTCAGAAGAGATTCTGCAGTAACTGTTAAATTTGGGGATATGCAGGAATTATGATGTGAAATTTTGTGCTAAGATTCTAGGGTTTAGTTCCTCATCCATTGAAATTGGTACAGAACTCATAATAGGTTGCTTTTCCTTTTAATTATGCTTCAAACTATTTAAAAACTTTCTAAATGCTTCGGAGATTTACAAACTAAGGAAAGATCTCCATTACTACAAAATTTCAGTTTATATGCAATGCAGTGTGCAAGTCATTAGAAGCTAAAAGACTGGGGATGAGAAGATCACCTGCTGATTCATTACAACTTGAATGGAGCACAGGGGAACAGGGCTGGCTTCAAAGTGAGAATTGAGAAGATCTGGTGTATCTGAAAGCAAAACTGATATGTTTCAAAGGTTCAGTTGTGTAACACACTGTGGGTATAAAAAAAGGCAATTTCAACAAGAACAGCTTATTGATCACAACCATGGGTAGTAATGTGGGTACACACAAATACCTTTTTTTTTTCTTTTTTCTTTTTTTTTTTAAGGTCTGGAGTAGTGAAATATTTTAAAATTGATATGAAAGTGTTAAATCTTAAATCATTAAAGTGTTAAATCTTCTGCTATTAGACATGGTAGAAGTGAGGAAAAATAATGTTGGAACTGAGGCAAATAAAATTCTTCTCTAAACTAAAAAGTGATTCAGAAAAATCTACACTGTTTCCATAAGTTAACTTAAGACAAATATACCAGTTGAAACACATGAACAGAGAAAATACGTCAAAATGTAGCTTACACCTTTATTTAGATATGTAGGTAGGATGTGCGACTGATCTAGGAATGTTTTTGGTTGTTTTTTTTTTTTTTTGAGTTTACAGATAAATCAGATGAAATATCAGCTCATTTTATGTAAACTGAGCAGAAAGTGGCTACTTTGGAGTTTTGTGACTATGAACATATGTTCAAAATAAAGTGGATGCTTAGGAAAAAAAAACCAAAGTAGTCATAGCAAATTAAATATTTTAATATTGTGTAAGAAAGAACAAATCCATCAAAACATGAAGTAGAGAAGGACATTACTTGGGTGAAGCATATTCCTGATAGGCCAAACTTTGAAAAAGCAGATTTTCAAACTGAAATGCTATAGAATCATAGAATGGTTTGGGTTGGAAGGGACCTTTCAACCCCATCCAGTCCAATCCCCCTGCAAGGAGCAGGGGCATCTACAACCAAATCAGGTTGCTCAAAGCCCCGGCCAATCTGGCCTTGAATGTTTCCAGGGTTGGGGCATCCACCACCTCTATAGGGACAGAAAAGATCTTAAAGAGCTTAGACAAGTGAACAAAAGTTGTATTGCCAAAGAATCACTTTATTGTCCACTGACATACAGAAGTGAATGCATGACAGTACTTTAGGTAGCCCCTGAAGTGCTGTCAGTCATGTTTTATGGCCTGGCGTATGGAGACGTGTTGCTCTTCTTGCCGGGCTATTGGAAAAAGTGAACTGGTTACTTTCCTTCTAAACAAAGGAGGAGTTTAAAAAACAGAAATATATTTTTCCTTTTTCTTTTCTTTTCTTTTTCTAATAAATGGGAAAGCTTGTCCTTGATATGTGGAAGGAAAAAGGCTCATGTGTTACAGAGAACACGAACATGGCAAGTGGGAGTGCCACAGAATTTGCTGTAGACTCACACTGTTCTTTTTGCAGTGTGATTTTTGTCAGTTTCTCTGTGCAGAAAAATCATCAGTTGCTCAAAGAAAGAACATTCAAATAAATAAAGCCTGAAAAAAATTAGAGTGTAATTTTGTTTCACCATGCTTAATTTTTCCTTGATGTCTTATGCTGGGATTACTTCTGTGCTTTTATTGCAGTAAGGGCAATTACTGTCATTCTGCCCAGAGTTGTTATTGTAGCTCTTAATACATCACTTCAGTGACTAAAATTAACAAGTAGTGCTGTAATGGACTTTTTTTCTTTGAAAATAGTTCAAGCTCAGCCTAAGATTTAATGAACCATGTGCTAGAACTGTTACATTCATTTTCTTATTTGTTTTCCCATCCTATGCATGCTAAGGAAATTCTGTTTCAAAAACTGTAATTCTAAGTAATTATGTAAAACCATCATTTAGAGTTGCAAAAACACTCTTGTAATCCTTTGTGATTCTTAGACCCTCATTAATCTCTTTTAAACCACAAATGAGGGAAATTATTAAAACACCTGGTTTAGACTAACGTAATTTTCTGTCTTTATTACTTGCTCTTTAATGAGGGAACTGACACTGGTACAGTCCTTTTGAAGCTCCTACAAGTAATGTCCTTAAGGAAAAGGGAATTTAGCTGGAGGTTTGGGGTGTGAAGGTATCAGTGCACAAAGATCTGTGTGATACCCAAGCAGTGTGCTTGAGCTCCCTGTGCTTCAATTCTGCATCATTGTTAATGAGAGTACATTACTTCATTTTCCTCTTTCTGTGCTGTCTCAACATATGATTTTGAGCTCTTTGGAGCAAAGGCACGATGTGTGTTTGTTATAATAACTAGAATAATTTGGCTATGATCTCATTTGCAGTTTGACGGCTCTCCTGTAATATGAACAGAGAAATAATATTATTAAATCCATGGAAATGTGCTTAGATATTCTTTCCCAAGTGTTGCCTTGAAGCATGGTTCTTTAAGATGGCTGATACCACCCGTTTTCATGGACTTAGGGTTTTCAAAATACCAAAATAATTTTCTTGGACTTGAATGTTTGTGGATAGACCCTAGGGTGCAACTACAACCTCAGCACGCTTGGGTTATGACTCTCAGCTACCAAGTATTCAATGAGCTCTCTCTTACAGGGTATTTTTGCTTTTTCTTACTTAGTAAATTTTATATTTGTCATCTTTGATGTATAGTATTCTGTGAAAAGATAATAACAAAAATACTGCAACAACAAATGATTCCATTGAGTTCTCTAGTGACCTCTCACAAACACAGGTTATTATTGCCCTTGTAGTGAACTGAACCATATCCTCAAGCCTAATACTAAACCCTTTAGCTGTTCTCTTGATATAACTTTGACTTAACTATGATATGTCTGACTTGTCTGTCATCATATGAAGCATATTTCATCCATATCTAGAGGTTTACAGCCAGTGGATTTTTTTTTTTTTTTTTAATGATATATGTTCAAGATTTACTTAAGCTGCCTTGGTTTGTGAGGTGCCCTTAGAGTCTGAACAAATAGTGCACAATTATTTTAAATTTAAAAGCTGTTAATTGTAGATTAGTAGTGTTCTAGGCAAAATATTAATGAGAAGGTGCTTTCTAATGTACACCTTTTTCTAAACTCATGCTGCTGCCACTTTAGTGAAATAATTTAATCAAATACAAAGATATATTTCTAAAATCCGTATTCAGTCTTGAGTGTCTGGAAAAAAATAAAGTAAAAACTTTGAAAAAATCCCAAACAAACCTAAACCATTTATGCTCAATAATTTCTGAAAGTGAACTCAGACCACGCAGCTTGAGAGCTGGGAAGGTGCTGTCTGGTTCTTGTGTCTTTGTGTTGATGTTCAGAATGCAGATGAGGGTTTTAAACCATCGTACATCAGAAGCTTTGATATCTCACACTCCTTTGATCTCTAGAAAGCTTCTAACTTGGGGATAACTCATGGAGTTGTCTACAAATGTTACAAGATACTCTCATGTTTTTTTATTCATGTCATGAGTGAAACCTTCTTCCCCATGCAGGGATCAGGACTCAGTTGTACTTAGTATTGTACATATTAAAATTTCTGCTGTGATATCATGCTTCATAAATGCTGAAATACTACGGGGAGTAATATGTATAGTTATGATTTATGGTTTAGTGACTCACAAATTTGTCAGTCTTAATCAGGTTGAGTTAAGTGCAAATGCATGTCTTCCTAATGAAGTTGTTCACATTGTTAATATTCTGACTGCTCTAGTCTTAGGTTGGGCTAGATTGGCCCTATCTGTTTAAACAGAATTAATGGAAAAGGTCTTCAAAATTTTTTAAAATATGTTTTTCAGACTATATAGCAAATCTTTGTTTAATTTAGTAGCTTACTAAGCTACACAGGACTCTTTGAGACATGCCTCTCGTGATTTTTCAAGATACATTAAAGAAGAGTTTGTATCAATTTTTACATTTTATTTTGGCTAAAATCCCAATTTAATCTAGCAGGAGTATATCATTATTCAGCCAATAAAAAACCTAAGCAATGACCTGTAGTGAGAAACGACCTGTGTTCTGCATAAATCTTAACTATCCACAAAGCATTACCTGTGTAGCACCCACCCAGTTGGCACAAGATAGCTTTAGATCCAAAAAGCTGAAAGCTGCTTTGCTTTTCAGGCAAACCTATAGGGAGAAGATAACAGGCTTTATACCGTGGTTTTATGGATTTTTATGGTGGATTTTATACTGTGGACCTTCTTAAGTAGACACAGTGTCAAACTACTTGAGACATACAGACCTTCAGGAGAGATTAAAGAGTAACTTTTAGCTGCTGTAAGAGTCAGCTTTCTAAATATGGAGTCTGATTTTTGTAGCCCCAAGCCACACCACCTATCAAAATGGAATTAAATTTAAATGTACTCAGGAATGATTCTCACAATGTGCTTCTCGGCCCCCTCCTCTCCATCTGTAGCTGGTGGGAGTTGAGCTTACTGAGAATTTTGCTGAGAATGCTTAACACCTTGCAGATGTTTAAATGTGAATACCATTTTTAATAGGATATAAGTAAAATTATTTGGCTATAAAATGAAATATATTTTAAAGCAATGCTAAAAGAGCTGAGACAAAATGTGGATTTTTAAATTTTAACTGCCTTTAGATTTCTTCTTTAGGTGAAATTTCCAAATCTATACAATTTCTTGCAACTTTTTTTTTAATAGACCGAATGCAAAGAAATACTCTGTGGTTTTTAAATCAGTGAAAGAGTGTTTCAGAGATCACACGAGTAGAGAGCTGATCCTCAAGTAGGAGTGAGTTGGCTGGGACCCCTGAGAGGTGGATGAGTCCATACAGGCATGAGTCTGTAGGGTTACCGGCAGCATGGCAGTGCACGCTCCTTCTTCAAACACTTCTCCTCTAGCTAAGCAAGGAAGCAAGAAGTGGATGGACAAGGACAAACCGTACGTGGATCCCTGCCTCTGCCTTCAGTATTTTCGGCAGCACAAGAACAACCTCAGAGCACACTGTCCCTCTCAGAGGCATCCTCTGGGTCCTTCTTGCTCCTGTAGAGCATGTGTGGAGTTGTCCTTTCACCAAATCCAGGCAGGATTTTGGAAGTTTTTTTAGCTATCCATCTTTTGCAATTCATCTCTCCTACTCTTCTGACATCATTCTCTATATCCCTATCCAAATAAGTGAGAATACTTTCATGTTGTTATCATAGTGACAGCAGTAACAGCTTGAGAGATGCTGAACACAAATAGTGGCTTTGCAAGGGAAGGTTTGTACAAATGATGGCTTGATTGCATGTAGTGGCAATAGTAAATACATCAGTGATGGGAAGGCATCCTCTTACGAAAATAACTTTGTAGAACTGTTTTATAGTGCAACTAAAATGCTGTGAAGCTTTGCCCTAAGTTAGTAGTTGGGAATATTGCTGAAGAATGGCAAGCAATATTTAAGGAAGATAGATGTTTACTGTAAACCAGACTATCATTTTATAGCTTGGGAATATGAGCAGTCCTTTAAGTATCTGCCTTGTAAATACAAACCTAGGTCAAGAGGAAAGAAACTGGAGACTACAGCAAGTGCTGTATAAGGCAGTTGCCCCATCCATGAAATGCTTATTGCTGTTACAGACTGTATTGTGCTGCTTTCAAACAAAATGCAGTATTGAGACCTTTTACTTGTCTGAAGGTTGAATGGAGCAGGGTTTTTTGTCTGTTTTCTTCTCTTTTGTCTCATATCTGGTGGTGTAGGTCTGTAAATGCTTTGAAGTATGCACTGTACTAACGTTTTGAGGTTGTGATGTGATAGGTAAGGTTGCATCATGTTTTCCAAGATTAACCAGCGATTAAGGGTCCCGATGCCCAGACTGTCAAAGAAAAAGAAAATTATTCTGTTGACTTCATTGGGCCCATACTCAAGCATGCTCTGAAGGGGAGAATTGATATCTGGCTTCTGTGTTGTATAAGGATGTTTCTAATGTTTTAATCAAATCTCTTTTTAATACATTTAAGTTGCCTTGTTTCATGTGTTACTAGCAAACAGAAACATGGCCATGAAAAAAGCGGATTTATAAACGCATTTAGGGAGAACAATAAAACGCTGATGTTCACAAACAACTCACAGGGCCAGTCTAAATTTTAAAATACCAGCCACAGAGAACACAAAGACTTCAATTTCATAAAAACATTGCCATTGAAACAATGGCATTAGATCAAATGGCATCGTTCAAGCCCTGACAATGTGATAATACAGAGAGCAACAAAGGTGCTAGATGACTGTTTAAAGCAAGACATTAATGAGCTCTTGAAACAGGGCAAAGAAAGAGCAGAAACCCTACTTGACCTACAAAACAAACTGAAGTGTCGTGGTGTGAAAGACATGCAATCCACTATGTGATGGCAGAGGATAATGTTGCAGCTCTTCCTTCGGCCTACACTGTTGGCAGATTAGTGAGCAAAGCCATAGAGCTGGCCGAGGCCTGACATTTTCGGTGTGACAGTCACAACAGCTGAGCAAATGCTAAGGGGGAAGCAGCTTATAATTCTTGAAGAACGTTTTGAGAAGGATAGTTTTGAACGGGCTGCCTCCTGGGACAGTGCAACTCAATGGACTCTCTCCATCTTTTTGGAGGGTAAAATCCACATGTGGTTTATAATAACTACCTTTTTGCTTACTATGAGAAAAAAAATGGAAAGGACCACAGAATGAAAAGCTGCAGCAAAGCTTATGTAGGTCTTAAGAATATTTTGTTGAAAAATTATTTTGTTTGCCCCAGGGTCTGAAGTTATTAGTAGGTTCTAGTGGCTAAAAAAAGATTTCCATTGTAGCAATTTTAACTTGATTTAAAAAATGTGGAGGCATAGTTTCATGGCAATAAAGAAATCAACATATTGTTGTTTCAAGTCATGACATTTTAAAAAGTAATTCTATTTTCTCAGTGTGAGATAATGTTATTTTATTGTCATCACTTCAAATAATTGCCCAGCTCTGTGTCAGGCATGTGGGTGTTGAGATCACTGTTCTCTATTGAGTGAGAGAGATGAAAATACATCTTAGAAATATTTTTCTACTGTCATTTCCAAAGGTGGCAATGACCAGTGTATGTGGGCTGTATCTCATCATGCTGCCTCCATTCAATGTCGTGCTATTGAATGTCACAATGTCACAATGTTCTCCTCCTTAGCACCTACTCCTGTTTCAGCACTATATTTAACATAAAGAAGCTATTCTTCTCTTTGTTCAAAGATATTTGAGGCTCTTTTCTCTGCTAAGAGACATCAAATGCAAAAACCCTTTTGTTAATCATGAAGGACATTAAAGGTAGGGTTGTGCCAAAACCAGAGTTGCATGCAGTTCTCCATGGGCTGAAAATTGGACCCTGCATCACTTCAAAATTTCCACCATTTCTGTCATTTCATTATCATTTCCAGACGTGTCACTGTACTCTTAGCTTTGCCAAATGCTGTTTGATTAGATTGCAGAAACTAGGGATCAAATTTGTGACCCATTGTGGTAGCCTGAACTACAATTAACCATCAGAAGCTCTATTTAATTACAGTTAACATTAGGGCATGATGTTCCTATATAATCAAAAATTTCTAAGAGTTTCTATACTTAAGGATATACAAGTAAAATCTAAGAAGGGCAGACTTGCACATGCCTTCCTGTTCGTACTGCCTGTGAAGGGATCAACAATGCTTTCATTTCCCTCTTTAGAAGGCTTCTACATTCAGAAATTTGTTCTTTGTTATCTATCTTTGATATCATTCTTCTGTTCTTAGGTAGCAATTATATTGATGGGGCTGACTGTCACAATACTCCACACATTTGTGAAATTATTTTTTCTTAACACAACTAAGCTCTCTGAAATCAAAATGATGGCATGAAAGAGTCACAATAAGACTAAAACACACTGAAAACACAAGTGATGGATAACTCCTGTTAAAGAAATAAACCTCCATGGAGCCAGGCTTTGCTGATGTCTCAAAATGATTTTGATTTCCTGCACAGACTTGTACAAAGCCATCTTTAATGAACACAAAGAAAAATATCAAACAAGACTTTAAAAGATTCAAAATATTTAGTGATACTTGATGTGCCAATAAATTTTTCATCAAAACACCATGAAAACACAATTTCAAATACAGCTTAAAGTTCATATTCTGTTTTGACTTTTTGCCATTTCGAGGGTATTTTTTTTAACAAACTAAAGGTTAAAGCTCATATTAAATTTGATATTCCATAACAGGATTTTAATCATAGCGCTGCTACTTTGATACTGCAATATAAATAATCACCACTGTGATGACTTTCACATTGCTGCTCACTGAATGTTGCAGTTACTTATTCCTGCTAACTCGTTCTCACCACATCCTACTGAATTATTATTGTCATAATCTAGTGTTACCTAGGCACAAGTCCCATCAGTCTTATTGCATTCCACAGGGATGTCTGATATAAATCTTTTTTTAATATGTTAGGCTGGAGTTTAGGCGGCTTCCAGCATGTATATTTTTGATCTATGGGCAACCACAAATCTCGTTAAAGAGGATGCACACACCAGATATGTGTAATTTATACTAAAGTAATGAACAATTAACTAGATCATTCCTTAGCGATAGATGAAAAAGGCTAAGGACTTGTGATCATGTAAATGCTGGGAATGGAATTGAATAGTTTGCAATCTCCTCTTTCCTTCCCACTCCCTGCTTCCACCCCTCAATGGAATAGGTTTCAGCAGTAAGGGGAAAAAAATAAGGGAAGCAAAAATACAAGTGGAAAGCAACCAGAGGAATAATGAGAAACTCAGTTTTATCATGGCCTTAGGAGAAAATCGACAGATGGAATTTCTTTTCTAGAGAATTTTTGGAAGAAAAGTATGATTGGAACCACAAACAAGAAAACTGGCTTGTGTTTCCTGGTCCTCTTGTATTCAGTAAAATAAATGTTTGTATTCGTAGACTTTAAGTAACTGAAAGGGATCAGATAAATACAATTTACTTTAAGAAAATATTTTCCATAGGAAGCCAACTCGCACAGATTGTTTATAACTCAGCTAAGCCCTTGAGTGGAAATGTGTCTCTCCTTAGTGTGAAATTTCAGGCTCACTGAAACAAATCTAGCTTTATCATTTTTTTAAAATTTTGATTTAATGTTGTAATTCAACAGTTATCTCCCAGTGAGCAGGCCTTTCTAGATTTATCGCGTAAAAAATAAATTTAAATTGTTAACAGATGGTCTTAAAAATGGAGAGTTAGTTTCACTTGCTTTGTATTTCAGTTCTCCGAAGACATTTAATTTAGGGTCAGGAACCTTGTTGATACAACTATTCTATGACTGTATTATATGACTATGTGCTGTTTTTCATCTCTTAAGATAGAACAAAATCTTTTATAATTTTCCTGTTTGCAAGAAGAGTGCTTGTTCTTTCTTAAGAATTTACCTTTAATTTTACTTACTGTGATTGTCTCAAACTAGATTTACCTCCCAGGCAAAAAAAGAGTAAAATTCTATGCTCAGGGAGTTCGACTTTCAGAGTCTCTCTTTGTATGTTTATTGTATGGATAGTATAAAGGCCACAAACACCCCTTATTGTATGTTGCCTCATTTCCAAATGTTTCATTGAGTGTCACAATAGTATGGACATTTTTGTTTCTCAGAAACTCTAGCTATATACTTTTTTAAAGACTTGGTTTTTCAGAGTCTTGATAATTGGGTACTAACATTATACTTGGTTCTATAAACAGCAAGCTGTCATGCTGGCCCCGAAGAGGGACCTAATTTTTGCTTTAGATTTACTTTAGCATCAAAAAATTTATATCCTTCAATGTTAGGAAGATAAGTGGGAAAAAGCTGCACCTCATATTTCCTAATTTTTGTTTGTAATAAGCAAATGATAACAAATAATAGGTTAATAATAATAACAAAGCGAATTTAGTGCTCACTAGATTTGTATGTTGCTTACAGTTGAGGTTGCTGCAGTCTGTTTCTGTTGATCTCGATTGTAATGGGTCACTTTCATACGTAGAGAGCGATATGCACAATGTAATGAATATTTCTGCTAATAGGATTCAAACAACAAAAACCTGAGATGATAATAGACATACTGAGGTCAATGGGAAGACTAAAATGGGATGTGGATCTTTTATAAATCAAAAACAAATGGGAAATGTTAAGCAGTAGTTATCAAATGCTAGAGCAGCAATTCTTAAGCAAAAGATAGGGCAACATTAGTGAGATATATATATTTTTTTTAATATTGGACTCTTGTGGCTTTTTTAAATTGGAAAATCTAGTTTCAGCCAAATTAAGTTATGCCAAATAACCTTTCCAAATAAAAAAGGGGATGAGTCTCTGTGATATATCAAATGTGCCAGTGCTGATTATGGCTGCTTGGTGGATTGAGTTTGATTTCCTCAGAAAAAGTGGCTTCATTTTGATTGTTTCTTTTTAACCAGTTAGCAAAGGAGACCACCAAATTAATGGAACAATCAAAAAGAACAAATTCTGTAGCACAATGTTCCCTGAGTAATTAGATATCTTAGCATTACAGAGATCAAAACAAGGACAAGACTGGACCTGCATCAGACAAGAAAGTAGACAACAACTGTTTCTGTTTAATCTGATTTGCCTTTATTTCCACTGGAAAAAAAATGCTTCTGTGCCCCAGAAGCCCTTTTCCTGTTTGTTCCCAGGAGATTTCTCTGTCTTTTGATATCATGTGGGTGCTACTCAGAACAGGTCTGTGGTACTTCAGCAATGCTCTGCTAAATTTAGTTTGTTGTTTCTGTTGATCTTTCAGGGGTGGTTCTGGATGCAACAAAGCAGACACTTGATTTCTCAGACAGCTCAGTAGGAATGTGTCTGATAATGTGGTGGTTGCAGCTCCAAATTAAACAAAGAGGCATCAGAGTTTGCAGGAACCCAAATATCTACCTGGTATTGAATAAAAGAGAAAGGAGGAGACTGGATTCCTCTGTGATTTGACTCTCCTCATATCACCTGCACAGACAGAAGGGATAGTTATTTTGGGTGATTTTTGTGGAGAGGATGCGAGCAGCTTCCTGAACCCAGTGAAATCAATGAGGTATCCCAAGCTGCTTTAGTGTAGTTAGATTTCTCCTGAAGTTCCTGCTCTCTCAGCCTTCAATTCCTTTCTCAGTCAATGTGAAAAGGCTGCTGGGATGTCCTATATGAGATAAAATGAGATATGATGAGGCTGATCGTAAATGATGCTTACCCTGTGTGTGATGCTGTCAGGTTAAAACTTTAAAGTCTTTCCCCTGGAGTGAGCTGTGATTCTACACTGAGAGATATTATGGGATTTGGAGTCAAAATAAAGAGTCACAGTACCTGAATTCACTGTCAGTCTGGGATATCTGGAGCAAAACAGTAATTCTGTTTGTGTTTTGCCACGGTTCTACCATTGCTTTCTCCTTTTAAAGAGTAGAAACGAATTAGTTGATGTAAACCCATGCTTCTTCCTTTGCCTCCTGAGCCTGACAATTTGAAGCATCCAGGTGGTGTCTGACATCCATCTGGAGCAGACTTCTGCATCGGGGAGGAGTTCAAAAGCTCCTTTTGAAGGACGTTTTATTGCTGAGATTCTCTGAAATTCTGAGGATAAAAGGCGGGTCTGGTCCATGAAAGGAGGCAGATGATTGTTTCAAGTGCCCTTATTTTTGTGATCCATGGATTTTTCAGCTTGTGCATTGACTAAGTATTGCTATAAAAATTATTGATTAAAATGCAATACAAAGAAAATATTTTTAAGTTATGAAATGCTGATAATAAAACTTATTAAAGATCAGAAAATTATCAGTTTTCTAATCTGAGTACATTCTGTGAATGATGGATTGATGTTCTAGTCACTACTTTGTTACTGGAACTCCTTTCTTATAGGAAGAAAAGCCGCAAAGATGTTGTTAAACCATTTTGGTTACAGTAAAAGCAGTTTACAAGGTGTTTCTTATGAGAAGAAAATAAGGGAGAGTAGGATTTTTTTTTTTTCTTATTTACTGGTAACAACTATCAATATCTCCTGTTTTTCTCAAACTGATATTTATATTAAAAACTCTGTAAGATATCAAGGAAAAGGAGAAAAAAAAAAAAAGAGCAAAGAAAACAAGGCAAGTTCTGAAATAAACACAACCTTATTTTAATCCAAGCCCTGTAATTTTCTCATATCCTCTGCTGGAAAAAGAAGATAGAAAACAGAAGGAAAATCCCTTAGCACCTTCAAGATGTTCTTCAAAACTTTTCCTCTGCAGTCAGTAGAAGTGTATCTCTGTTAAGGAAAAAAAAAAATAGATATTGGTAAGCCAGGACAGTATACAAAGTACATTTAATAAAATAAATATAAATTAGTCAGTATAATTAATCTGCTTCTTAAGATGCTGCCTTTGCGATGCTATCTTCTTAACATGTTGTCTTTCACTCAAACTATAATATTTCCTTTTTTTCAGTATTCATTAGGAAGCAACTAAATGCTCTTTTTATTATCTGTTGCTGGTACAATGTCCAGATTTCAGTAAGATTTTTCTCTTACTGTGTTTGTCCAAGTCTAATTAATTTGCAACTAAATTGTGCTCCGTGATTCTCTCTTGTGCCCAAGCCTAAGGTATTGCTTGGCAGAGTCTCCTGAACCACAGTTGTGCTCCAAGACAGATATTTTCAAAAGCTTAGAGGCTATAGTGAAATTGTACCTCTCTGGACTTGGAAACTTATTTCAGTTTTTATTTCCAGTGTAAATGAGACTTCTCAACATATTTCACAAAAAGTAGGGAAATATTTTACCATATATATTCCAGAAAGGCCAAATAGCTGAGTGCTCATTTGGGAAATCAAGCTTCATGGTCCTGGTCTGCTAAATTTTGGAGAGGCTTTGATCTTACCCTGTCTATAAAATGGCCCTTAGTAGGCAATGAGCTTCAGTAAACCTGAACAGTGCCAACGCCAGCTCCAGTTTGTTGTTTCTCCATTTGGGCAAACAGCGGTGTACTGTTGTACTGATCTGTATTAACTTCAGCATCTCCATCACCCTCTCCAGAACTGTTGTTTTCAGAAATCAACCATGGAACCCATCCCAGATCAGAAAAAGCATCCTAACCAAAAAGCCTGTGTTGAAACCAATATATGTCTAGAAGCCATACTATGTTAAAAAAAAAAAAACAAACCACATTTTAGAGAAAATAACTTATTGGAAATGTTTCTATCAGTTCTAGAAACAGCTTGGTTTTATTTATAGTATCTGAACCATTTTGGAAATGAACTCTAAATTTAGCCCTTAAGATGGCTGTTCTATACAAAGTTCATAGCTGGACACCAGGGAAAAAGATAATCTACACATTGCAAAACCAACACATATGTCCCTGTGTAGAAGTTGCACCCTATCCTTGTGACCAATTAAGAATAACTTCAAATTTACTTCACTATTTATTTTCAAAATTGTTGATTTTTGATCGTCAGAGCTTTATTTCATTTTCTGTTTGGTTTTGGTCAGCCCAAATTCACTAACGTAACTTCAAATTTTTTTCAGATTTTGGAGCAAGTGGTTTGAAGGGAGTCCTGTTGGATTGTTTGTCCAGTGCTGTCTGTAGTGATGTATTTCAGATATTTATGAAAAACAGCATCACTCCTTGTGCCTCTTCAATGTCTTCCTCAGAGCTGTACCTCCTGCATGCACATCAGGGCGTGTGCTCTGTACATTAAAATCTTCTACTCTTTATTTGGTTTTACAGACGTTTCTAGTAGTGGCTATTTTTTTCTTAGTTAAAAAATCCGTTACTAATCTTCCTTTTATCTCAAAGATCCTTCGCAGCATTGTGCTGTATTGAATACGTAATATGAGTCTGGTGTGTTACAAATCTATCTGAATTTAAGAAACCATGCTGAGTTTAAATAAACACACGTTGCTATGTGTTTTTAAAAGTCTTTTAAGATCCTTTGAAGCACATGTGAGGGATTTCATTACTAAAAATTCCTTCCCTGTGTGATACAGCTACTTTACTAATACATACAATGCGGCCAGTTTCATCCTATGAATTTTCATAACTTGTTAGCTCTGAGCTACTGTGAGTGTTTTTATCTCTCAAGCCAACACATATTTCTCAATATTTTATTCAAGTTGGCTGTCTGATATTGCCAGTGCTCTGAAGGTTTCTCTCCTTAGCCCCGAGTTATCTTCTGCCCATGTGCCTTCAGTCTCATTACCAGACTCATCTTGCTTTCCGTAGGTGGCAGCAGGTGTATTGTTCTGCTGATGCCCTTTCATCTCTCTAAAAGTATTTATTCCAGACCTAACCCAAGGAATGTGCAAATAGGTGTTCTACTGCAGAGCAAATACTTAGCAAACATGTTGAGCTGTGGGTATGACAGAAACACATGATTTTCCTGAAATACATATTCAGAGAACAGAATAACAATCTATCCATTGCCTGAGAGAAATCACTGTATCAGTTTAGTGGTTATGATGAGAGAGTGCTCTGTGGCAAGGGAGTTACATCCTATCCCGGATTGCTAGGCTGAAACTGCCAGCACATCAGGGCCCTAGGGCACCTTGTTGCCTCTGTAATAGCTCATACCAGCTCCCTACACAATCTCCAGAACAGCAAAGATAAGAGGAGCGAGGACGAGGAATAGGATAGGAGGAATGAAGTGCAGAAAAGGTAGGAGTGGGTAAGGAATAACATGCACTTGGGAATTCTTTGCTGCTGAAATTGCTCTGAATCAGCTGTTACATCTTAGCACAATGCTGAACATCCCTAAAGCAGCTCTGAATTTCAAGTAACCTAAGTTGTTCCCTAGGTTCAGCAATGTTCTGTATATACTGTCCTGTACGTATTGCTCAGAGCTTTTAAGAAGCAACAAACTCTCTCTCTTTCCTTGCCTCTGTAGATATCGTCTTCTCTCTTGAGTAATGCGGTGAGAGATCTCCATGACAAACAGTTGTGCTTCATTACCCTTCCTGTTACCATCCAAACTGCCCCTCTCATTTTTCAAAATGTATTTATCTTTTAATGTCCTCAACTGGAAGTTATATCCTAATCAAGGGATATTCTTATTCCATCACACTCCCTTTTGAAAAATATGAGGCAGGTTACCTTTCCTGAACCGAATCCCCTCTGCTGTTCTGTCTGTGCACTCGAGGTTGCATTCCCACGTATGTGTCTAACAGTATGCCGGGATCCAGGATCTTCTACTGACCCTGTCTCATGGACACCATGCTGTGACATGGAAGGTTTCCGTAGGTTTGTCCAAACAGTCTGCACTCTCCTTTTCATCTGCCTGATTGAGCCGACCTCATGGATTTACTCCTGTTTCTACTTCTGTCAGTGAATGGAGGATCAACACTCGCCCCTGTGGTTTCATCATGTAGGTTACTTTGAACATAGTCAACTGATGGCAATTATAAAGCGATCATGGCAATAAAGGAAACTGTTCCACTCTCAAGAATTAAATGAAAACTAGATAGTGAAGTGTCTGTGCAAATCTGAGCTGGTGATATCAACTTGGGAACACTGTTTGTGTAAGCTTGTGAAAAGTTACTCTGACATAAAGAATAACGAGAATTTTAACAAGTCTTTACATAGAAAGTAGGATTTTAATTTCAGAAGTAATCAAATCTGCATTGTTTTCACTCTGACCTAAAACAAAAACAAATTGGAAGGAGTAGACCGTCCTACTGGGACTGGGTAACATTTCATTGCAAGGGAGAGCGTGACTCATGCTGTCTGTGACGGCTGGATCCCGTAACCTGCAGGTCTCGGCTCTCTCAAGTCTCACTCCAGGCTCTCCCTCAGGCATGCAGTACCGTAACACCATCAGTGCTGCTGCCTAAGGCAGGGAATTTTTCTAATCTCTGTTCTCTCTCTTCCCTTGTTGACTTTACAGCCTCAGCACCATGGTGCTTCTGCAGTGTGCTGGGGAGGGAGGGCTGAGGCTGCAGGTACGAGCTGTGGTCCATTGTATTTAATGTGTAAAGCAGTAAGAACTGCTTAGAAGGAAAAAGGAGAACAACAAGATCGCTCTCTTTTTTTTTTTTTTTTTTTAAAAAAAAAAAAAAGCTTCTGTCTAGTGTCAAGCAATAAAAGATTTTATTTTTTGTTCTCAGCTGCAGAGGATGCCTTGGGTAGCAGAGCACTCAGGCTGTTAATTTACTTTCCCCGTGCCTCTGCGTACATTGGAGTGGAAGCAGACCACAGAGCCTCACTTGGTCCATGTTAGACTCATTCTTGTCTAAAGGAATTATACTTTACTGCTAACTGCAACATGCTGCTGCTCTGCTGTCTATTATACACGTGAATAAGTGAGTAGGAAAAGGTTGAAAATACACCTCATTTTAATATGTATAAAATCTACCTGCATCCTTCATGTAGTACCTTAATTAATTGAACTCTTACCTTACTGCCCAAGAATAAGCAATTTCCTTGTTTATTTTGCAATGAAAAGAAAGGATGTGGGGAAATACAGGACTAACTTAGTGTCGCGCAAGATGGCAGAAAATGGCCAGCTTCTATCAAGTGAAAAGACAAATGTTTCCCTGTAGTCCCCAGTGCAAGACACTCATCCTGCAGCATGCTGGCAATGAAGTGTGCTAACAGGAGCAGCTGCTGCTTCTGCCTGCCTGTGACTTGCTTTACTGTCATCATGACTGAAACAGCTTCAATGGCTGAAAGAGCTCTGGAGACTGATGAGAGAAAATCAGAGCAGTAGTCGTCTCACGAAAGAGAGATTTTAACCCTATTTTGCTCCGTATTATCTAAAACTATATCTTCTGAAATTGTTTTCCAGAAAAAAAATAAAATCTTTTTGTTGAGAGAAGTTGCCCCTGTCACATAACAGGGGTAACTTTCCAAACTTAGATGTAAATTTTTTTTTTAATTTTATTTTTTTTCTCTCTGCTGTACTTTTACTTCCTTCTTGGGCTTCTAGGCATACATATATATGTGTGCATGTGTCTGTATATATATATATAAAGTAACCTGTTCAGGAATGATGGACAAGGGGCAAAGAGCGCTATTAATTCCTTTTTCTCAGAACAAACACATTCTCTGTCCAATTCACATGATTTTCTCCCTCTGCTCCTTGGAGTCAAGACAGTAGCTTACTTGCGAAAGGCTGCGTCTCACCTGAACAGGAAAAAGTTGGGGAGCATAACCTGAAATAAATCATAAATGGCAGCGGTGTTCTTTTTTTATGTTGTATGTGCAGGCAGGCTACAAAGAAGAGCAAATGGACCAGAGAATACTTCCTATAAAAACAAACCATGTGTGAAACTTTTCTTCCTTAAGCCAGTATCTTAGCAAAAATGGTCTAAAAGACTAAAAATTATTGGTAAGATTTTGGCTAGAAATCACATTTGATGTAAAGTAGGATACACAAGCCTGGTCTAGTGCATTTAGATGTTGAAATGTGGTCATCTTGGGTTTATATTCGTCTGAATTCTAGTGTTATATTGTATGATATGGAATATTAATACATAAATGTATTTTTATATCCACCGTACAAAATAAAATGCATACACATGTATGTATAAATTTACAGTTTAGAGGAAGAGATGAGAAATAAAGTAAATATAACACAGAGCAGTTGTACGTAGAAAGAGGAGTCACTTGTGAGTAAGCAGGAGGCTGGGAGACAGCCCTGAGCATCCAGGCGAGTGCTACAGGTCTGCCAGCTGGAAAATCTAGGAGGGCATCTCTCAAACGCTGCGTGTGGGAAGACTCGTGTGGCAGTGAAAATCAGAGCTTTCACAGCCAGGATGATGATACAGAAACTGTGCTGGCAGAGCAGAAAAGAGATATTCTTTCTATGGTAAATTGCATTTGGGTCCTTGGAGTCAGAGAAAACAACAATTAACAAGGATGAACACTGTATTTACTCTGTTAAAGTAATATTTATTGGAGTAACTGAGAACAGTTTACATTTTAACCTTTGCCTGAATTGTTTAGCCTGAAAATGAAAGAAAGGTTTTATTGTGAAATGTAGATTTCTGTGCTGAATGTGATCCAGGATTCTATCAGTAGTGTCAGACTGGTAAGCACCTTCTGCTCATTTCTGATTTTATAGTGTTTGTCACACGTAACACGAGTAAAATGTACCTAGAAAACCTGTTATGTATGAGCTTGTCTCCAGCACTTGTTCTGACACTGTGCTTGGAAGATGCAATGATAGCAATCATGTAGTCCATCATATTTATGGGACATCTTTGGCACAGAATATTCCCTGTAAATTTTACTGTCAGGGAAAGCACACTGTGCAACAGCTAAATAGCTAAAGGATCATAAAGTGCTGAAGTCTTCCAGGGACAGAGCACGGTCACATTGTTCCAGGAGTTGAAGGCAAGTAAAGTAGCTCCAACATGGAAAAAAACCAATAACATTGAACAGGACAATATATATGAAAAAGGTTATAGAAAAAAATCAGTGGGAGCTGAAAGCAAGAAAACTGGGCTGAGCAAACAACATTCAAGCAATCTTGAAAGTGTTGTTTTTAATTTTGTGGTTTGTATGTGGTGGCACGAAGGGCCTAAGCTTCCATACAAATGAAAACAAATTCTTCGGGATTTAAGTTCAGCTGAGAGCAGCTTTCCTAGATCAGCCCATGCCGAATGCTGCTATGTGAGAGACCCAGTTTGCATTTTTGTTATGAATAGTTAGCTTCTGTGGATGTTTTCTGCAGTTAATTGCATTCATGTTTTCTTCATCTCGCTTGTATTAATTATTTATTGCTGAAAAGCTGTTAATGAATTTATACACTTAACGGGTAGTAACAAGTAGATACTGATACAAGTAGATACAAGTAGATAGTGATCAGGATTAGATGATGTTTAGGTAGCGAGGCTTTTCAGTGTCTGAACCCTGCTGCCTCTGCTTTTTTCTATCATTTTGCTGCATAACGTGATTAACACATTGACTCACTCACACGCTTTTCCAAAGCATGTGAGGAAAGCAAGCTCATGTGAAAGGCAGGGCAAACAAACGAAGGGAGAAGTAACCCAGGATCTAGGGTGGAAGGCATCTCCACTGTTATCACACAGAGTCGATGCTGCTGCAGGGACAGAGCCTTGTGTCTCTTCAGAAATGCCTCAGCCTAAAATTTGTTAGGTTTTTTGTGCTGAGTTCTCTTGTAGAAGAAACTTCTGAAACTGCACCTGGTTCTAATGATTAAGAACTATGTCATATTCGGAATACCTTGCTCAGTTTACATTCCTGGCCAGTTTATAGGCATTTGTTTGTGTGAAAATGGTCATCTTTTTCCTCATCTGATGCATTTTGCCATCGTATTAGTCTATATAGCTCAACACATGTAGCTCATACTGTATTTATTTGTTGCTTATCCAGATTTAAATTACTATCTTACTGGTACCACACATATATACTTAACCTAGGTACATGGTATCTAATCACACGCTATTTTTCTCATAGTGTCCTGTCAGATTTATTGCATGAGAAAGAATGAATTCAATGGTGTCAGAGAAAAATAGGTATTATCTGATTTTTGAGTGCTTGACTTTGCAAGCCAAATAACTATAAAATGACGTGATTTTTAATACACGTGATTTATTTAAGTTCTTTGTGGTAACAAAGGGGCATAGAATAAATCTGTGTAGATATCATATTCATTATGTACCATTACTATAAAATATGGGCATGCATTAGCTGTAAAATTTGAGATATTTTTATTTTCAAATCCATACACTCTGAAGGTGATGATCCAGCCTTCTTAATGTGAAAGTATTCATGTAATGAGCCAAGAACAAGGTGAAAATGGAATCCTTACACACACTTTTTGAAAGCAGAAAATCAATGAACTTGTGACAGCTTAACGTCACAGCCATTTTCCTACGTCTGTGCTGCCATGAACAGTCCTGTGGATGCCTCTTTCATGATCCACTATAAGATGTATCCATGTTGTCCTCTAAACAACTTAGCTCTTTTTTATTTCCTGCACACTTAAACAGTGCTAAGTTTCATCCCACTGGTGCCATTTCTGAAACTTTAAGGGTCTTATACAATTTCCTGATGTCTGTTACTTCACTTATAGCATCTTGTAATTTAGTACTGTCATCAGATTTTATGAGTATGAGAAGTATTGTATTAGTGTGTATTCTCTTAGTCATTTATGAAGTTTTGTTCCCTAAAAAGCAGTCTTGAAGAATCTTTCTTATATTGTCAGGTTGAAAATGATATCTTTTTTTTTTTTTATCTGCAGACTATTAACCTTGGTTGTATATCTTCCATATATTTTATCCAACTTTCTTTTGCAAATTAATCTCACATATGATTTTATACTGCTGTTAATGCTGCTGTGTGCCTAGGAGCTTAGAAGATTTAATAAAAAACACCCGTACTTGGCCTACTTCTTTCTTCCCATACTGGCATTCATTAAAAATAACTCCACTGAACTCCATAGTGTTACTCCTGGTCTAAAACAAGAAAGCAAATTAGGTCAATACATCTGCTGCATCCCTTCACATACTTTTCACTTTCAAAGCATTGTGCAAATATAACCAAGTAATTTAAATAAATATGGAAAAGCTTATAAAGGATGACTAGATGTGTGAAATTACCTATTTTATATTTTTTAATACAAAGACAGGATTTTATGTAGGATTTCTCGCGTATCCAGATCTTACACAGGTTTGAAGCCACACTGGAGGGATGTTTTCTGAAACATGTAATTAGGTGTCCTTTGGGAAGCCTGGGCTCTAGTGAGAAATCCAGGGGAGTGATGCCAGTGGAAATCAATAGCCAAGGCAACTCTTCAGTTCTGCAGAGCTGAAATGCCGAATTTTTGCATCTAGCAAAGTGGGAAACATATATGTCAGCAGCAGAGATTTCTGTTAACACGAGTATTATTGCACTCTGCAATGGCAAATTAAGAACTGAGTAGATAATATGATAGCAATACAACTTTAAACTATTGAAGACTGGCATTGGCCTAAAATGGGAGCGAGTGCTCAGTTTAGCAAATGCTCTTGGAAACTTGGCTGCATCATATCTGAAAACTTGAAGAAAAAATAGCACCAAAAGCTGACAAACATCTTGGCATGGAGATGAGTAAGTTTTAGCAGCAGGTATCATTGCCCAGTCTGTCCACGCTCGGAATAAAACCGTTCTCTCCTCTTGATTGCTGAGGCGTGGTGTGCATCAGACACAGGGACGGTTGTGAAAATGTCAGAGCACCGTATAGGTAGCTCCTTATGGAGGTGCTTCATCATTTGTCTGCATTAGGGAAGAGGGTTAGATAACCAAAAGCTAATTGGACAGTAGCCATTCAGCCTTATATAAGCTGCATGTGGACAAACACAGTTTTTGCAGGCGCGAGAAATCACTGAGGAAATTTAGCTTTTGCTAGGGAGGTAGCTGGTGACTCACTTTTCTAGATCGGTGGAGATGAGGGAAACTTTCCCAAAGAAATGAGGAATGGATCAAGCTTTTCCTGGATTTCATCAGGAATTTAGGAGTGAGCCCTGTGAGGTGCAAAATATCCCCAAATCCTGCATATTTGCTGCATGAAAACATGTTTTTGAAGTTGCAAAGATTTTTTTTTCCATTTAAATGAAATTAATGTCGAAAAATATGATATTTCTAGTTTTGTGTGGCTTTCAAGTAGCAGACATCTCCAGAATATCAGCTTTAGAAGGCTACAGATGAAAAATGAAAATTGCTATGTACAATTCATCAGGATAAAAAGCATAGATACTGCCTTAACTGTACTCAATCAGTTTAAGAAAGCAAAATAAGGACTTGGGATAATGAGAGCTAGCAGAGCATTTCTGAAATGTTTACAAAAGTTTCCTCCTGAAAAATTTTCTCTATCTGATGTCTCGCGTCAGTTGCAACAGAGACCTCTGGAGAAGATGTTAGCATTTGTCCTTTGATTGAAACAATAATGAACTTTGGCATTAAAACCCTTGGTGTGTAACAGGGGTTAGCTCATCCTGTCATAGAGTCAAAGCATGGTTTGGGTTGGAAGGAACCTTTAAAGGTCATCAAGTTCCAATCCCCCTGCCCTGGGCAGGGACTTCTCCAACAAGATCAGATCACTCAGAGCCCCATCCAACCTGGTCTTGAACGCTTCCAGGGATGGGGCATCCACAGCTTCTCTGGGCAACCTGTGCCAGTGCCTCACCACTCAGTGTAAAAAATTTCTTCCTTATGTCAAGTCTGAATCTGCTTCCTTCTACTTTAAAAACCATTACCCCTTGTCCTACCACAACGTGGCCTGCTGGAAAGTTTCTCCCCATCTTTCCTGTAGACCCCCTTTAGGTACTGGAAGGGCACTATGAGATCTCCCCGGAGCCTCCTCTTCTCCAGGCTGAAGAGCCACGACTCTCTCAGCCTGTCCTCACAGGAGAGGTGCTCCGGCCCTCTGATCATCTTTGTGGTCTCTTCTGGACCCTCTCCCACTGCATCCTCCTTTGGTTGGGGGCTCCAGAGTTGCCCCTGGTGTTCCTTTGCACCATTTGTTTATTAACACAGTCATTTTGCTGCCAAATAGAGGGCCAGGACCCAAAGTGTGCTGGATACCTGGTTCTCACTGAGTCCAGGACAGATTGGTGACCAAATGAACCTGTCACTGGCAGCCAGCAATGTTCTGCTGTGCTGAGTGGGAATGCAAACTCATGTTGGGTTGTTACCAGGCCTGGAAAACTTGATGGTATTCCCAGGCATCGCTGGGGGAAGTAAAACTCTGTGCTTAGGAGACATGTTGCTTTGCTGCTTAGTCTTTTCACTGAATCTTGATAATCACCTTTTGGGACTGTGTGTTTTAGGGGGGAGACTTTGAGGTTGGTTTATTGTTTATTGATATTCTACCCTTCAGCAGAAATTATGATGGAAAAGCAGTTGCAACAGAGCCTGGCCTTTTATTTAAATATCATTAATGTATGCTATAATCTCTATAACACAGACTGTATTCAGAGACCTATTAGGCTTTGATTTATGAATTAAAAGTTAGAAAATAATTCATTTCAGCGACATTCAGTTTATAGATCTGGATGGTTCATTATAGCGAACACTGTTGCGTTCATTATGCACCACAGAGTAACATAATTTATTTAGGACAGATGTTTTCTTAACTGACTAAAATAGTAAAATATTTTACTAACCTCTAAAATGCCTTGAAACTGCTGATGTAGTCAGATTTATTTCTGAAGAAAGTAACCAAGTTAAGTTCAAACTAGTTCAGTGTGCTGAGTAAACACATAAATCTCTATAAAATCTGAGTACAGACATTGCCTAGAAGCTGATCTCAGATGCTTGATTAGGAGCAGCTCTAGGTACCATGAGGGAGTCAAAGAATATTAAAAAAGTCTTATAAAGTGTATTGATGAATTTGAGCCAACCATAGGACTTAATTGTTGTTTCCTATTGCATGGCATTATTTTCTGTAGCAGAAATGGACTTCACCTAGTTATGGCCATGGGAAGTAAACTCAAGACAGAGAGTAGGTGACTGGTGCATAAAGCTCGGCATCTCTTTTTCAAGTAATTTTTAAATTAAAAAAAAAAAAATTACACAGAGCGATAAAGAATGTTAATCTCCAAACTGTTTGCAGACCAAAAATTCAGATGAAAAATTTCATTTTGGGGTAACTGATTTTTTTTTTTTTTAAGAGATTTCAGAATGTTTCATATTGATTTTGACCACTTCCCTTGTATGTAACAATAATTAAAAAATCCCCAAACCTGTCCCAAAATGTCAAAAGATAATTTTCAACCAGAGAGGAAAAACTTTTAATTTCGAAATACCTAAATGGAAAATGCAGAGCGAAAATAAGTGTAAACTATTATTTTCTTGCAAATCCTATTCTTTTTGGCAGACTTGACTTCTTTTTTTTGGTAAAAATTAATAGAACCAAGAATTTTCTAGACTGACTGTATCGAGGAGCATCAAACTTGCTCAGCGCCTTGCGCGGCGCCTGTGTCGGTGTGGTCTGAGGAGCCGGCTGAATGTCTGGTGCGAGGGCTGGCGGCAGGAGGATGCTCAGCTGTGCTGTGCTCCAGCCTGTCTGACATGTGACCGTGAGGACACGAGTTTGAAGAGAATTTGAGGATCTAGATTAGGGACTGGGTAATTCTTCTGCTGAACTTTGAATCTGAGCTTTAGGGAAAACTTGGAGGTTGATAGAAATTTGAAGACATGCTCATATGGCAGGCTTGAAATATGAATAACGGGCAGTGGGTGGCAAAGATTCCCCGCACCCCTATGAAAAGGGGAGAGCAGTGAGCAATGTCATTCAAATTTTTTTTTCCATTTCTTTGCTGTTCATCGACCTCACATTGAAAGCTCCATATATTGAGGCAATGCAGAGTAAATATGCTAAAGCTAACAAATCATGCCAAAAGCTGCTTTTTATTAAAAAAAATAAAAATATTTTAAAAGCTTGATCTATTGCAGCAATAAATCTTCCTTGTTTTTTAAGCAATGGATTCTCTGGTATTACAGACTGAATAATATTCATGATAGTGGGCTTGACTCAACTCCCTTATATTGGTATAAAGTATGAATTATTCTACAAACCTGAAAGGAGTTGCAGAACAACAAGAAGGGAATTGGGTTTGGCTGTGTGGTTTGAGTTTTTTTTTCCTAAATAGGTTTGCAAAAGGGACTGTGATCTTTTTTTGTTTTTTTTTTATTACAGAATAATTAAGGAACAAGTTTTTCTTGTCAGAAGAAATCGGGTTGTAACAAAGGTAGAAGCTGCTAAAACGTGCATCTGAGAAAGCCAGCAACTGTTACACACGTGAGTCAGGAAGCATGGGAAAACACAGTGACTTCTTATGTCACTGAAAAATGCAATTCAAGCATCCTTTAAATAGGTACAATTTTACTTGATTTAGTGTTTTTTTTTTCTGATTTAATTTTAATCTATAAATTGGGAAATAGATTAAACCGTGTCATTGTATTCCATAACAACAATTGGTGTGTCAAAAAGTAAAGGTAAGGAAGACCTGCTGTGCCTTGGCTGTGTGGTACCTATTGAAAACACAGAATCTATGAATCTGCTAGTGTGAGATGAAAATAGCAAGACTCTGAGGCAGGATCGTTTCTTCAGCAAATTGCTGGGAAAATACGCTTTGGCTTCAAAGTACTAATGTATCATCCAGTATTAACGAGTATGACCTCTTGTAATTGCTATAGGTCAAAACCACCCAGGTGGAGATAAGCGCCATGCATTTCTATAGGGACACTGATCACAGTAGTTGCTGCTACAAATTGGCGTGAAATGGATTGGATGTCAGAGATCAGGGCTCTGCCATTTTAATTCCTGAGTTTGCATCGCATGCACTGCAATCATGTCCTGCTCCTGAGAATAATCACCTGTAAGCAAATTGAAAGCAAATCATAGAATCAGAATAATTTGGATTGGAAGAAACCTTCAAAGACCATCCAGTCCAACCCCCCTGCAAGGAGCAGGGACTTCTCCAACCAGATCAGGTTGCTCAGAGCCCCGGCCAACCTGGCCTGGAATGTTTCCAGGGATGGGGCATCCACCACCTCTCTGGGCAACCTGTGCCAGTGCCTCACCAGCCTCAGCGTAAAAAATATCTTCCCTATATTCAGTCTGAATCTACCTCCCTCTATTTTAAAACCATTACTCCTCATCCTATCACAACAGGCCCTACTGAAAAGCCTCTCCCCATCTTTCCTGTAGCCCCGTTTAGGTACTGGAAGGCCGCTATCAGGTGTCCCTGGATCCTTCTCTTCTCCAGGCTGAACAGCCCCAACTCTCTCAGCCTGTCCTCATAGGAAAGGTGCTCCAGCCCTCTGATCATCTTCATGGCCTCCTCTGGACTGACTCCAACTGGTCCACGTCCTTCTGATGTGGGCGGTTCCAGAGCTCGATATGTACATTCAACATTAAGAGCTGCTATTTAAAATACCCTGACCATTTTTATACAAATTCATGATACCTAGCTTCAGGCTTGCAGCTTTGGAGATATTGAAGTCTAATACCACCTCAGAAATTACTCATTTGTGGACGTAGTTCTGGCCAAAGAATGAACAGCAGCAATCATTCCGAGATCGGAGTGGTCCAGGAGGCTTTCTAAACCAAACCAGCAAGAGCAGACAGGGTTTGATCAGAAGGATGCTTCCTGATAACCTTTTCTGGTGGACGGGCTGTAGAGGTAGATGGTTTATGGTGGGTTCTATTTTTAATAGTTGAACAGCACTTTCATACCCTATACCTGTAGGAGCAAATGTGGGCAACCTCCCCTCCTTTCATACCATGTGTATACAGTGGGAGGGTTTTTTTTATCTGTTCAAAGCTCTACAGAGGGCAGATTTGTTACTTTATTGTTGTGTCAGCTGGAGATAGAACTGATAAGTGAAAACAGAAACATTCCTCTCCTGGTGTGCTGGGCAGTGCCTAAAGCAGCCAGGTTATCTTGAAGTGCTCCTTTGGGCACCATCCCGACTGCTGCCTTGGGGGGACATTTCAGTTTGCACTAGGTAAACCCAAGCAGTCAAACAATAAAATCTGCTTGAGCTCAATTTTTTTGTTTGCACCGTTAATGCTCCTGTGCAGCCAATTTCTTATCTTTCGGTGGAAAAAGATTCAATTTCTCCTTGTTCCTACCACCTGAGGGGAGACAAATCATCTAGGCCATCCCCACCTGGCTTCCACAGACTGCATGTGTAATTATTGCTTCCAAGCCTTTTGTCTGGCCGCTTTGGAAGGAAACTTTAAATCATTCTGTTTGTGAGGCGCAGAAGTCAGAGCTGCATTTTTGTCTGCTCTGTGTGTTTCCCTGTGTTGGAGGCTGGTGGCTATAACTTCTCTTCACCTGCCGTCTCCCTGGTCAGCTGTGTGGAGGGAGGGATGCTCTGTCTCACCACTTCATCTTTGTCTCAGGCTTTCACGGATCAAGAGGAAAAGAAACATCTTACTTCTGTGATCCTTGAAGTTCTGGAATGTGAATAAGCTGGGAAGATCAAAGCAGATTATAAGCACTCACATCTGGCACAACTGTGTTGAGGATAGGGAGCACAGCCTGGGAGCTGTGTTGCCCCGAGAGCTGGCAAAGATCAGATCGTGACCACAAAAATGTCAGCGTGGTCTCCATTCCCCTTCTCATACCGCAGCACGAGCAATCAGCTGGTGTTTTACTGGGGACAGATTGCTTCTCCTCACCCTGGCCTCGCTACCTTGTTTACAAGCCTGGGGCAAACTTCATACTTTTCTCTATGAGTGTGGGCTGAATGCAGGATGAAGGCTTAATAAACCCCTCTGACCCTCTGGTTCTTCTGGTTCACCAGTGTAAGGAAAAAAAAAAAAAAAGGTGATATTAAACATCCTTGTTCCTGTATAAACACATAGCTGAGTTGCAGCCTCTTCATCTCTCATGTAAAACGGGCTGTGTAAGTGCCGTGGAGGGAAAGGCACTTTAACCGTGAATATCTGGAAGACGGATGGCGTTATAAATACCACGGCAAGAGATGCTGTGCAATAGCGTAGGCTTTTCAAAGTTGGAACAACTTGTACAGCTGGGGCTGAGTATGAAGAGGATAAGTTTCAAGGTTTTAAAATTTTACTGCAAGGACTGAACATAGATATAGTAATGCCAGTGAAACAGAAAGCGATTTTGATTTTTTTTTTTTATTTTTCTTTTTTTTTCACTGAGGAAGGCACAAGGTGCAGCTTGGCCTATGGTTGTGTGAACCAGGTTCTCTCTAGATAAAGCAAATTTGCCATTACTTGAGTGGTTAGGTGTTAAAGCAGCAACCTGTGCCTCAGACTGCAATGTGGGTAAGAACCCATCCATGGGGAGATGAGGGAGACAGCGTTAGATTCCAGAAATGACTTGGTGATTAAGAAAATTGAAGCTAATCCACTATGCTGGATTTGCCCTGGATTCAATCTCTGCTGTCTGGTGTTTAGTCCTCGCAGAATAGTGCACTTACCCACTTCTTCACTGTAAAAATAAAAATAAATGCACTTTTATTTGCATAAATTTTTCTAGAAATCTAAATTAAGTTTAAAAAATGAGATGATGAAAAAGCATGCAAGGAAGATACAGGACTTTTATAGCAACATAGTCTTTCCATCTGCTACGAAATCCCCCAAAAGCCATTGAAACCACTTTCTTTCCTATTGCATATGTCAAGGATATTTGTTACAATGGAGATTGATCTGTATTTTTTTATAAGAGAGTGAAGTAATTGATTTTAATTAAACCCTGCTCTACTTGGAGCATTAATGAGCTCATTAGCTATTTTCCAATAAATCTGTCTTTTTCTAAATGTCTAACATTATCAATTGGTTGTTTTTAAATTATTGATCCGATTGATTAAATACTTCCCTTAAAACTAACAATCCTTATTCTCCTGTCTTTATTGTCTGAAACATATCCAAGTGAATGTCTGCTTTGGCTATTTAAAAGTTATTTTGAAATGCCTAATGGCCATATTGAAAATCCATAAGATAAAAATACATGACAAAAGATGCCTTATAGGAGGATGTCTCTGGTGTCACCACTAACATAGCTTAAAGAAAACTTTGAGCTAACAAGGTCATTTCTCAATGCACTGTTTTGAAGGCTGGATACTATTGCCAACTCTCTTTTCAAGAAAAAAAAAATAATTTTCAGAATTATTTACAGGTAGCTTTTTTTTTTTTTCCAGATGTTTTCTGTTGGCCTTCACAAGATTGCATTTTTGTTACTCCTGACTGGATGGTTCTGTAGCTGCTCTTTCCTCAGCAGAATCTGTTTCCTTGCAAAAAAAAAAAAGTGGGGACCGTTGTGTTTTCAGGGGCTGTTCTGGAGCTCCTTCTCCATTAAAAAAGAAGTTAACATTTGTCACTGGTTAAGCAATGAACAGCTTGCATGAAAGGGATGAGCTCAAAATTCCTGAAGGAGAAAGTTTCAAAGGTTTAAAATGATTAATGTTTGAATTTAGTCCTAGAGCTGTGTAACCTGCAAGCATAACTGAGCATCTGAGATTTTTGCAAGATTTGACAGAACATGAATGTGATTTTGCAATGTTTAGCTGCACTTTTTAGTTGATCGCATTCTTCCTGTTGCATTTTCCACAGCTGTGTCATTCCTCACTTATTGCGTTTTATTTTCTCTTGGGAGAAAGGAGACTCGGGTCTCCATTTGTCAGCCAGTGGGGCAGCTCCGCTATGAAAGTCTCTGTATTGCCGTAGTCCTGATGAGGGAATAACCCTGCTCTGTACAGGCGTCAGTGTATTTTTCATTTAATTTACTGCAAATGAAAACAGACCTTTTTTGACTGATGGAGGATAATTTTTAGCAAAAAAATATTTAATGTACTCCTCGATCTCACAACTGTGATTTTGGGCTGAAAGGAATTACCAGTTACAAATTCACTTTAAAATAGAAAGGTCAAATATGCAGAAAATTGTTTCTTCACTTCTGTGTCCACTGAGGTGTGACCTGATGCCTTCTCATATCAAAGATCATTTTTCTGTGGAAATGTGCATCTTGAACATTGGATTATGTGCCTGTCAGCTTCTGTCCAAAGAGAACATCCATGTGTTCAGCAAGTACTGGAGATGCAGAAGTTCTCTGGACAACATCTAAAGAGGAATGCAGGTGTCTAAAACCAGATGTAGGAGGTCCCTGGCTGAGAGACATGTCACGTGAATAAATTTAGCCCTCTGCCAGGGAGATGTTTGACCTACCTTGATTTGTCAGTATCCAGCAGATAATCACAAAGACTTTGAGAAGACAGTTCTTCCCTATCCTAGAAAAGACTGCTGATGTCGAAGTAGCTCTAGCCTGGCTCTAAGGAATCCAGACATACCGATGCCATTGGACCTTTTATAATAGAAATCTTTTCTTGAAAACCCAGCTGATGGGGTAAGGAGAAGGAAGGAAGTGATCATTGATATTTATCCTATGTAAAATGGTCTTATGGTTAAAGAAGTTGTCAAAGCACTGACCTTCCTTGGCAGGGGAGGGAGTCAAACCCACACCAATTTTCCGGGACCTTGTGTCCACCACCAGGCTATTGAATATTTCTTCTTTCTTATGCATTCCCTTTTCCATTGGCCTCCAAAAAACCCCAAAGCAGTATATGTTTGAGATTGTTAAAGAACAGCTGCAAACGTTCAGTACACAGAGTTTGAGGCAACATAAGGGGCTGAGGTGAACTTTTTGAAAGTTGAAGCTGTAATCATCATATTCCCTGCCTTCAATTTATACTATTGGTAGCAACAATCTGAATTGTTAGTTGGCAGCAATTTTATGTTCCTCTGTGCATTTTGCTGGATTGTGATCATCTAAAGGCTGTATTTGTGTGGGGAAAAAAAATATTTTTAAAAGTTACGGTACCACATAGTCTTAGTTTGGAGGCATCATTAATTGGTTTACTTTAAAGTAGTGCTTTTCAATAGATTTCAGTTAATGCACTAACATTTTCTACTACTTTTCCTCCTTTTTGTTTTAACTCAGCCGTTTATGATGCGGTTTCATGAACAGTGAATAATTTCTCATGTTCCACAGGTCCATAATCATATCATGCAGCCCACCTTTTTTCTCACCTTGCTCTCAATTCTTTCAGAAATAATTTTATTCTTTTTCTCTTAGTGATTCAAAGTATAAGGCTTCAGAAGATTTTTTTAAAAAGGGCTGGGGGAGAGGCAAGCTAAAGGAAAATGGTACATCCACAGGCAATAGTAGAGGAAGGTTTGGGGAATCTTTCACATTTGTTTTTGCAGTTTTTTAAAGGTTAAAAATTAAAGAAGCATAAGGCAAAGCATCAGGCAAAAGCCCATAAGGTTTTGCTAGTCAAGTGAATGTGGTTTTGAGCTCACTTACTGTAACGCTGCCAATTTCTTCACTTCTTAATGCACCTGTGAGTCCCAGGCCATAAGGCTGAAGGAATCATCACCACGACACACAGCACCCAGCAATACCAATCCCAGACAGAGCTGCCATTTGTAGCAACAGAGACTTGGAAGTAAATTTTTCCACTTCCCAGAAATTTGAACATCAATGTTATTTCCCCTTTCCTGTAGTAACATCCAAAATGAGAAGTTTAGTACTTGAAGCTCTTCAGTTGTGCTGGCTGTGCCATGGTTCATAAGGGAAAGCTGCGTGCTCAGCGGCACTTTCCCCCCAAATTCTGAAGAAATAAATTACAACTGTCAGCATTTGGGGACTTGAGGCATTTTTGATTCATGCCAGGATGACAGAAAAGCTGTTACCTGTGTCTGATTCATTTCACAGCTCAGTGAGGCCACAGGTAGCTGTCTTGATGGTTGCTATTTGAATCCCACCACTGAGCACTAGATTAGATGCCAAGGATGTTTATTAAGGAAACAGTGAGATCCCTTCACAAGCAGAAGCTCAGCCTAAGCTGCAATATAACATGTGAAAGAGCACAAAATTGCATGGATAGCCACCTACAGCCTGTGTGGTGGCTTGTTAACCTGAAAGTACTGAATTCATGGCCAATTAAACACTAACTGCATTCCCTTTGTGGTGACAGAAGTTTAGTGAGCAGAAATGATGAAAGTTTCAGCAAACACTGTAGAAAAGAGCTTCATCTGTAATGAAACCTTGCCAGAATATCCGGTAGGACAGGCCAACAGTTCAGTAACTAACGCTGAAGTCCTGAAGAAAAAGTACTTTATTTTCTCTGTTTCTCCTGGAAGATGAGGTACATGATTTGTTCCTTTCATTTTTACAGATCATTAGTTGTACAGGCAATTAGATGTACTTGCCCATTTGTACCTGATCTTGACTAAAATTTGTGGAAGTTTCACTGTTGTTTCCAATGAATTTAAAACACACACTAAATCCCAGTTAAAACTTCAGGTTCTAAAGCATTTTAGCTGTTTTCTCTGGACACCAAAGGGCTGAATTCTGTCATTTGGGATAATTTTTCAGTTATTTTGGAGTTTTTTTTTTATACAATACTGTTGTCTGGTTTTCCTACAATGTAGTAAATCATTAGTGGCCCCAAAGTCATGCTTTTGTTACAAAGAAGAAAAGACCTTTCTGTAGGAATAGTTTAAAAAAAAAAATATATAGTTTTGCTGACTGACTCAGTGAATTTTGAGTAGGCGCTTTGGACTGGATATATATATTAAAAATGTTGATTATGGGTGATGACTGCGCAGAACTGAAGCTGATTTAGAGACAGAGGAGAGATATTACTAATGAAAAATATTGAAATTGGAAATAGATAATGTTGTAGAAAAGGGAGTGTTTTAAAAGTTATTTGATGTTTATGCTATTTGTCATTGTGGTGACTATGTTTTCAAACACATTGTATCTGAATTAGGGGTGTAGGTTATATTAAAACAATTCAAAGGGACAATACACTTCCAGTAGCATCACACCGACTTCATGAATGCATCTGATCTTGAAGGATCACTGACTTTTAGAAGTCTGATGCAAAGCCTGTTCATACCTTTGAAGTTCCTCTCAGGTTTTCTGCATAATCAGCTCTAATTGCAAGTAGCTTTTAAGATTTATCTAAGCTAGAAATGGTCTTTACATAAAATCTAAATTCTTCATCTCCCTGAGCGGTTCCACCAGACAAAACTTTAATAATGTTTACGCACTAACCCACCTCTAAGAACATCTGAACTAAGAAAATGTGGCAAATAGCCGTGCAAATTTCATTGGTTGCAACTACGTGTTTGCCTTCAGGTTTGTTTGTGGACTCAGATGTGCTATAATTGCACATGCAATAAAGTTTAAGGAACAAACTTCAAGAGCAAGCTGTAAGGCCAAGAGAGAGAAAATTGGTTGATACAGGGCAATTGATTTGGAAGAACTTAAAGACCAGGAGAAGAAACACCGATTCATGTTTCAGCCCGAGTAAAGCACATTTTCTTGGGTTTAACATGTTTTCTTCCAAGCTTCATAAAAGCAGACAAACCAGAACACCCACAGCTGAATACTGAAGTAGTGTAGTCCATGCTATAACGTGCGGGTCGGGGGAAATGATGCTTATAGCCAGGTAATGACCAAAAGAGAAAGTATAAGGAAAGTACAAATAGAAGGTTAAAGTAAAGGCTTTTCAAATGGAAGTGTAATACTTGGGCTGGAAAAAAATAATCTTAACACATAGCCTTTGCTTAGGCTTTAAGGAAAGTTAAAATCCTACTGAAATCTAAGTTTAATAACAAGTTGAACTACTAATTAGAGCAACTGTGAGAATCTCAGTTGGGAGAGCAGAAGGAAACCAAAACATGGTTAGCTCATAAAACAAAACAGGAAAGCTGAGTAGGAAGAAGGTGTCCCAGATGGAGCATTGTTTCTTTCTGTGGGCATTGCATCTGGTGCTGCAAACACACGTTGAGATAAAATGTAGTGAATTAAAGTCAAGCAGTTGTCTGGCAGTCTCTGCGATGTGATTGCAAAGACTGATTGGGGATTAAATCCTTCTGACACTGAACCACTTAATAACAGAGGTTTCATATGGTAGAAGGCTCAAGGCAATTGGACTGTGGAACAATTATTTTTTCTTCTGGTAGAAAAACAAAAATAAAAAAGCACTGAAAAGCCCCAGTGTATTCATTGCAGGCAATTTATTTTTCTTCTGCTTATTCGAAAACTTAACTTCCTTGCAGAATTAAGCACTGACCTTAAAAATAAAGCATTTGGAGGGGAGGAAGGAAACAGGCGGGCAGACAAGCAGCAGCGCATTGAGTTTTAACTGGCTTCAAAATGGATTGAAGTTAGTTCTCTGAGAAAAGTTTTGCCACTTCTTAACAATTATTGGAAGCAGCTCAGAGACAGATTTTATAATAGCTGATGCTTAGAAAACGTTGTAGTCTACCACACTGTGATGTAGAGTAGAGAGAGAAAGTGGAAGGAAGCTGAAAAAGTTCTTGACAGGACAGTCTGGGGTTTAGATTCATAGCTACATAATCTTTTTAGATTTGAACTAAGTGCGATAACTCATGATAATTTGTCCATTTTAAAGATTCCTTCAACTTCTTACACTTCCTCTCAGAAAGTTATGTACAGAAAGTCAGAATAAATGGAAGGAAATTGTTTTTCAAATGTGAAAGCATCAATGATAGTAGAAGTCAATTTATATCAATAGCACATTTCTGAAAATAAATCCTACAGTTTAAATCACACTTGTCTGTCAGTGTGTTCTCAGTTTATTTTCCCATTAGGTCTGATTATGTCTGAGCTAATTTGTCTAGAATTATGCCAGCATTACCAAAATAAAGTGATTGTTTAACATAACAAAGCTGGTAATTAGTATAATTCTAGAGATAATGTTAGTAGCAGCAGCAGTGAATACCTCTGTGGGAAGTACAGCCAAATTGGGTCTATCTGGAGACATGTCCCTTCGACAATATTATCTTGACTAGTTCTACTATATTGAAGCTCTTCTGGTTGTAGCTTCCCCCTCTCTCTTGAACAGCCACAAGTTCTCCACATCCGTAACCGCAGATGCTTTTCTTGAACAAGCTTGGCCAGCTACAGAAAATCAGCCATTTGTGTTTCTCAGCAGTCAGACCGGTATTGATTAGGTAGCCAAAAGTTTCCATCAAAACAGCCTGATTATCTCTTTCCCCAGGGAATTTGCTGTTCCTTCTCCATTATTGCTCCGAGTGCCTTGGCAGCACTTGGCTCCTTTTTCAGCCTCCTTTCCACATGCTCTGAATGGCAGCAGCAGCACAACGGGATGAGTCGATGCTGGGAGTTACACTTGGGGTCATGTGCTGAGGTCACGGTCTTGTTAGTCGTTTAAGAGATGAAAAACATTTTCTAACTCTTAGCATCAAATAAAATGCGAGTCTAGAACAAGCTATGCTGGGTAACTATCTGGCTTGTTTCCAATGGCTCAACAGACTTGGTCATTGCCATTGGAGAAAATAGATCTGCACACATTCAGCAGACATTTCTTTGGGGCTATTTTGTGGGTTTTTTGGGGTTTTTTTTTTTTTGAAGGTAATAATGCTGCCAATAGAAATTTGGAAGTGTTGATTTCCAGAGGTGAACTGCCTCAAAGGCACTTTAAGAGGTCCGGGGAAGGGGTGACGGGATGGATGCCCTCCAGATCCTCTGCAGCCAGGTCCTTGCTCTTCAGCAGCTTCAAAGGGTCTTGATGGCATTCACACAACTCAGGCAGGATCAGCAGACACGAAGTAGAGAGGGTAGATGTTTTCCAGGCAGTGGAGTTGGGATGAGCAGGTGGTGCTTGCGTGTGTAAATTCCCTGAGATTCGACTCGCTTCTCAAAGAACGGAGCTCAAGCATTAATTATTGAGCACAAACTAACATTTCATTTGAATAAGCAACTTAAACCAAATAACCCAGGAAATATCAGCTGACAGAATCTCAGGGGGGTTGCAACAAGAGTCCTTGAGGGTCCTATATCTACTCCTCTACATGTACAGAAAGCACAAGGACCACAGAGTTTGTGCTTGCGAGTACTTATAATTTTTTCTGGATTCTCTGAATTGGCTGAGGTCTGACTTGAAGGTAATTTTACTTTCTCTCACTAGCTAGAGTTTGACTGTTGGACTTTTTCTGTTTAGCATAATTTTTGCTTAGCAGATACATGATAAACTTCCTCCTGGACTGGCTGAAACTTAACTTGACCTTGGTTAACTTCTATATCCCAAGACATGAAATATAATTTAATAATGAATTTTCCAATTAAAATTGCTGAGGGAATTTAATGTAATTAATTATTTAATAGTATAAATGTTTTCTGTGCGAATGAGAGCAGTGATTTAAAAAATTTATTTTCTCTGACCCATCGCATCGGATTAGAGTATTTGAAGGACTGATATAAGCAAACGCTTTTTTTGCCATCTTCTTAGCAAACTAAGGATACCATTGTCTCCATCCCTTGCTGACTCCTTCTGGAGTCTTACACTCACATCTCACAGGGGAAATTAAAATCTCTGTTATAATTTCCATGTCGTAGGTGGTTAGTGATAGTTAGATATTAGGAAAGTTTTCTAAGAGTAAACCTGCAATAGGTTGCCCAGGGAAGTTGTGGAGTTTCTGTGAGCTGAGGTGTCCAAGTACAAATCTGCATGATCTGACAAACACGGGCAAATTCTTTGGTCAGTTCAAGTGGCGTTATACGTAACTCCCAAACCTGAAACACTGTGTGGCAACATCATCAGTTGGGATAAACCTGAGAGTTCCATTATGTCTGCAAAATTTCAGACAGGCCTGTTCTTAAAAATAATTTAACTATCTACTCACTGCAGTTATTTTCACATCCCTTAGTCCATCTTTAAATCTCATGTTTCATGGCATATAGGTATGCAGAAAGACAATGAGTTTCTATAATTCCTGGATGTGAAGTTGAGCTGGAAAAAGCCAAGTGATGTTGTGGAAAGGGTGATTTTATGAAAAGCAGCATATTGTTTTTGGAGAACAAGAGTGAGAAACAGAAAACCTCCATCTTATTCACAAAAGTGCATTTGAGATGCTGCATGATGTTGGATACATCATTTTAATGCTTTTATTCTGTCCCTACTCTCACTTTGTGTCTGTTTACAATGCTAGCTGGGATTCCTTCTCTTTGTCTCTACAGTGCTTTGTACAGTCTTAGCCCCTAGCTGGAATTCCCAGGTTTCACTGGAAATGATAAATGTGAATTGCAGTGAAGACAATCTCTTGCTGTGCGAGTACACAGTACCAAGCAAAAGGCATCCCATTGCTTTCAAGCACAGCTTAAATTTAATGACAATGTTAACTATTAGATATCCCACTTGCTAAAGCCAAACTTCATGGGCGAAAATTATTCTCTTGCAAGTTGAAAGTATGGCTGTCAATGTGCTGAATAAGAGAGTGTCAGGCAACTTGAGGCACTTTAGTTTGCACCCTGAACTACAGCATAGATCAAGATATATTAAGGTAAATTGGAGAAAGGGAGAATTTATCTGACTATCATTAGAAGTTTCTTGCTAGTGAAGCCCATTGCTCTCTAAAGCAGTAGAGATACCTAGCTAGGGGCTGGGCAAATCAAAGAAAATGTGGTGCAAAGGGTAATTTTTTACTGGAAGAGAGATGGCCTCTTCTACTGTATACTTCTGTAAATAAAAGCAGTTTTATCTATAATTTATATTTAACTACAGCACATAAAAATTATTTGTGTCTACTTTATAAGTATTGCAAGAAGAATGTGCTGGTTTGCACTGCAGCTATTACATTATTGATATTTCTAGGGCAGATTGTACCACCCAGGAAAATTTACTTAGAACACGCTCAAACTAACCCAATGACATCAAACAAAACCTCGCAAATAAGCCAGCAACATCAAACAGAGCCTCGCAAATAACAAAAAAAGCAATAGCTTTAAAGTTTCAATCAATAGCAGAACTGGGTCGTTATTAAATTCCTCCTTTATGTAGGCTTGAGGACCATGACTTTAATATGAGTAAGTGTTGTAGATACGGGAAGAACTGTGCACGGTACTGAATACGCTTTCAAAATATATGTACGTTGTCAAGTATTTACCGTTCTGCCTTTCAGTTTGATTGCAGAAATTTTACGTGAAAAGTTCAGCAGGTTATTCTGGACCCATAGCTGATATCTGTTCTCTCAAGTCAGCATCAGTTTGATTTTTCCTGAATTTGTTGTATTATCAGTGGTTACAGGCTTACAATATAATTAGCTGTAATAATAAGGCAATGTAATAATAAAGTAATAATAGCCTCAGGTCCTAGCTGACAGACCCATTAAGCTGAGCTGCCCCCAGGAAGAAGAACTGAAATTTCTATCATGGGTTCTTCTACAAATTCTAGTTTGGCACTTAGCGTTGTGTCATTCCAACTTCTGCTGCATGACAAGTTCAATAGGTGCAGTTGTGTAAAGGTTTCTTCATCTAGCACTGCATTTGTCAGTGTAAGGGTTAAAGACCCTACCACAAGGGTCTTTAATAAATCACAAATCTGAAGGAATTTTTTCTTCTTGAAATCTGAAATGTCAACACCTCAAAAATAAGTTATTGGCCCATTTTAGCTCTCTCTCCTGCCATTAGCACTGAAATAGTGGGCTAGATTGTTCTGATAATTCCTTTCAGTTTCTCAGTTTTAAAAGTGTGACATTAAATTGATAAGAACTGCTAGATGCCAAGATGTGAGGTATTTTGGCTTCTTTGGCCAGCAAACCAATAGACTACAGCATGATACAAAATAGCATCTAAAATAGTGCCATTGCTAAAGAGGTGCTAATTAATATGAAATAAACTGCACAAGAAAATAGCAAGACATTAGTGTGAAGAAGCTCCATCCTTAGAGCTGCTTAAAGGTTCCTTTTCTCTTGTAAAAAAACCTACTTGCAATAGAGAAAAAGTCTGATTTCCCACAAAAGATAATTTTTAAATCACTGTTCATGAAAAACCACATTTTTCTTTTCACATGAAGGAGCCAAAATTTTAAGGACATTTTTGTGAATTCTGAGAGAATTGTGAATGCACTGGGCAACAGAGTCCCCAGAGCGAAGCAGCAGTGGGCCAAATTCATGTTGTTGATGTACTGAGAAACAGAGAAGCATCGCTTAGTTCTCTGCCAGGGTTCAAGCTGCAATATAGGAATCTGGAAACTTTGACACGTATTTTAGCAGGTAAAAGGAAGCAGTTAGCATGGTTAATCTTTCACAAATGCTTCGATTCACAGCTCTTCTGGGCAGGGCGGTGAGTGACTGCTTCCCAGGTGTATTCCTTAAGATGCTGATGCAGCCTGGTGTCATGAAGGGCAATGCTAAATTGATTCTATTTCCAGGAAAGTACATTCAAATGTTAGCTGCATGCAAAAGCAAAGTGAAGACAGCAAGCACTCCAGGAAATTAGAAACTGTGCACTGGAGAGGGGATGAAGGGATCAGCAGATGGCATTTGTACATTACATCTTTCAGACTGTGGCATTGAGGTCAAAGTTTTGACCTCACGCTGGGTCCCCTTTGGCTGTAAAGCCAAGCCTGACTGACGGTCATTGCCAAGAAATGTCCAGAACAGGCAGTATGGAAAAAAACAGGCAATAAAGAAACACACTTTTCCAGTCACACTGCTCTTGTTCTCAGAGCTAATCACTTTGCAAAGTGCTAGCAAATGTGACAAAAATATTCTGTGGTAGATTCTTCCAGTTCTCTAAAATTCTGTCTTCTGTATTTTTAATCACATCTCTTGACGTGCATAAAATTGAAAGGAAAACAATTTAACCTGAATGCTGAATGTTGCAAATGGAATTATTGATATGCATGTTTGTTACTCCTAAAAAATTAACACAATTAAGGTATTTGATTTGAAAGAAAAAAGCCAACATAAACCAACCCATAATGCTTTCTTGAAGCAGTGACTTGATGTTGTGTGAAAGTTACCAGGATATTCTTAATCCAGTGAAACTCTTAATCCTTGTTACTGTCATTGAGATTTTATTATGACTGCTTAGTGACTTTTTCTGGCTTAGCTGTCTTAAAGCCCTTCTGCCAATACAGCAATTTGAAACAAATACATTTCACCTTGCATTAAATGTGTTTTCTTCAGAATAATGCTTTCTCTGGTTAATCCCCCCTGCAAGCACCCACCAAATTGGTGAGACGTATCTGACGCATTCCTGTTTATTCTTAATAAATCCATAGTCAAGACTGGAGGCCATGAAAGAAGAAAAGAAAGTTATTACTAAGTAGCAGAATATGTTTTGTGTTGTGTGGGCTCATTTTTAGTCTACGCGTTTTTGTGTAGACTAAAAAATACACAGACATTACAGGCCAAATAGCTTAGGGCTAAAATGAGAATAAACCCAATATCAAGCTGGGACAGGCCTTGTGAAGGGTATGGAAATATATTGGAATACTTTCTGAAATAAATAGGAAGCGAGGAGGAAGGAGTGGGGCTGCTGCGTGGCACGGACGGGGTGCACAGGAGCTCAGCAAGGTTGGTGACTCTGTAAAGTTAATGGGATTGAGCATACGGACAAAGAGAAGATGGGGGGATGGAAATGAGGTCACCAGAAACTGTCCTGGAAAGAAGTGGCAGGAATTTACTGCAATCAGATTTGAGGTACTGCCCCCAAAATTACAACCTTTAATACTAAGGAAGATCCCAGCCCATTGAGTTTTATAAATTTATAAATATATAGAGAGATATGCTACCAGATTAATTTTAAAAAATATATATAGATATACTACCAGATAAAATAAAATAGGATAACCAAAAATATAAACTACAGATAGATGAACTGCTTTTTGTTAAACATCTCACTCACCAGCCCTCGCTAACGAGAGGGAGATCCCTGTACCTTGCACTGTGGTTTTTCAACATTCATCTTGCTGGAATGTATCTTTTCTTTTCCTTGGATTTCTGCTTCTGAATTATAATACTATTAACATCTAGATAACTCTATTTAAATGTCTGGCTTGTAGAGGGAATAAGGTAAAAGCAGTTCTTTTTATCATAAACTCATGAAATTCTGTCTGTGAGGCTTTGTCTCATTTGCTGGCATGATCAATCACATCTTTATTTGATGTTTTTATGCCACTATTTGCAGTATCTTATCAAATAATCAAGAGTCTGATCAAATGGAAGATCCAAAGGAAAGAAAGAATACAATATGTGATGTTGATTTAAGGGTAATTGAGACTATATGAACATAATTGTATTACTTTGACTACCCTCAGGCCTAAGAAATTTCTGTTTACTTGAAGAGGAGTGGGAGTTCTGGATAATTTCCATCCTAATATTCTGAAAACAAAAGCCTGGAGCAGGACGCTGCATTAAGAACAAGAAATATTTTATTACACTTCTGTTTAGGAGTGCATATTGGAGCAGGAAACTAAAAAATGCAATACATACATTATTAAAGAAGTTGAGGGAGAAGCGATAAGGCCCAAACCAGTCATTTGGTTTGAATTAGATGGAAGACAAAGATGTGGAAACAGATCTGTAGAAGAGAACCGTTTAAATACAGAAGTAAAATGGGAGAAAGAGGGAAAAAAAGTATTGTAAATCTACAAAAAGTATATCGTTAGAATCACCTCATAGTTTTCCTTGATATTCATGTTGATAATAAAAACAAAATTAAGAAATTGTAGTAAACTGAACTGTTCTTTGCTGTAGTAGTTGATACTGTATCACTTGTGAAATTCTGTGTTAATTTGGGTAGGATAGGCTGTAGTACAAATTTTATAAAGTAGTAATTAAGAGAGTGGCTGAGCAACCAGCAACAGACAATGTTGAAAAGGAAAGTACTGGACTAAACATAAGATGATTAGTTTATTTCCTCAATAAATATTTTTAGGCTCCTGGCAAAAAAAGAAAAAAAATGGAATAGGTAAAAACATTCCTTGGCCTGTAATAGAAGATGAAAAGAAATGGGCAAAGAAAAATAAGTCCAGGTTACTGAGAGCAAATGCCATAAGCAATAACACAAACACGCAAAGATGACACAGGCTGAGTTGCAAAGTAAGATATAACTACCAGGGAAGATTGAGAAATCACTTCTGATGTGCTTTAACGGTAAAAATATGACCAAGGGAAATGTTGATCTAGTCAATGAAGAACAAAAGCTATCAGTCCATGACAAGAAAAAGGGCAATATTTCAACGCTTTTTCTGCATCAGTTAGCTGCAAGCTATCAAGATAGTTACATTTGAAAGGGTCTGGAGGATAGGAGTGTTCCAGGACTGCAGAGATGCAAATAGAATTTCTGTCTTTAAAAATACAGCAAGAGGAGGGGAAAAAAAGATAAATTCGAAGAAAATAAATTCCCAGAATATATGATACTCTTCAATTTCATAGAAATCCAAAATGGATTATCACATACTCTTTGTGAAATACCTGGCAGGTAACCATGTGCATTATAGGCTCTGTGAATGTTCCAAGAACTGTGTCAGCCAAACCAGCGTATCTCTCTGGCAAGGTAACAGACATTGTGAGCAGAGCAGACCCAGGAGATTTGGACTTAAGATTTTAACAGTAATTTACATGATATTTTCCTAAATACAGAAAATGTCTGCATGTTTGCTATAGGATAGATACAAAACAGGATATTTACTTTACCAAACTTATTAAAGAAACTACTTGTGCAGTCTTCATGTTGCAAGGTGGACAGGAATAATCTGTTCTCCCTGTTCATGCTGAATAGGATTGAAATTCTAGCAGATGTCCAGTAAAAGCTCTTTTCAGTGCTTTTTGTAGGTGCTGCTGAGCTGGAGACACATTATCACTAATGACAGTCGTAACTGATCCCATCTTGGTACAAGGGCATGAACTCTACGACCTCTTTAGGTCTCTGCCAACCACACATTTCCATGGTTGTGTGACTGCATTTAAAGATTTGTGCCAGGTGAATGTTTTCCATTTCCATTTTGCCTTTATGCTTGTCAAAATGAAAAATAGCCCATTCTGGCACAGAACTGTTCTAGATGAAAGTGTCAGCCAGAAAGCTCAGTGCCACAGGAAAGCTGCTTTGCACATACATCCTTTAGATTAGTTGAGCAGACAGAGTACCAATCCCAAAGCCTCAGAAAAAGTATGAAAAGGACTTGTAGAAGACAGCCACAACTTCATCGACATAAGAGGGTCACCTTATCCTCAGCATTTCCCTCATATTCTGTGGTCAGTAAAACCTGAGTAAATGGGCTGTTGTTATTCCACACGTGTGTGGCATAGCTTCAAAATGCACAAAGGTTTCACTATGCACAAAAATGGGGCCTTGGTATCATGGAGAAGCAACTGTGACCTGGTGTGTTCATTACAAATGCGGGCTTTGTTTTTCTGGTGTTGTCACTATATAGGCATAAAAGATTACAAGGGCCAAATACAAATACTTTACACCACTGAAAGAAGAATGAAACAATTGCCAGAAAACATTTTGTTCTCCAAACCAACTGACCTAATGTAATGGATTGAAATATTTTTGAAAATGGGATCAGTGATATAGTTTGGTCTATACCTCTTAGAAAACAGTTATTAAAATAGAAAAAAATCGCAAATGTGCAAGTTTTTTTGATATCCCAGGTTTCAAGAAGCCTCAAAATTTTAGACAGTGTCGTACTTCTGTTTAATATGTTTCCATGTCACAGTATCCAGTGATCAATCTACTCAAATCCAAGAAACCTGTGATTCTAAAGTGAATATAATCCAGCTTTCTTTTGCTTTCTTATCATCCTTCAATCTAATTTCTGAGAGTAGAAAAAGATTTTCCATTTTTTTTCTGCCACTACACAGACTCTCATATTAGCAGTATATTTGTCAGGTAGAAAATTTTTGGTTTGTAACTGAACTTGCAAAATTCCTTTGGAGGCTGCACATGGAAGTGAAGAACTGACTCTAGGACGAATATAATGACTTACTTCCCTATTTCACCATTGACTTGCACCCTTGTCTTTAAATAAATAATTTAGATGCTCTGCTTCTGAGCTGAGATGGTGCTTCACCAATACAGTTGACTGAGTGATGTTATGGCATGTTATTCAATCAGCAAAAATTCTGCTACAGTTTTGTACAAGCTGCAGTATTTGAACTCTAACTGAAATTATTGTTCACTCTGGCTTCTATTACCAGATTTCTTAATAAAATTTCAGGCAAGAAGAATGAGTTGGGAAATAATTACTGTAATCCTAATGTGAGTGCTGGAAGCAGGTTCTTGATTTGAGTTACAAAAATATGCATGGAAGCAAAACTTCTGGAGAAAATTGCCAAGCTTTTAGTTCAAGAAAAAAGTAATTCAATAAAATTTATTATGTCCGTAACTCACCCCAGAGTTTGAGTTTAGTATTTTGTTCTTGCCTTGTGAATATTTGGGATTTGCTTCTCTCATTAGAGGGAAGAAATATTTGAATGTACATTTATGGAACTGTCAAATGTAAAGTAGAAAATACTCTGAACAGTTGTATCAGTAGAATTTATCTTACAATCTAGCATAAGTCATGAATCATGCCTTACTGACTGGCTATTCAGAAGGACTGAATCTCATATAGATTTGCATTTTGAGGATAATACATTTATTAAGGAACATACGCTTGCAGTAAAATATTCTTCACTGTATTGTTTTAACTGCATTCTATTGTGTCCTATGACTTCATGTAAAAATGTTTGCAGATAGGCACAGATTATTGTCATGCTCATGACCTATTAAAAAAACTCTAATGTTATATAATAGACATAATGTAAGAATTAAATTATACCCTTAGTTTATACTTTTACATCAGCTCTGAAATGAAGACATGCCAGGAATAGAAAAATTAGCAGTAATAAGAAAAAAGGATCTAAGACAATAGCTTCTGTTATTTAGTATAATTTTCAAGTTAATTGAACATCTGTTACACCACAATATCTTCTGTTTATCTTCAGTATTGTGCTAGGACCCTCAGACACCTCCATGGGTATGAAAGCAGCAGCCCATTTAGAAGGAAGAAGTTTTCAAATAATCCAGCTACTCCAGTATCCTGGGAGAAAGATGAAAGATGTTGGCACATCATAAGGCGATGTCTTCCCTTCAGCAGCCAGAGAACAAATGTCCCTTTCCAGCATTTGGGAATATATCTGCCTGGCAGTGATTATTAGCAGTAGGCTGTCTCACAAAGTGCGGTTTCTTGTGATGAAAATGAAATTTGAGGGCTGCATTTTCCTCAGCACCTGCCTTACAGAATTCTATCAGCTACGCAGTCTGCAAAAGGGCTTCTTTCAATTACTGTTCAAATAGATCCTATAATCTTCATTGTTTCTTCTGGTGATATAAACAGGACTAGCTCCAAGAATGATAAGAATTTTCTGATAGCATTCCCAAGATTTTTTTAAAAAGGGAAGGTTGAAAAATTTGAACTTACTTGTGCATCTGGGGAGTGAATGCTATAGTGGTTAAAAGCGGTGATGATAAGTCAAACATCTACAGTCCCACTTCTGCCAATATAAAAAGAACCTCAGTGGGCCACAGAATTTCCAAAGCAGCTTTCTGTCTTGATATAATATTAAAGTAGAGTTTGCTTGATTTAATTTACTTTACTGTAAATCAAATAATAAACAATATACAGTATGAAAAGATGAGGCAGAGTTTTGTACTGGGAGTGCAATCTTTCCCCAACCACTCCTTTTTCAGGCCAGGATAACAAGCATGTTGTGATTAATAACCACAAAAGAAGTTTCTGGGGATTAGATACTTCACAAATAATTCTAAATAGCTCCATGCAGCAGGTTTCACGCTAATACTGTTTTGATCCCCATCTCCAGGACCATAAACTTGCTTCAGTCCATTGCCTTTTGTGAAATAACCCTGATTTATACTAGCTGAGAATACTTTCTTTGTGTTGTTGGAGTTGTTACTGCATCGTTTCATTGCACTAGCTATGAAAAAACATGAAGCAGCAGCCAAGGCTTATTTCTCGTGTTAAAGACGTAGCAGTGCAGGAATGTGATGTGTTTTGGAAGGAACTGAGCTGCAGGAGCTTATGTTCTGTTTGCAGGTGGGACAGTGTTTTGGGGCTAGGGCTGTTCAGGAAATGGAGACCCTGCCACTGCAAATTAGTACCATAGTTCCTGATGTATTTCTACCTCATTCTGGCTATTTATCAGGGCTTGATTTTCCTGAAAGAAAGAGGAAAACATACGCAGAGTAATAAGGAAATTAGTCACTTCTTACTTAAGAGCTTTAGCAGACTCAGAAGAAAGTGGCAGCACTTGTTTGGCCTTTGTTAGTATCACTGCTCCTTTCAAAGTGGAATTCATACATTCAGACTCTTGCGGCTTTATAGGATCCAGTGATCATCCATAAAAAGAAGGGGCACATGCATCCAGACTTCATGTTACTTACCTTCTTGCAAAACTAGATCAGTTAGTCTCCAAACCACCAAACTGAACTGTGTGTATAACGGTGTGTAATGTGTAGTGACAGGACGCGAAGTCGAACCCAACTACCTGACTAAAACCAGCATGTGTTATTGCCCTGATATGGTGAGTCAGCAAATTTCATTTACTCCTCCCCTTCACTATTTTATAAATCTCCCCCAAACCATAACAAGTATTAATAAAAATAATAACAGTGACAGAGCTCTCAAAATATTTCCAGAATTATAATGTTTTTTATTCTCTCCTAAAATAGCATCTGTGTGACCATTAAATTCACTGATCTGTAGGACTGCTCTTGGTGTTCTGGCTCTCCCATTCTCCTCTTGCCTTCTCCTTGCTGCTTCACACATAGCCACACCCTCCAGCCAGAGCAACCATCGAAGAACCTCCAGACGTCTCAAGGAAAAGTGAGGGTGAACTCTCCTTGGTGTTCTCAAGCATGAACAGAAGATCCATATGAGCGTTACAGACTTATGTCCAAAGAGCTACTGAATTATTTTGCACTTTCCCTTAGTCCTCTATATTCATCTGTCTTTTTTTTTAGATCTTTACTGCTATGCCAGATCCAATGGGATCTCTTCTTGATAACCAAGATTTTTCTTGGAGCTAGTGCATGGTCTCTCTCAGATCCTCAACCATTGAGCACCATATTTATACTTTGCTTCAACTGGGAAGTTATTGTCACTGCTCACGGTTAATTTACTAGGGTTTCTAAACATCATTACAAGAAATTAAGACAAAAACAAGACTAAAATGCTCTAAAACTGTTGCTCTCAGTTTCTTTGCCAGTGTTAATCATTCCTTGGCTATTAGGCATAATTCTCTAGGGAGTCCTGCACTTACTTCTCCTGAAAAACTGTTTCTTTTATGCAGCCAGTATTCTTGTCCCTTTGCTGATCTGATGCTAGAAATAAGCACGCAAGACCTATATCTCTTCCAAGTTCTTCATGGACTTGTATCCTTCTGACGTTTTTCTGTGCCCAGTTTGACTTGTGATGCCTGTGAGTTCCAAACAAGAATCTCTGTGGGTAAATATAGGTCCCTCTATGCTAAGGCTTCCATCTAAATATGAGCCAGCAATGACTCCTGTTATTTTGTCTCCAGGAGACATTGAGGGATGGGTTCTACATTAACTATTTCATTTTTCTGACATAGCACCGCCTTAGTTGTGTAAGAATGGCCTATAAATGCCACATGGATATGTTCTCAGTACAAAAAATAGTAGTCTTTTAAGGTATTTGAATAAACACATGCCAAGAAATGAACTTCAAGTATTACTGAAGTCTTATAAATGTAGTTAAATCAAAGCTCATAGGTTTTAAGAACTTCTTGAGAGACCTGAGATCTGTGAGATGCCACTTCACAGTTTTTCTTTTAACTCACAATTCATTGTGCATAATTTAGTCATATTTGACTCTTTGTTTTGATAAATACAAATTTGTGATCTTTTCCGGGCTGGATGTTCATTGCTTGGTCCTTGTATATTACATTCTGTGGCTTTTTCATAATTATAAGGATTTATCTACTCTTGGAATTCTTCCAAAACAGCTCTTCAGGCACAGTTCCAGCATAGGTTATACTAAATAGGAAAAAGACACTTTAAGCTGAATTAGAGAGCCTAGCATGGTAATTATTCTTGACTAGCTATTTTGGTAAACTTCCAAATGCAGACAAATCCTAAGAGTTCAATTAAATACAACCACTGACTACATTTATTGCAGTGGCTCCATTATAGTAAGCACTGAATACTTTTTTTTTTTTTTTTTTTTTTGGAATTACTCCATTAAAGTAATCGTGGTTGTTACATTTCAGGACCGTCTCTGTCTTGTTTTATTTCTTATGTGTCAACCAAACTTCACTCTGAATTAGCTCACCCTTCAGTATAGAAAGCAAGGCTGCTAGAACGGCATGTAGGAGCAGGATGAGATTTACCCAGTTTCAAAACAGGCAGTTTGGTTGCCTGCCGATTACAGGCTGTATAGAGAAACAAAACTGGGATATTTGTGGAGTCTGAGGCACTGGCACAGGGCTGAGCTCCAATGCCTACAGGTCAGTCGCCGCTTTTCTCTTTTTCTCCTGGAATTCTCCTTCTTGAGGATTCTTGTTCGCATGTCTTCCCAAGGACCGGTTGCCCTAAAATCCTTGTGCAAGCAGCGTGTGAAAGAGACACAAATACACAAATCTGTGCAGGATCAGTAAAATTGTACTAGAAATCTATTATGAATTTAAGAAAGGTTGTTACAATTTAGAGAAACGATTTGCCATTACATTGTTGACTTGTATTCAGCCATATTCAGATGTACAAAAATCACACTCACTGAAAGAGTGATGAAACGAGAGATGGGAGAGGATACTACCATGGTGATAAAAGGCTTCTGTGATTCTTAGATGTCTCCTGGAACCTTGAAGTATACCTTGACAGGTTTTCAGTTTTGGGTCATGACTGCATCTGTATCAATAGTGGATTCACCAGTTTGGGGGTAATAATTTTCTTTAAAAAAGCAAGAAATACATTCTAACTAAACAGACATTTCTACATTTTGACTCTCTTCATTTCATCAGTTTCTACATTAAAATATATTTTCAAACTGAAAATAAAATTACTTCATCTAGAAGACACTGAAACAGAGATCCTGGATTTTTTAGGTTTTATTACATTTTAAATTAATTATATGGAGAAACTGAAAGAATTCCCTGAAACTTTTAGCTTCATTTTTCATTTTGCATTATCTACCTTTCATACTAAAAGATCTTAACAAAACGTTCTAAAACTGTCACTCGGTGCTGTCACTTCTTGAGCTAAACATTTGTTATGCCTGCAGGCTGGGTACTGAGAGGGAATCTTGACTCAGCCATGATCATCCTGGCAGATGTGGCTTGGATTCTGACTGCAAGACAATTCCTTCTGTAACAGTGACAAGGGTAAACAATATGTAAACCATGTATTGCAACATATTTAGAAAGTCGCTGTTAGAAAAACATAGCGTACCCTCTATAAATTTGTCAATGATACTATAGGAGAAGGAATAATTGACGTGCCAAATGGTTGAGCTTCAGTTCAGAGTGATCTTGAGGACTGGGACAATGGGAACCTTGTGAAGTTCAACCGACATATTTTGCGAGTAGGGTGGAGTAAGCCCTTCTATCAGTACAGGTTAGGAACAGCTCTGCTGAAAAAGCCAAGGAGTTTATGGTGGCCATCAAGATGAGCATGATCCACCAGTGCACTCTCACTGCAAATATCACAAACTGCAGGTGTGGCTACACCAGGAAGAGCATGGCAAGGAGAGTGGCAGAAGTTGTTATCCCTCACCACCTGACACTTGTGAGGCTACATGTGAAATACTGAGACCAATTAAAGAAGGATATTAAGAAACCAAGAAAAGTGTAATTGAGGGCTAAAGGATGGTCAGGGACCTAGAGCAAGTGCATAACCCAAAGAGGAGACTTTGTCATCTAAGAGCAACCTTCCACTCTTTGATGTGGAGCAATGCTCCAAAGGCAATGGAGACACTCTTTTGTGGTGGATGGTACAGCACAGGGCAATGGCAACAAGTTGCAGACTGGGAGGTTCAAAATGGATGTGCTAGGAAAAACCTTTTCACTAGTAAGGTGGTGCAGTACCACAACTAAATTTCCTAGAAACGTTGTGGAATCTCCTATCCATGGAGATCTTTAAGACACAAGTTGAAAAAGCCATGGTTGACATCACCTGTTCTTTCCATTTCTAGTGGAAGTTAGGAATCAGTGATCTCCGGGGATCCTCTCTAATTACTATTTCTATGATCTTAAAAGTAATAACTACTGCATAACTTTCTCTCAGTGCATTTCATTCCATTGAATCTTTCTGCACAGAGCTGGTCTCTGTCAGACTTTTCAGTACAGTAGCTACTCATCAGTTGTCTCTACCTCCTCCACCTAGTCAGACACGGTTTCATTTACTAAAATTATTTTAATGGCTTTATGTTACTTAACTAGTAAGGTACTAATATATAGCAATCTGTCATAATTCATAGTCTCATGGCCAGCTCTATTTCTGTCATAGATACTACTCAATTACAGCCATCTCTCTGATCATAGATTTAAATTTTTAGATTTGCGCTGTGTTTTTTTAAGACACTCGGATCTTAAAAGGTTCTAAGAGGATATAATTTATTTCAATAAGAATTTGTCCAGAAAAAATGTAACTAAGGACATGGAAGGACCTAGCTGAGAAAGAAGCACAGGTTATGCTATCCAATAACAGTGCAAATCAGTTTTTAAAATTTGGCTATCCTAGCAGGAGTATGCTACTACCTGCTGCGGTATGCTGCAAAACTGTAGGGCACAGCTGGAATATTGTGATAAACATCTCTGTTGATTTCTTTTAAGGCCAGGGGAATCCCTTTGGGAGCATTTCTTCACTGAGACTGTTGACTGAAATAAGAGTTTGATAATTTTTTTTTTTATTTTTGTACTGCAAAACAACAACAAAAATGGGAGAAAGAACTGTGTTTTGTTTTACTGTTGTGGAAACAGCACTTCGAAGCACCAGCTCCTTTAAAACTCTTTAAACCAGGTGCAATAAAACCTTGACAAAGTAGTGAGAGAATGTATTTCTTTAACTGCTGGCAGAAATGAAACAGAGCAAACCTGTTAAAAGTTCTTCCATGTACTCTAGCTAAGAAATAAACCACTTCAGACCCATTCTACCACGAGGAACTGAAGAGAATCCACTAACTTCCAAGAGCAGTACCTGCAAGTAAATTGGGCAGTAGAGTTCTGTAAATATAAAATGAAGAAAGATGGCAAAATGGCCTTTGGTTTGGAATCTGGGAGAATAAGTTGTCTAATGCATACAATAAAACACATTAGTGTTTAGTAGTGTTTAATGAAACCATTAGTATAATGGAATATTAACCTCATTTGTGATTTTCCATGTAGTTTCCCAATACGACTTCATGTTCCAGTTTAATTGGTTTTGTCAACTTGAGAAGTTTATCTGAGGAATAGAAAGTGAGAGTCTAAAGGATTTGCCATGTGTTAAACAAACTGTGACTCTGATAACTCATTTTATATGCAAGGGACAGAATTAATGACCTTTTAGATGGATCTGGAAAATTACATTTGCTAACCCTCTGACCCTGTTAGAGGGGAAAACCCATCACTGCCATTAAATTTTAAAAATGCAACCTCTGGAGCTGGTATGCTAAGAATTCAGAAATTATATTACCTCTGTAAAAATGAAGTTTTCATGTCCTTAAACAATTACATCTCAAATATTATATGTCTGTTAATTAACTTCATAAATATTTGTAAGGTGCCATTAAAGTGTACAGTCTAAAACAAGTAAGGAAAGACTTGAGCTGCCTTTGGCTTAATTTGAAAGGATTGTGTCATAACTCGGAGACTACTTATGTATGTGTTCCATGCAATTCTGTATCTTTTTACGGTAGTAAATCAGAGTTAATTACATTAATGTCAGTGAAATTATACCAATGTGAAAGCAGTAAATATGAAATATCTTACTGTTACACAATGTTTTTATTGGCTCTGCTCAGTCTGTGCTTTGGCACCAGAAAGGCTGGCGTAGATACAAGGATACATCAGAAGCAGAGATACAGATTGTACTGGCAAGTTTAAATCACTACGTGTTCATGGATGGGCAGGAGGATACTAGAATTCTCAGGTTTTTATAGTTGTGGTGTAGTATTTAAGAGCTGCATAGAAAAATATTTTCAAGGCCTTCCATCTTACATTCAAATGCCAAGAAACCCTTGTTCCACTTAAATCAGATCCAGTGAAGTTAATGAAACTTTACTTATGTAAAACTGATATACCTGAGGGAAGATATATGGCACGGTGGTTTTAGTTCTGGTTACAGCTTTAGACCCTGTTAAATGCTTCTCGTTGTTAAAGAACTTTATTGTAACACTTCCCTCTCTGGCTGCAGTTGAGTAGCCATAAATACTTAGGTTGTGTAACTGGGATATGTGTCTGGATAGCTGGGATACATTTCCTCTTTCCTCTGTCAAACTAATGAACCCAATTATATTAGGCATTTATGAGTATTTCGGCATTCCTGCTTTTAGGAAGCTGATTAAGGTTACTTGAAAAATACTCTTATAAACAAGTTAGTTTAGCCACAGGCTCATTGCACACAAAGAAAAGTTTTTAAAAAGCTGCTCTTGTTTGGCTTGTTTCCCCTTGTCTACATTTTAATATTTTCCCGCAGGTTTTGAAAAATTCCTTTTAAATCAGTTAATTCCAACTCTTGGATTAAGACTGGAAGACAGAAAACAGTTGCTGTGTATGTGCTTCTGTAGGACACTCACCTCCAGCCATTGCCACCTGGATGGCCCACCTGAGTCCACTGCCTTGAAGTATTGGCTCTCTGACATCTCTCTTGGGAAGCTCTTGGCTGGCATCACACAGCTGCATTCCCACATTAATGAGTTTTCATTGTCTCTAAATACTATTGATATTCACTCAAAACCAATCTTTTTATTTTTTTTTTTTTTTTTTTTTTTTAATTTCCCACTAGAAATAATAGATCTTTGTTGCTTTGTCTTGTATATTTGAGTTTCCTTACCATAGCTACTGGATGGCAAATGACTTAACAGATGAGTCTCTGTTTTTCTCTGTCAATAGCTTGCTGCATCGCTGTTGTTAAACAGCAGACCACAATGCATTAGTAATTGCTTCGGAGATGAAAGTGAAATGCCTATAATAAGTGTTTGGAAACATGTAGCAGATGAACATACACAGCACCCTTTAGACAGCACTCTGTTGTTTTTCACAAATTACAAGTCCTCTTCTAGACTGATAACAGATGGAGTTTTCTCAGAAATATTTTTCCTCTTTGATTCCTTAGGCCAAAGTTTCATCTTTGGAATTGATATAATTTTTGAGATGCAGAAAATATTCCCTTACTGGAGAAAGCTGAACAAGTTCACTGACATGAGAGAGCTTTCTCTTCTTTTTAATTATGTGAGAGATCGATAATAAGACAATTTTATTTGTTTAATCAAAGTTAATGTTTAGCTTCCTGGAGTTTAGCACAAGGAGAGAAGTACATTATGTGGTTTTTGACAACTAGGGCAAATGAGCACTGCATCTTTAACAACACTCATATATGAGTTTTGCATACTGTACTAAAATTAAAACTCTGTAAGTGCTAAGGTTTAAATCAGAACTGACTGATTATGTTTAATTCAAAAGTCTTAATGGCTGTATTTTGAAGAGAACAGAGGTACATTAGCTAATCTAGGTTATCTCGGTTTCATTATCCAACTGATATTATCTACCTGGACTTGTGCAAAGCACTTGACTCTTTCCTGCACAGCATCCTTGTCTCTAAATTGGAGAGACATGGGTTTGATGGATGGACCACTTGGTGGACAAGAAATTGGCTGGATGTCCAGACTGAAAGAGTTGTGGTCAATGGCTTGATGTCCAAGTGGAGACTGATGACAAGTGGCGTTCCTCAGGAATTAGTATTGGGACTAGCACTGTTCAGCAGCTTTGTTGGTGACATGGACAGCAGGATAGAGTGCACCCTCAGCAAGTTCGCCGATGACACCAAGCTGTGTGGTGTGGTTGACACACTGGAAGGGAGGGATGCCATCCAGTGGGACCTGGACAGGCTGAAGAGGTGGGCCCATGCCAACCTCATGAAGTTCAACCAGGTCAAGTGCAAGGTCCTGCACCTGAGTTGGGGCAATCCCAGGCACAAATACAGGCTGGATGCAGAATGGATCAAAAGCAGCTCTGAGGAGAAGGACTTGGAGGTACTGATGGAGGAGAAGCTCAATATGAGCTAACAATGTGTGCTTGCGGCCCACAAGACCAACCGCATCTTGGGCTACATCCCCAGCAGCGTGGCCAGCAGGTCGAGGGAGGTGATTCTGCCTCTCTACTCTGCCCTGGTGAGACCCCACCTGGAGTACTGCATCCAGTTCTGGAGCCCCCAACATCAGAAGGATGTGGACCAGTGGGAGAGAATCCAGAGGAGACCATAAAGATTATAAGAGGGCTGGAGCACCTTTCCTGTGAGGACAGGCTGAGAGAGTTGGGGCTGTTCAGCCTGGAGAAGAGGAGGCTCCAGGGAGACGTTATAGTGGCCTTCCTCTACCTAAAGGAGGCCTATTATAGGAAAGATTGGGAGAAACTCTTCAGTAGGACCTGTTGTGACAGGCCGAGGAGTAATGGTTTTAAATTAGAGGGAGGTAGATTCAGACTAGATATAAGGAAAAAATTTTTTACACTGAGGGTGGTGGGATACTGGAACAGGTTGCCCAGAGAGGTGGTGGATGCCCCTTCCCTGGAAATATTCAAGGCCAGGTTGGCCGGGGCTCTGAGCAACCTGATCTAGTCAGGGATGTCCCTGCTCCTTGCAGGGGGGCTGTACTGGATGGCTTTTAAAAGTCCCTTCCAACCCAAACCATTCTGTGATTTTTCATACGGAGAAAGAAGTATGTAAAAATGTCTAGGATTTTGTTCTAAAAAAAGTATATAAACTCATAGATAAATCAGACCACTGACAATTCCACTGAAGTCAGTGATATTTGTGTGAAGTTTTGTTTGTATTGAAAGGGTTGATACAGCAAAAGCTTAATCTTGTGGTAACTCTTTTCTTGCAGCAGAAGAAAAACCTTTCAATGGAACATTAATATTTCCCTAGCTTGTGATTCTTAGGGGACACAACAACAGACTGCCTTTTGCTCTTGCATCTGGCATAGCATACTCAGAGATCCCAATGCACTTCCCAGGCTGTGTGGGAATTAATTCCATCCGGAGCAAAGTAGGACATCACTTATACGACTGGGGATAATGAAATGACTGGATGTATTTAAATCATAGTAAATGAGGGCAATTTTTGGCATTAATTTTGGATTTCATCTAACAGAATTTGCTTCTTTCTTTACTTCCCAGAATAAAAGAGTATCCAAATTTTAACAAGGGCTTTTTGAAGGCATACAATGAACACCAAGCAATTTTAGGGATAATTATAAGAAGGAATAATTGCAAAGTATTTTCAATTGTGATTTTTTAAATATTCCCTCTGTTTTGCCAAATCTGCATTTTTGAAGAGGAAAAAAATCTTTAAAAATTGTCAGAATGCTTTAATTTGAAGTCTCTTGCCTTAAGCAATCCTTTTCCTGTAATGACTCAGTGAGTGGAAAATTGCAACGAGGTTTGTGAAATTGTTGGTGTGTAACAATACATTTAAAGTTTGATGCTGTATCTGGTTTTCAAATAATCTTTCAATTCAGAAGTTTCTCATTGAAGACATTAGTACAGAGCTGCTGTTGAAAAAGGTAACCGTTGGGTAGGGGTCTATATATGGTATGTACGTATTTGCAGCACCTCATTAAGCTGAGTTGTGATATACTATTTCAATACTCACTGCATTTTATGGCTAATTTTAAAATTCCTGACTGAACAAGATTTTTAATGGAGTTCTGACATATTTTTTTTTGTAATCACTACCAAGCAGCAGCAGGAATGAGTCTAGTCTACCTAATGGTCGGGGCTGGAAATCCTAATTCATGTCTTCTCTGACTGGACTATACTGAGAGGGCTTCAATCATTTGGAAATGTAGCACAGCTGAAGGATAGACAGAAAACTAGGTAAAGGATCCCTGTTAAAGATATAGAAGAAGGGAAGTATGAAAAGCAATTTGCTTTTATAAGCTGTAAGCCATATCTTTGGCTCCAGACTTCCCAAATAACAAGGTAATAAATCCATATGAAAACTGAACTTGCTCCCTCTGTGCCACTGTTCAGCTCGGCTCATTTCCTGTACTTCCAGGCAACTGCTGCTCTCAGCTGCTTCTTCATGAAAACATCTCAGAAATATCCACTTACAAACACAGGGAAAAGGCCATCTTTTAAAATTTCTGTGTTTCTTATGACTTCACAGCTGTCCTTAAACACAGAGGGGGGAAATAACTGCAGTTAATTTCTGTTATCTGTCAGCAAATGTTGACTATATTAATTAGATTAATTAGGCATTTAGAGGTTAAACAGATTAATTAGATGCTATCTTATTTTAATTTTCTGTTTGCTAATGAATATTTTATATTATACATTAATACACATATATTATAATTTTATGCATGCTCTCTTCTTGATGCTTCTGTTTAATAATAACAGCTCACACACTCCAGGCAATATTTCATGAATTCAGTTCCCTATCACGTTATGAATGCCTTTTAATTAACTGTTTTTGCATGGACTCCTTTTCTCCTCCTCCATCTGCTAAATCATATTTGAGCAAACTTTTTTCCAGATGCCAAGAAGTATTCAGGGGCTCTATCCATAGCTTTGCTTCGGCAAATTCCATTTTATTTTGAGAGGAATCTGCATTCATTCAGTTCTGAATCCCTGACCGCAGGGGCCACAGACTCCTGCCTGTTTTCTCAAATGTGCTTTGTTGTTAGATCTTCATTTTGGAGATGTCTCTCCTCTTCAAAACATTTAGTACCTCTGACTTCAAGTTGTATTCAAACACAGCAGATATTAAAGAAGGTACGACCAGCTGAAAGCATAGTCAAAGGTGCTAACCTCCCTCTGAAGAGAAAGGAAAGGCATAGAGCTTCTAGAATGCAACTAACCCCTGAAATATTTAGACACCATCTTCTGAGAAACGTGGGCAAAGGGTGGCTGTAAAGGGAAAGTTTAAAGGTACTTTTTCATTTTCTCACTGTTAGGACACAAATTACAGAGCTGTTAGTGCTTTTACATTGAGAGAAATCTGGAGCCTTAATCTACGATTTACCAAATCTTGCAAAGTCAACCCATTCCAAACAAAACACAACACTTGTTGCCTGAGTTGTTCCACTGTATTTTTATTGTTAGTATGGCACAATTGCAAAATAGCTTAATAACTTGTTTGACAAGTCTATAAAACATTAAAGAGAATGCCAGCTGTTCACAAAATGCCAGCATGTTCTCCCCTCGTGTTCCGCAAGTGTGATGAGTGTGTTTCGTTATTCAGTACAGCAGAATGACAGAAGCACTTCCAGCACCTTTTCCTGGCATTAGGCACAACCAGATCATAATTATGCTCCTTTATTCCATGTGTAATGAATCTGTACTGACTTTCTTACTGACCACTCAAACTTGGGGTGAAGCCCTCTATCCTTAGTGGTTGTGGAGGGAGTGACAACTTCTTAATGTAGTGCAGTGCCTTCTGGTACGAAATGAAAACTATTTAAGGTAATCAGCAGAATGTAATTTCCCATCAGCCTTGCATATGCAGATGGAAGAAGTTTTAATTCTCTCAGTTTCAAAATTCTTTTAAATGCCAAATGACTGCAACAGGTGAAAAACCAGTGAGTATTGTGTACTGCTTCATCGTGAAGCTCTTCTGTCATACACATTTTTCATTGCTCTCTCAAAACAGTATATGAAAAAATAGCAGCTACTGATACTGGTAGATTTAGGACTATATCTTCCAAAGTTACTTGAGTAACACTGCCTATGTGATGCTGAATCTCTCTTCCATTTGTAATAGTGGCAACTGAGTTTTACTAACAATAGTTTGAAACCTATAGTTTTAAAAACTGTAAGACCTATACATGTGACAAAAGCCACCAAAAATCAAATCCAGTGGCATGTTTTTACTTCTGTTTACATCTGATGCCTTTGTTTGGAAGCTCTGCGTCACAGGTAGTAACAATGTGGATCCTCACAATCATAAAGATTTTCCAAAGAGAGGAGTACCCAGAGTGAGAGATCTGAAGTCACATGGAAGTCCTGTGAGGATCTCCAGCTGCAGGGTTCTCCCCTGCTCAGGCCCTAGAGACTGGGATTTATTTCTAGACTCCACCAAGGCTTTGTGCAGATTCAAGAGATGCCAGTGCAGAGACTTTGCATTGATCCGAATGTACAGTTTATCAGCAAATATACCCCCATTTCAGGACCCCGCGCTATTCAGTAATATATTTATGGAGAGGTTTTTATAGGAAGAAGACATCAGAGTTTATATTCTTGAGCTATTAATAGATATTTTTACCTAAATAAAATATTTTTGGAAATTTATTCAAAACATTTGGGATTTAATGAACGCTTTCTGAATTCAAAATGAGGTCCAAAAGAGTCATAAAAAGAGTCGTGCACAGTTTTAAGCCAGTCTGTGGCGGGAATGCTTTGTAGAAATCCCTGGAAACCCATTGCACATACCCAATTAAAATAATGCTCTCACATGTGTGGTTCATTGAGAAGGTGTACGTTTTTGGATGTTTCTAACTCCAATTGTTGGTTTGGATTCTGGAAAAAAAAGTAAGTTTTAATCTGGTAACAGACCTTTCCCAAAATACAGAAACCTCTACTTTTTGATCAACTTAGCTTCTAATGTTGAACTGATGCTCCAGTAGAATTCCTTTTGATTAGTTTAGACCAAATTAATAAGCAAGCAAAAACTCAAGAGAGTAAGAGTAATGAGTTTTGCTGTTTCCTGGCTGTGAAAATAGCAATGCACTAACACTAGAAACAAACAGACATAGAAAAGCTGTGCTGTGCAAGATGATAATGAAATCGGATGACTAACTTACAGAAAGGGAAAAAAAATGTTATTTTTTCTTTTCTAACATTTATAACTTATTTGGTATTTTGTTCCATGTAATTTCAATTAATTCATTTGGGATTAAAAGTAATATCATATAATATTATCACATTGTATCGCTCTTGGCATTCAATTCTAATATATTAACATCAGGATAAAATTGTGAGTATAGATTTTGGCAAGAACAGGAGAGTGAGGACGCTCCCTGGGAAAACAAGAGATGAGGTATAGCCACCGGCAAGAGGGCTCGAGGGACTGAACAGGGTATTTGCATTATTTCTGTTTCTGTTGCTTCCATCCAGTATTTTGCTCTTTGTCCTTAATCATGCTTCACTTTCACTTAATTGTTTTCCGTGATGAATATAAATTTAATCACCTCTTAACCGAGCTTTGCTGATCCAAAGCCAGAGATGCCTGTAAAAGGGTGTAAACTCTGCACTGCTGAGTAAAATCTGAAAAAGCTGAGGTGACCATAGAGAGAGGCAATCACACTCAGATTAAACTGTACAGATTCTGTAAGTCTCAGAATTTTCAGAGCAAGGAAGATATCCAAATTTGTCTCTAGCTATGGAACTGGGAATTTTTGCATGTTTTGGGTACCTGTATTCCCCGCTAGGAATTTTTGAAATGTCAGAGCATACTCAGGACACCTTGCTGTGAAAGAAGCCCAGGTGATAGGAAACACCACGGAAGCTTGAGATTTGGCTAAAAGATGTAATAGGCCTCCAGTGGAAGAAGAGGAAAAGACTGGGGTGGAGGGTAGGAATTAATCATAGATATCTCTTTTGAGATTAAAGGGTACTACTTTTTTGGTATGAGCAACATGGTAGCATCTTTTTGGCTACAATTGATTCAGATTGTCTCATTCATTTGCCTGATGGAGTAAAAAAAAGAAAAAAAAGCATTTTGAAAGACACACTTTAATTGCTGAGGCTCACATTCACTCACAGACAAACAAGGAGGCGGTGCAGCTAAATCACCAGTTACAGCAGGTGGGCTGGTTGTGTCTCACTACGTGTGACTGTAAAGGGTAGAAGGTTGTTGCTGGTACTTGGTTGAAAAGGTGGAGAGGTGTATAATTGGAGAGGAGGTATATCACAAGGAGGATAGAGAATGGTAGTGTAGGAAACATGAACAGGTAGTACTGTGTCCTGCAGCATTTCTTAGGAAAGGCAGTAAGATCCTGCTTGAGGATGGGGAAATCGGAGGTAAAGGGAGCGATGACATGCTCAAATGTGTCAAAGAAGAGCTCAGGATTGATGCTCGAATTAGGGTGGTTTGTGGGGTTTATGTGAGCCTGAGCAAATTCCAGTGATTTTCTAGCATTGCTGTTCCAGATATGTGTAGCATCTGGGAAAGAAGAGTAATTGAATGATAAAGCTTGGAGATAGTTGGTGGTATGAGAGCAAAGGATCAGAACATGATGAAAAAATGCAGAAGTGATGTCCTAAAAAGCTGGAGACAAGGGCTGATAAAAGCCTCGAGTGCTAGGGTTCCTGGGATCCCTGGGCCATGGCTGGAAGTGCTTAATGGAAAAATAAAAGCCAGCAATATGAATAGGCAGCTGCCAATATCTACCTGGCTGGTATAGATGATAACTAAGGGAACATCATTGCTTTTAGTCTGTCTCTCTTAGAATACATGATTGTGAACATTTAAGTAATTTTTTTTTCTGTGTAGTTTGCTCATTAAGTAATGTAAGGGGCATTGGACCCTTCACTTGTGTGGCATATTTCTTAAAACTGTTCTTTGAGTAGCAAGAGAAGGTCTACCTCTAATATATATGAAAATAACATCTAACCCACACTCCTTACCTCCCAGGAAAGTGCTCTCAGTGGGCTATAAGTAATCTTTGCAGAGGGCTTAATCTGCCATAGCTGTAGAGTTTCGTAAAATTAATTAAGTACTCACTGGTTTGGAATGAAATAAAGATATCCACTATTGAGTTTACAGCCTACGAGTTGGAGTGCTCTCAGGGCATGGCAGAGATCTGAGTCTGAGATGCATCTTAAAGGTAGAGGGAATATTGAATCATATGTGCTACAGAATAGCTTGGACAGAAAGACTAGGATATACCTCAGTCACTTTAACACCTCAGAGTTTAGGTCAGATGAGGTAGAGGAGAAAACGTGAACCAAAGGATGCCACTCATTTATTGCTGAAAGAGTTGCAAAGACAGAGTCTTTGCAAATCCCAGCAGACAATTCCTGTATACTGTGCATTTATTATATGCCCCTTGCCACCAACGCCTGGGTTTGCACATGGAGCTGGATTTTGCACAAAGCCTGGAATTAGTAGGCTAAGGAGCTACCGTCTTCTTTATAGATGCTATTAATCTGACAAATTAACCTCAAGGCAAAATATAATAATGTTCTCAGTCCAGTTTCTGACAGTAGGAGATTTGCCATTACAGAAAGTATCACAAAGAGAGACGAATAAATGGCAATTTTGATGGCTTTATTAAAAAAAAAAAAGTGAGGGTTGACCACTCCCTGCCTCTTCCCTCATTTCTAGAGTCACACAAGATTGTGTAGGTCTAGAGAGCAAAGACTGCTCACTTGAAAATAGAAAAAATCACAGTGATCCAGTCAAATGGAGACTGAGGGATGCCAGTCTTACACATTCCTGAGGACCTTCATGGTATTGACCAAGAAGAGTCTCCATCAGTCCAGGAGAAAGAAGTTCTAGAGGTCAGATTTGCTTTCTATTGAGGGTTTTTTCTTACCCCTTTGCTCTAGTTTGAATTCTTCTGGGCAGCAATGAACTCTTTCTTAAAGCAAAGGGGTTTTACCGCTAATGCTTGTTGTCTCCCTGTGCAACCGTACAGTTTTCAGGAATTTCTGCCCTAATGCACTCTCCTAAGTTGGATTTGCTCATCAAGGGGAACAGACCCCTTTTCTAAGGGGTTATATTGAAAAGGAAGACACAGAAAAGAAAGATAAAGAAGAACTGATGGTTCCATAGACTGGAAATTTGTTGCAACTTAAGAAAAATACTGCAGTCTCCCTCATATACCACAAAAATAGCCAGTCAGTCAGCCAAAGGGGCATATTAGCTGTCCCATACATTAATTTTGTTTCTGTGATCAAGCATATACTGTCCTTAATGAAGGATGCAATGGCGTTAAGCATTTTTATTATAAGTGTTTGAATCTGTATGGATTATTATCTGCTAGCAGCAATATCACAAAGTTCAAAGAAACCAAATCCATCCTGGAACTGATACACCACTGAATGCGTTTCCTCACACCTTCTCCTGCTTAAAATTACCAGCACACACTGAGTAGTCTCCAAATTAGGCTAGTTTATCCATCTCAGCAGTTTTAACAAAATGTCAGATAATGAGACACTGATCGAATTCAAAACAGCCCCAGAACTGAAAGCATCTAAGAACTATTTTAGAAAGCCAACTCAGAAACATAATTACAAGAGAGACTAATGAAGGGCACCTCCTCAATTTCCCTGTGGCCCTTGCTAAGAAATTAAATCAAGTTTGTACTGGATAAGCATGGCTGAACTGTTAGAAATAAACAATAAATACATAATGAAGAGAAAGTGAAAATGAAAGCCATTATAATGACAAGAAAAGACAAATTTCATGGATTGTGTAAGACCTAGCAGTCAGAATTGGTACTAGAAAGAGTCACTCAAGAGTTTATTTTGGAGGAATAACTCCCAAATTTTGGAACTTGTGTGGGAATAGGTTTTCCTGATATTTCAAGAACAGCAATGTTGAACCTATTTCTTGAGCCAGGTTCATCTGCCAGGAAAGGAAGATGAGATGTCTTTACAGATAAATAGGAGATGCAATGCAAAATCTGTCAACATCAAAATAATCTTTCTGTTGATTCCATTAGGCTCTGCACGAGGCTTGAGCAAAACAGGTCCCCTCTGATTTTGGGATGAATTTCATGTGAAATCTCACCTCAGATTCTGGAAGCCGCAGGGGAAGAGAACTGTAAAGTCAAATGTAGCTGATGGAATAAGAATAATATGTTTTGCACAGCTGGGAGAGCAGCAGTGATTCAAAATGCTAAACACCACCAAGCTTCATGGTCTAGAATTGTCCTGCTTGCACAGGGACTGAAGAGGAGGATAAGAGCTAAAAATTAATACAGAAGTTCCACCCATAAAGAAAAAAAAATATGTTTTAGTGAAGAAAAGAACAGAATCTGATTTTTTTAACAACTAAGACAATCTTTGTTAATTATTTCAGCTTACCACAGCTGCTTGGAATGATATCAAAGCATTTAACATGAGGGGGCAAACAGCTTCTGCCTTAATCAGGTTATCTCTATTGCCTTGTTAACTAAACAGAGCAGGACGTGAGCCAAACTGAATGGGTGTAGCTGAAGGTTTTTCAGCTACTAGCTAGTAAATCTTTCCTCTATATGGTTCAGTAAGGCTTCACATTTTAGTTGGAAGTTCTGCAAAAGAATAAATTGTATTGCACAAGAAAGTAGTTGTATAGGCTTGATCTTGCAAGCTTCTTGCTGAATTTATTTTTTTTTAATTGAAAAAAATAGTTCAAAATTTTGAAAATGCATTCATTTTCCCAAAAGCAAAAGCTGAACAGCATAGCCATTTATATCCTGAGGGATATTTGTTTCTTGATTTGGTGAGTACTTGATCACCTATATCATGTTATTCTTCCTGATATCTAACAGAGTAATTGAAACCTTTGAAGTTATAAACATGGAAATGGAAAACAATAAGTAGTTAATTCTTCTGCTTCTAAAACTTAAATTTGCATGAAATTATGCATGTTTGTATCAATGTTTATTCCCTAACTGTCTTCTATGAAAAATCCAAAGCAGCGTACAGCTATTTGAGCAAAGGAATGGAACATAAGCCTTGCAAACATTTTTTTAGCATCATTTCAGGTCCCAAGACCTTGTGTTCCTGCAATCTCAATCCCTCTCATGCTCTGTTCTGTTTTGTTTTGCTAAATCAATTTACTTTCCAAATGCAATGATTGTCAGCGCTCAGGTTACCTCTATTTCGGGAATAAAAAGAGAAATCAGCAGTCAGTCTGTGGAACTTTTCCAAACATTCCTAGAAGGGCCATCTTTAAAAGAGTAGAATTTTTGGCAAACATGTTGTAGTATTAATTAATGCTATAGACACTTGCTACACAAAATCAGAGGGAAGAAATGTCACAGTTGTAGCAGATACCTTTTATTTTTTAACAGACTGGGACCTTATTTATATTATGGGCTGCTGGAACTCCCCAGACTTGGACTACTGAAGCCATTTTCCTGTTACATCCTTTGCTTAATTTAGTGGTCTTGGAATAAATTACGTTTTCTCTACACAGCTTTTACAACCTTTTTATAATGGCATTGCTACAAGTAACTCTCTTCTCTCCTCCCTTGTGGGCAATTTTTTTTTTTCTGAAAACTTAGTCTTCTCTCTCTGCCTGCTGCCTAATTCCTGATTTGAAATATGTCCTCTGTCTTCAGTTACAAGATTATGGGTATTAATACTCCAGCATTTATCATAAGTTATGGAAGGAAAGCCCTTAATCAAAGACACTTGGCCATGTACATGAAGGTTACCTAGTACATTACCATAGATGACCCTCCAAAGATTCCACAGCTCACCTATTTTACCAATTTCACATCATGATAAGCCTTCTCATCTTATAAAGATGTGAATAATATAACCTGCTGTATTACAGTTAATATCCAATAGATGCGTCTGTTGGGGAAAAATTATACACTTATGAACTTTCCGAAACAATAAAATTGATAGATTTTTGAGCCAGCTTTTCCTGTGAAGCTAATTCCTGAGTAATGTATTTTTGCTGATGAAATCTTCTGTCTGAAAGTAGGAGTCAGCAGATCTACGTGAGGAAAGCACGATCAACTGCATTTGTAGATGGAGCCCAAACTGTGTAGAATCCAGTGGAATTTGTGTTGAATGACATCAATGGTGTATGTGTTTGTGTTTGCTTAGAAAAAAACAGGGAATCAGCCGAATACTTAGGGAGTTCTTTGCACTGATTATCATGTTCTGATGTTTCACAGAATGCAACCTTCCATAATCACAAGAACATGATAATGAGTGAAATTATGATTGCATTTTACTGGCTCAGCTGGAGAAGGAAGGATGCCGTTCTTTCTGGGATGAAATGAGAAAGTGTAGCATTTCTGCTGTGAAAAGCAGAGAAGGATTATCCAGACAGTCTCTGAAAGGAAGGGAATTCTCTCAGGACAGTAGCTCCTATGACACTGTTCTGTGCAGATGTATTCCAACATCATTCTGCTGGTCCCTGGCTGTCAGCACAACCTTTCAGAAAGGACAGTTGTCTGCTAGTTTTTAAACTTATTTTAACTTTTAAAATGTAATTTAAAAAGCATTTTTAAAGCAATTTTTAAAACTTATTTTAACTTGTAATTACAGCCAAAAAATCCACGCTGGTTCCTGACCAGGTCTAAGTGTGGAAAATAGAGATGGTCTAAAGCTATTTTTGCATCTCACTGGCTTGTCTGTGTAGAAGTTGTAAATCATGACAGAATAGGACAGCACTTTGATTTCTGCTGATGAAGTTCTGTTTTACTGACACAACCCTGAATAAGCCATTGATTGCACGCTGAGAAGCAGTAATGGGTATTTCAGGAGGCACTCTACAAGCAACAATCTCATTATTACAGGGTAGAAACATCAAGTGGCACACACCTTCAACATTTGCACGCTGTTTTAAGGAGGCCCATTTGCTGCTAGATCCCTTTTCTCAGAGAAATGTTTTCTGTAGGGAAGCATAATCAGCCTTCTTTCATCAAAGATGGATACAGGAACCCCAGAGTACATACTGGGAGATGGGAGCTGAGGTTGCTCATACCCTGCCGTGACATATCAACCCCAGGCTCCCTACAGCACAAGAACAATGAGTCACAGATTTTTTTTTTGGCCTTGATTTGAATTCAAGCAAGGACCTAGGATGACGGCCCCTGAATTTACAAGCTATTCCTCTATTTCTTCTCGTGAGCCTAACAAAATGCTATACAAGGGAAACTGAAAGCTAAAATATCATTCTGCCCATATACCTTATTTTTACACTGGAGATTTATGTGTGAAGTTAACTAGGTAATTTTCCTTTTTAAGGGTATTGCTGGATTTCTGAATTAAGACTGATGGCATAGATGAACAAGTAAAGGTCATTCTTTGATGTATTAGTTCTTTGTTGATGGACAATTTAACACACAAGTATGTTGTATTTAGCATGAAACCTCCTTCATGAAAATCACAGCCCGCTGCCTGTATTTATAAATATTAATTCACAAAATGCTTGTACTTTTTGTAGCTCCTGACAGCCTCTGTGGTGGAACTGACAAGTTAGTTGAAAAGAGAGAAGTACAGGAAAAAAAAAGGCTGTAAAGTTCCCTCCAAGGTGTCAAAGGGCATTAAGATACATACTGAAATATAGAATTCTACTGAGTTGCTGAGCAAATAATTGAATCATAGAAATCAAATAAAATCAAAATAATCTACAGCTTATAAATGTTCTATAGCATCTGTTTCTCTTGATTCAGGGTGATCTATATCCACTGCACTAATGCACGTTACAAGAAAATCTTTACAGGGATGGATCATTAATTTCAATAAAGAGAAAATAGATCAGAAGGTATAAAGGGATTTTCAAAATGGGAACAGGCAAATATCAGTACAGTTATCAGAGGTCATGTATTTCAAGGACCTGCCTAAAGTCAAACCATAATGCTGGGATTCTTCCTCTGTCTCTTCTAAAACAGCGCAATGAGTTCCCATTTGAAGACATCAAAAGGGTTTTATTTCATTTACCTTCCTTAAAATCTTTTCTGTTGATGTTAATACCAGTTATAGTGTGGCAATACAGAAAAGCTAGAGTCAGATTTGTTGCAGTCTGCTTTTGATTTGGTTTAAATAATAAAAACTTGTCCTTTCTTATTTTTGGCCTCATTTCTTACGTTTTACAGTCTGATCACATGACAAGGATTACAAGAGACTAAATCTACATTCTAAAAGTGTATTAATTTATCTATACAATAATAAGGCTTTGAGTATATATTAATTTGTAATAATTTACTAAACTATACAGTTTGTTAATAAATAAAATTCCACTTACTTTAATTGTATTAAATAATATGTGGTTCTATTCTTAGGTGTTTTTCAGCTCCGTATACAGAATTCTCTCCTGAAATTTAATCAGTGATCTTTGGCTATGGGATTCACTTTCCATTTCAGTATTACTATAAAGCACCTTTTATATCTCATTGTCAAAATGGTGTATACACACTTTTATCCTTTCTTCATAATACTTAATCCACATTAGTTGTGTTTATTACAGAGGTAACTGCCTAGATTTGAAGAGCATTGACTTCCAGTAACTCAAAAAGTAATTTAATTTTTGTGGGACCAAACCAGGGTAGTGGCATTACTGAGGGCTAAGTTTGCTACATAACTTTATCTACTTTCATTTGTGCAACAGAAAAGTGGACCAGCCTAGAGCACCATGATGATTAATTAATTTTTTTTTTTTTTAGATTCATCATGACACGATAGAAAGCAAGTTAATAAATTTATCATTTTATAATTTAGACACTTAAAAAAAGATGACAGACAAAAACAATGTTAGCTCATTATTAAAAACAGGTAGGGAAAGCATTTTGTGCTTACATTAATAAATTACAAATAAAAGTTACTTTAAACATTTTCTTTGGTAGTAGAAAAGTGATATTTCAAAGCTCTTTTCAGAGTACAGAAATCTTGAGCATGCTGGAGCAACTACAGTATTTTTCTTTATCCACAGCATAGTTAAGGCTGAGAGGCAAAGATTATATTAGGCAATTATATTGTTCCTTGCATTTATTTATTTCGATGATCCCACAGGGAGTCTACAAAGACATTGTATTAACAAAATCAGCCAGTATGTCCATCAAACATTACCCATTTTCATAACATTTTTTTTAACAGTAATCAAGCTACATAAAAATTGGAATACTTCCTGAATTGGAATATGCAGCTGTATGTTTTATGGCTGGCTCTGATGTGAAGTGATATGAGGCAGACTGTCTTACTGCTTCTTTAACAAAAGATGTAACAATTGAATCTCTGGTAAAATCTCCTGTTCTTTAGAAATTACTTAGTTGAAATTTTCTATGGATATGAAACGGCAATGTATTATGCACAATATTTCAAAGCTTTACTATTCAGAATAAAGGAATTTTTGAGAATAGCAGGGTGCAGTTTCATAACTGGGTTCATGGTCCCAAGGAGTTCTCTAACTTGACCTCCTCCAGCTGCGAGTTCCATCCAGCTTCTTTGAGCAAGCGTTAGTGTTCATGCGGTTCTGTGTAAATCATCAGACCGAAAATGTAACCTCCAAAAATTAAATGGTTCATTTTAACCTGAATAGTGAAATGACTGAATTTACCCTGTGGGCCATATAACACTAGCACTAACTTGAGGGTAACTATATGGAAGCAGGATCAAGAGGAAGGATGTGATGGTCCCTTTTGGTAACAGAGCAGGCTTAGACTGGCTTGTCATTGTCTTTTGAGATGATTTTGGGACAGCCTTTGCATGCCAATTACTTTAGAAATGTCAACTTGTGTTTCACAGATCTGTGGTAGTCACATCATTGTGGCCTTCTTTGAACCTGAGTGTGAGAAAGCAATTTAGAAGAATTTCTAGACTTCAAAAGGTGGACTAACCTTAGGGCACCTAGTCCAATCACAGAACTATAGAACCATAGAATGGTTTCAGCTGAAAGGGATCTTTAAAAATCATCTAGTCCAGTCCCCAGCTATGGGCATGGACATCTTTCAGTAGCTCAGTTTGCGCAAAGCCCCATCTAGCCTGACTTTGACAACCTGTGTATCAAATACTGTTCAAGTCTGCGTTCTTGAGAAGTCTTGACTACCGACCATGGAACAGAAAAACCTCAGCTGGAGTTCTCATGAAAATCCTCACTTTTAAAACAGAATGAATTAAACTCCTCTGTTAACTTTTTAAAAAATTCCTTCAAATAAAAAGATTGATGGAAAGGTAACTTCTCCTTCTGTTTTCAGATTATTACACTCCAGAAGCACCTGTCATAACTGGATCCAGCCTCTGTTACGTGCCAGCCTGAAGTACTTGAGAAGTTTCATACCCAAGAGGAAAAACACCTTGTGCATCTCTGTCCGGTCTGTAACCAGAATGCTGTTCTAAGGAGAGACAATCACAGATTCTAGCAAATGTTGTGTACAGAATAATTTGATCATGGTCTGTTTTTCACCTTCGAGGCAACTGCAGTTACACTACAAAATGTAGCACACGTTATTGAAAATAGAGGTTCTAATGTCATTTGAAGGGAAAAATCTAATATAAAAGTAAATTCCTATGTGATAATTTCCCTGCTCTGCTGTACCAGCACACACAGCTCTAAAAATGCGTTTCTGTGTCTGCTGATTCAATACCTGCGTAATTTAGTCTCTTACCAAAATTTCTTTCCTGGGATCCTTGCCAAAAGTTTAAATTCAGAGGGATGGTAGTTTTTTCTGAGAGGATTATATCTCTGTAAAAAGCCAAAAAACTGCATTGGGAAGCTGTCACTTCTAGAGCTGTATATGACAAAGCAAAAAGCTTTAATGTCACTATTAACAAATGTGCTATCACTCAGCCTTATCACCTTCTGACATCCTGTGGCTCCCTCTTCCTAACTTCTTTTCATCTTCTCGCTATTCTCAGGTATCCATCACTACAATAGCACTTGCTGCACATCAAAAAAGAATTTAGACCAAATGCCATGGGTCCCTAGCTAATCTTCCATTTCGTTTTAACTTTCAAATGTAAATTATCCAAATGTAATGTTTTTCAAATTTCTGTCTAAAACTCAGGGGTGTTGAAGACCCATCTCTGGTCCACCAGGAAAAATGATGATTCCTGCTACTGTGGATTCCATGGAGCTAATCTGAAGTATCAAAAAAAAGTGAGTTAAGATTTGGATTTGTGAAAATAATATTTAGTTGATTGTAATGTAGATTATAGAAGTATAATTTCACATGCAAAGAGCAATGGGTCAAGTTATGGAAGAGCTTTGAAAAATAACGAGACTTTGCCTCCACACATTATTCATTCTGTAGATATTACTACTTGTCTTCAATAATTCATTTTTGTGGGATCCCAATGTTTCTTGACGCAGTCTTGCTCCCTGCCAAGGGAGGGATGAAGAGAACAGAAGCTCACATGCGGAAGATTACTGATTTTTGTACTGTTGCAGACCTGAGCTGCTACTGGGGAAGCCAACACGTGAGGAGCAAGTGCTTCAGAAAGAAACCATTTGGAGCCTTTAGACAGTTCAATAAGTAATTCTGCTAATACTGTAGAGTTATTTAACAGCAGTTTCTGTAATGATTTATCAGAGCTAAGAGATTATACTTAGTTATGGGTGTACCACCTTTATTTTTCCTCAGAGCTATATACTTAATTGCATTTTTAAACAATATATTCTTGTCTTTTGTGAGTGAAGCTGTTTTTCACTATGCGAACACAGTTTGCCAGGGTGCAGTCAGGGTGGCTGCAGTGCCGCAGGAGCTGTAGATCAAGCACCAAGCAGCTCCTGGGGGCACAGGCTGGCTGCAGCGGGGTCTGGGAGCAATCCCAGCAGGAAGGGGCAGCCCTCCCCTCTGCTGTCCTGGAGCTGGCCCTGAGCATCCCTCCTGGAGGGGAGAGAATATGCTCGGGACCCTCTCACATTTCACTGGAAAAAAAATTCTCGCCTAATTAAAATTCATATACTGCACATTAGGGTTCAGGAATTAATATTCCAGTATCAAGATCACTTTCTTTTATCTTATCCTTGTTCGAGTCCCTCGCTTATCCTCTCACTGCACCGTGCACAGGACCATTGCACTCCAGGGCATAGTCCACAACCCCTGCCATGTAAAAAAATTTCTTATATTTAAATGAGTGGACTAATTTTTTGAGTAGCTGTGGGACAGGGTGGTGAATTTTAGCATTATTCTTGTGAAAGATGGATATGGTTCATTCTACCCATCCATCTTTTTGAACGTCGCTGCATTGGCTCATTTTACACATTTACTTTGATGCTGTCAGAACTAAGGGGAAATTTATATTCTAGAAAAGCAGAATTGAAGGGAATTAGGTAACTTGTAGGCATTGCCAGGTTGGGATGAAGGGTTTTTCAAGGACCATCAACATATGAATAGGATTACCTTGTCCGCACTGGTGACCAGACGTATTTTTAGCCTTTGGCAGACAAGAAAGGAAGCTCTGAAAACAGCATGACTGCCACTCAGAATGAAAGAATTAATATATCAGGAAACTAGGGAAACATTTTGAACAATACAGAGAGGGAATTGAAATTTTTGGAGATGGGGACGAGGAGATAGGCAGTGTCAAAAGCAGTGACATTTTTAATGGTGTTTTCTCCCTTCCGATTTAAGGATTCTAAAATAACAGGTTCCAAATGAGTAATAAACGTCAGGTTGTTTGCAAAAGACTGCCTGATGCCACCGTACATTTGTGTAGTATTGATTTTGGAAGAACAAGTTCCTAAATCGAGGTCTATGTTGATCTGAAGTAAATTGGGAGTCCTCGTGAGAAAGAGGGGCTGTGAACTTAGGAACAAGTTATGAGAGGCAGTGATTACCCAAGATTTAAAGCAGAAATGGTGTCTCTGCCAGAGAAGGGATTGGCTGATGTCAAAAAATGTAAACTTCAATAAAAATTTTAGCTTTCTTTTACAATTCTACCTCCTTTTACGGTGATACTTGATTATTACCTTATCTTGTGAACTGACCTTTGTATGCTTGTAGGTAATAATCCCTGGGATCTGCTACAATCTGTGCTGCGGCAGAAGTCCCTGGGCTTGACTGCATTCTCTCCCAAGAAGTTGTGAGTCAGTTTGAAATGCCTCTTCCAAATACAATGTTGCTCTTAGTGCCAAGCTCAGGAGACTAGGCAGCATATCATATCTTGTACATGTAAATAGGTGATTAGAGGTTAACAATCTTAGGTTTAGATTACTTCATTGAACAAAATCCATGCATATTTTAAAATATATTTCATGGTGTGATTATTTTTAAGCCTTACTAACAGATGTTGTCAGACTAGCTTAAAACAAAGCAAAAGTGAAATCACAAAAAAACCCCAAAACTACAAAGTATTTTAACCCCTGTGAGAACTAAAGCCTTAAAATACTTTAACTGGCTTCTGTTCATCTGTTTTTTAAAAAAATATATTCCTGGATAGCATTATACTCAACTGTATCACCATATCTAGGTACCTTATAAAGCAATCTATCCTGTCATAAAATCTGTAATCCCATACATAAAACCTGTACCAAAACCAGATAGGACAATTTCGTCTCTGAAGATGTTGCTGTCTCTACTTTGACTACAAAGGGAGTAAACTACCATCTTAAACCACACAACACATGAGATGACAAATTGAGCTGATATGAACACTGTGATGAATTCAGATTCTCGGATAAACATTCAGAGATCCCAATTTCTAGGAAAGTCAACAGGACTTATATGAAAAATGCTGTTTACATTATCCCTTTTTATACCAAACATCAACATATCAATCCTTCCCCATTTCTTCTCTGACCTACCAACATAGATGTAAACTTCCTGGATCAGGACTGTTCCTTATTATATGAACAAAATATAAATAAGACAGCAACGCTGATTTACTTCTATTCTCTAAGAGCTCTTTGTAATAGCACTGATAATTAGTGCTAACGATAGAATGTATTACGTGTTTTCATGTTCTGTTTATTAGCTTATTAGCTGCTGTACAATCTCCAATCTGCCACAGTATGGAAGTGTGAAAAACTGAATGAAGATTTAAGACTGAGATTATTTATAAAGTAGCAAAATATGCTAGGGGAAGAGTTCTACTCCACAGAATTTCCTGTCAAATTCACCTTGTAAAATAGCATAAAAGGAACATAATTTTCTGTATATGTCAGCTGACTTTTCTATGAAGGTCTTTAAAATCTGTGTGGGTTAGTGCAGGAGAGGACAAAAACAGACATCTTGGCAACTATTAAAGCATTTTAAGTAGGTTGCTTTCTTTACTGGTGCATTTTCAAACATGTTAAAGATTAGAAACACTAGGAAGAAAACGCCTACACAGCTTTCCCCCTCCCATCTCACTGAGTCCCACAAACGTGGAATGAAAGTGTTCTTCAATGTATTTTAAAAATTCATTCTTATTTGAAAAGTCAAAGGCTTTTTTATAAATAGTAACAACATCTTAAGATACCATTCATTGACACAGATCTGAGGGGTCTCAGTGAGGAATTAAGTTGTGAATACATCCAAGAGGCTTTACTTTAAAAACACAAGCAGTCCTGAACCAAGATGCTCAGAGTAAATACTGAAAATGTGCTTACTATAACCTGTAGCTTCTAATCTGACAGGGAGAAGGCATTTCCCAGGCTTACTCTTGCAGCCACACTAGACATAAATCAGCAGAGCAATATGGCTTGTTTGTGCTCCTTTTTGTAGCAGTGACTGATGTTTTACATCACACTGATTATTAAGCATAAGGTCCCAGAGGTGGATCTCATAAAAAGAATAAGGATATATTTTTCCTGTGTGGAACCAATCCAGATAATTTAAATTGCTTGCACCTGCCATATGTACTTTCATGACTGAGCAGAAGATAATTTGGCATAGAACTCATTGGTGCAGCATTTTTTTCCCATCTTCTTTCAGGGATTTGGACCCTGAATCACAGGGCTTTAATGTGGCTCAGGATTCCCTCCCATCTCCTGAGCCACTTCCAACACATCACTTTAAGCTCCCTGTAGTGGAAAGTGATTTTCACTTTTGTAAAAGAGGTAATCTTCATAGTTGCTGCGTATTTCATTCTCAAACAAGTCTCTGACCATCACAGAACAAAGATTCCTGGGATATATTTTTTTTAAATTACTAGATGATAAAAAAATTTTAGCCCTATTCTGTTGCAGCCCAATTCTAAATGATGTTTCTTTTCTCTTAGAGATCTTGCATCCTTCAGAAGTCTCCTGACCAATTTGGGCCAGGATGCTGTCAATAACAGACCACAAAAGTTGGCAAGAGATGAGATGCTGAAATTCAGTCCTTACTTCAGTTTTCATGCGAGGGATTTTTGTTGTGTTCTGTTCCTAACTCAGATTTAGTCTTGGCCCGTGTAATCAGTTGCATGCAGCATATTTGCTCCCTTCTGGATTCCAGAACTGATGATTTGCAGCTGGCTTGACAGTAATGTGCTGTAGGATCTTCCAGGTTCATTCCCCTTAACTCAGTGGATTCTTGCCAGTGTGTGCTACAAATTCCCATACTGCATGGAAGTTCACCTCAGCCAGAGGCATTTTGTTTGATACATCTGTGTGTCTTTTGCTTTTCTTAGAATGCATAGGTCCTGCTCACCTGTAGTTACCAAATTCTAAGTAGAATAGATATGCATTGATCAACAGAAGATGTAAATAAATGCTTACAGACTTTTTCCTCTTCTGCTACTCAGCTCAGTTGTTGGTGCAGTTACAGTACTACATGGTAACCAAGATGTTTGCATAAGGTTAGATGGAAAACAAGAATTAACCTGTGTATAGCACTGGAACTTATTTGCCATTACCTGGTCTACTTCTTGGATCTTCACCAGTACAGGCATCCTCCTTCCAGAAGCTAACCACTGTAAAAACAAAGCATAGGAAGCACAAATGTAAATGAGGAGAAAAAAATTCTTTTTTTACAGTCTTCAAATAGTCACTCCAGCTGTCTCAAACACCTATTTTAGCATTCACATTCTCATTTGGCCAATAGATAAACACAGGAAAAGGGATTTAGGGAAGCAGAATGTGAACAAACAATAGCGGTTAGCCTGGTGACCAGACACTGTTGGTCTGTGACATCCCTCTCTGGTACCTCCCGTGGTTTTTGTGGAAGAGTGGATGGAGTCAACAAATGATCATGTCATAGCAAAAGGGTACGAAATGTATCCAAGCCAGCTCTGCTGGGCACTGCAGTGGAGTGATGGGTTGTTCCTGAGGTTTGGGAACCTGAAAGCCTGAATCGATACATAAGCATTTACCAGTCTCAGTATTGCAGCTGGTGTCTGAAATTGCGTCCTCATTTATGTATTAGCACCAGGAGTGGGCTCTTTGAGACAATCTCCTGATCATTTCCATTTTACCACATTTTGGTTGATGTCATTGTGGCTCAGAGTGGAGAAACTGGGTTTTATTTGGATAACAATAACCGGAAGATCCACCTAACCCAGTAACTGGAAATCGATGTAATGATTTTTTTAATAAAAACTCATCTAATGAATGCCCTCACAGCCATTCAGCTCTAGGTACCAGCCTAGACACAGTCTGGAACAACCCCCTCAAATATACATAACGGATACCAAATGCTCAGCGCCGTTTCACGCTACGACCCCACTCCTAGTAGGCTGTGCTACCTGTTAACATACATATGCAACACGTACCAGTAAGGATTAGAATATTGTCCTGTTTTCAAAACTTTCCCCCAGGCATTTCTCATGAAAAGAACTCCAGAGCAGCTAAAAGATAAACACAGATGTTACAGTAAGATTTTGCTCTGCTGGGATTGCCTTTTTTTTTAACCACATAAGTTGTTTTTCTTTTTCAGAGGCTCCACTGACATAATCACAGCTGAAAGCCCAGCACTTTAGCCCTAAGATTTTCCAGTTCTGCCCAAACCTGAAATGAATAGTTTGAGAGCTTCTGAGCTTCTCTTTTTTTTTGCTCAATAAATGCTAAATGCAATATAAAACCATGTCAGCATCCCACCAAGTTCCCGCCCCCCTTTCATTTTTGAAGTGATCCCTACATCTATTACGCAGTCTTGCTGAGGTAAAAATGTGGCTTCTGCCAACTCCATCTCTCTTCGGGACGTTATTCTACTTATTTGATGAGAGCCTTCAGAGTTTTTATCGCTACACCACAACTTAAAATCTGCTTGTTGCATGGGCAGCCTCCCATCTGCTTTACTATTGGCACGCAAAGTCAACTTACTACAGAAGCAAGGGCTGGAGGACGTTGAAAAGGAAAGGAAAGCTGAATATTTCACTGTAACGCCCCTTTCATTAGATGCAAGGTCATTTAATGTGCAAGCAGCAAAACTGTCCCCATTCTCTGCGTGTATGCCAGGATCTGCCGACTGGGGAAGAAGCTGGTAATTCATAGAGAAATCACAGTTTCAGTGAAGCTCATCAAACACTCTACATTTCGGTGGAAAATAATTTATTTTTTTCTTTCTTTTTTTTCTTTTCTTGAGAAGCAAAATGTTTCTACTCTTTGACCTTACAGGAAAAATAAAAATAGATTTCCCAGAAATTAGATCCTTTCAATGAAGAAATTAATTGAATCTAAAAAGTGCATTTTACAGTTTTGATAGAGACTTTTCAACCTACAACTTCTGCTTTACATTTTTATGTATCTATTAAATGTACCCTGTCTTCCTATCTTTTATTAAAAATGAAGTCCACTTGTGACACAAGATCTAAGATTGCTTAGCATGTGTAAATACTTCAGAAATACAGGGATATTTTTGTTCACTTTTCACAGTTCAAACTTCTGGCTGGAGAAGGTCACCCAGAACTCGGCACCACCTTGGAGCTTCTCAGCTCCCATTGAAGGTAATGGACTTGCCTGAAGACATGTAGGTTACTGGGGAGAGAACCCAGATCTTTGGGAATTATGGGAGAGAATAAAGTACCCAGGATTTTAATCATAAGTTGAAATAACACTGAATGTCATTCCTGCCTTTGTCCTGGCAGTGGCAATACAAAATGCAAGCTTTTGAGAGTAGGTGTTACCGTGTTCACTATGTAATTTTAGTAAGGAGATGTTGCAGGAAATAGATTTAAAATTATGCAGTAAATAACAGTAAATGAAATAATAGATTGTTTTCCCCTATGGCATGGCAAGGTTTGATTCAATCAACAATTTGAACTATTACTTTCATGATAGGTATATATGCAAAGTAGTGTACATGATACATTCTGTAACATCAAGCACGTTACTCAATATTTATGCAATTCTTGTAAGGATTACTACTCGTTCCCACAAGGATGAGAACTCCAGAGGCTCTGGTGCTTTGGTTAGGAACTGGTAGCTTCATCTCAATTTAGACTGTGACGGCTTTGTGTGCCTTTGAAATTTATATTCTCTTCAAAGGAAAAAAGAGCTTTAAATGTTGTCTTTTTTTTTTTTGTTTTTGTCTCTTTTAGCTTTGAGCTGTTTTGAAACGAGCTCAATTTTGAATAAAGAGAGTGTTCTAAATTTTAAAATATTAATACAAAAATTGCACGATATCAGTGTAAAACAGGTGCCCATTGTGCACAGGACTGGGTTGTTTTTTTTTTTATGTCTGATCTCTTGAACATTAAAAGTTTCAGACAGTGGTAGCTTTACAAAAGAGCTGGGTGACTCAATTAAAATTGCAGAGCATGATGGCAATATACAATTACATCTCAGGAGCTGAACTGTAAGTCTTTTTTCTCCCTCATTCTCTCATTTTCGTCTACGTGTATCATTATCATCTATACAGAGCTACAGTTTTTGAAGAAGTATCTGATTTTTGATGCGTCTATTTTATTGATTTTTTTATTCAAGGCACTTTAAATTTCAGAGAGTGAATCAGGCACTCTAAACACCCAGACTGGCTGCTCATATGTTTTCTGAACCTTATTTTCTGTCTCTAGATACAAAATAAGTTGCTGTAATAGGTTTATTGGCTAGAATGAAAACTTGCAAAGCTTTAGCCTCACTCTTCTATTGTCTTGACAACAGTTCAGCATTGCTCGGATTCTGTGGAGAGCTTGAAAGACATGGAAAATTGAAAAGAAGCAGCGGCTCTGTGCCAGTGTTGAGAAACACAGATTTCTCTCTTGCAGAAACTTGTGCTGTGGACTCTTTTCCATCATGTATCTGATGCAAAGATGTGTGCCGGTCTTGTGACCTGCTGCTGGAGGACAAAAGGAGGACTCTGATCCCCTGCTGTTACCTTCGGAGCTGGAAACCAGTGAACTCTTACTTTCTTTCAAAAACCCCTGCTCTGCGTGACTTTTTGAAAGTGCTTTAGATATAAATTGAATTGGGGCTAATTTGGATTACTGCAGTGTCTACCTAGGCAGCAGGTAGCACAGTCACAGTTTTTCAAAGACTTAGTGCTTCAGCATAGCACTTTCCCCTCAAATTATCCCTTGTAAACCAAAGTTACAGATTCCTCTTTCTGCCGGATCTATGAAGCTCAAATAGTTGCAGAAAATTATTGTGCCCTCATTCCCTGAAAGGAAAATTATGAGCTAATACCCAGTTTGTGACCTGTGAGTACTTGCATATGAAAAAAATGCATCTTTTATACCTATAAAATGTTTGTTCTGTGATATTTGCTACACCTTTCCATTACTATCTTTTCTTATAACTGAGATTATGCGCTTTTTTTTATCAGTCATCATGTAAATTTACATTTAAATGAGGTAAACATAAACTTCAATGCTCTTCTCCAAAAGTCACTAATCAAATTATCATAGTAATCAAATAACACAATAGTTGTGTTATAAAATCACAACATTAAATAAATAGGAATACTGCCAATACTTCAGAGACCTCTGAAGAGTCACTGATATGCCAATGAATAGCTTGTCAAACTGCAGTTAATGTCTTCTCATTAAGAATAAATGTCTATACCCTTACACCACAACAAACATACCATGAAACATTAACTTCGTGCTATATCCAGATGCTTCCTTTAAAAGCAAAGAAATGATAAACCAAAACAGCTCTTTCTAGGCTAGGATCTAAAGGATCTAGTCCTGAAAGAAGTGATGGGAATTTTCAGCCATAAACCCTTTGTTTGCTACTGTAAATCTAAAGCATTTCTTTTTTTTTCCCTGCCTTTAGCAGGAATTAGAGCCATAGCCTTTCAACTGCTCTTTGCTGCTGCAGAAAATTACAAAGGAGGAGAAGTCATAGTCACTTCAGAAATAATGAGAAGTCGAGGTTATTTTTGGATTATATTGATGTGAGAATGCTTTGATATTTTTGTACCACTATAAATCTAAACTTCTCTCATTTCCAGTTCTTGAGCATGAAAAGGATCGCTCCTGTTAACTATGTTGATACCAGCATTAAAACATCAGCTGGTAATTTGTCTGCTTTCTCCATGAAGATCTACAATGCAGTCCAGTAAATAAGTTTTGATTATCTGGAGCAAGAAAACAGGGCTGGGAAAAGGCATAGTTCTTTGAAGAAGGAAAAGACACCAAAAAGATTGGGGAAAAGGAAGAAGAAAAGGGAAGAATCAGAAGAGATATGGAAAAAGAGAATGAGAAAATCACAGAGGACTGAAAAGTAAGCATAACTGAACTTGTCATTTGGCTCCGAGAATTCATTCATTCAATTTATTCCACTTCAGTGTAGGAAACTTGGATGGAATGCCAATATCCAAAAAACTATGTCCAAAGTTCAGGAATATTGGGTAAAATTGGGATCCACAGTTTTGGAATCACCTAAAAAAAATAATGTGAATTTTTCATTACTATTACTAAAGTTATCCTTCTATTTTGGTATATACAACTAATAAATATTTCACTTCCACTGCTTAGAAAATACTCAGTATTTTTTACTGGCAGAAAACAAGGCAAGATGATATGAGTTCCAATAGTCAAGTAGTAAGAAAGTTACAAGATAGGAAGACAAAATGAGAAGATTAAGGATCCCAAGAAGGGGAAATTCTCTTAAGTATTTTAATAAGTATAAAGCAGTCTGATATGTTCATGCATTCTTTTTTTTTGCCATATTCAACACAAATCTAGCAGAACTGATTACTTACCACATTCATATATTATCATTAACAACACCAGGGACCGAAGAGGGATGAATTATTCAAGTAAAAATTGTATAAATAGACACTTGAAGACATCGTTTCTTCTTATCTTTCTCTAAAAGTAGCAATTCTCTTTTATTCATCTACTCTTTTAAATAAAAAATTCATAGAATCATAGAATGGTTAGAGTTGGAAGGGACTTTCAAAGCCCACCCAGTCCAACACCCCTGCAAGGAGCAGGGACATCCCCAACCAGATCAGGTTGCTCAGAGCCCCGTCCAACCTGGCCTTGAACGTTTCCAGGGATGGGCAATTCAGTAGTAAAAGGGAAAAAAAATATCTCTTGGAATAATCAGTGAAGTGAAACTAATGGAAGAAAGAAAGAGCTTTATTGCAGGAATCTTCCAGTGTGCTTAATTAAATGCATTCCAAAAGATTTTAAAGCATTTTAGCTAATGTCTATTTTTGCAACTTCACAGTGCCAGCCCTGTGAAAGAGTCTCTAACTTACCTCTGGTAAGTACCTACTGCTTCCTTGCACCCCCCTCCCAATGAAGTTGAGTTAAATATACTCTCTAGAACAAATTAGAGCACAGAACGTGTCAAGCCTTCCACTAAAAGCCTTGGAAACTTTAACAGAAAGCCTGTTATATTTGTGGGCTGAATTGCTAACAAAGATGCTCTGTTCTTTTTTGTTCATGAAGACTAAACTTTCAGAGTAATATTAGGTTTTTTCCTAAAACCCAACAATAAGTAGCTAATCATTATTACTCCCGTGGTACCACACTGATTATGATAAATACCCAGGACTAATTTTAATGAATATGGAATTCTGTAGGAATCCCACAATTTAATTTAGTTGGAATCAATATTCTTTTCAAAACTGTGTAATTTGTAGTTGAATCCACAATAGGATCCTTTTGTGGGTATTTGTACAGCAGAAGGAGATCTTTTCGCCAAAAATAGTTCTACAGTTCAATATTTACACATGGAAGTACTGGTATAGCATAACATGAAACAGCTTGCTTTCTACCATCATACAGTACAAAAACCTGTTCTTTAAAACTGGTTGATTAAAATCTGCAGCTGTAGAAAGTAAAATACGTATGATTTTGCTCTAGTTTGCTCAATTACCATTATTTACAAATCAAGACATAAAACTTTATAATATGTTTTAAAAAACAAATAAATATTTAATAATTGCCTTAGGCTTTCCCAGGGAAAATTGCCCAGCAACAGAACTGCTTATTTCTACTTCTAAGAAGAGACACAGTTGCCTTATAAAAAGAAACCTAAATATTTAATATGAACCTGGAGTGGCCAGCATCTACATTGCTATAGCCTGGGATGGCACCAAGATTTTTGGAGCTAATTTAAATCAGCTGCCTATCATTTTACTTTATTGTTATCAACAATGGTTACCATTTTCCACTTAAATGTGGCAGTCAATCTTTTGCGTACCTAGAGGAGTGCATTTAGATTTGCCAGCTCCCGGAGCAATTACATAAATGGATTATTTCATAAATGGTGTACACTTTCCCTGCTAGGCAACATTAATGGTTGCTGATCAAACTGGCTTGGAACACAGGCTGCTTTGTGTTGTAAGCTGTGATTCAGCTGTGGTGTTTAATTAATCAGTAGTCTTCACTTTGAGGAACTACAGCAAAATGTGCAAAATTAGCAGTAACACATGCATACACACCCAGCCAGGTCCCTAGCCTACTCAACTTGCAGAGCTGCTGATTTTTTAAAGATAGATAACATAAAAGGCAAAGAAAATGAAAGAAAGTAGTGAGGCTGTCACAGTGTGGCTCCAGTAAAAATAAGCACCAAGCTCTCTCAGGTTTTTCCAGCCTACCTTGGAGGAAAGAATGAAATTACAACTGCATTTTCTAGGCATCTAAAAGGTAATACTCCTTGACACCTGTCTGCTCCTTTCTCTTCTTGAGTACTGGTAAAATATATCCTTTACTAGTTACTGGAAATGATAGAAATTAAACCACATATCTTCATTTGACAGAAATCTGCATCATGTTAGATGGGCCAAACAGCAGTGACTTGTGTATTAAATAAGCACAAAAATTACGACGACGTAAGTGGTATGAAGCATGAATTCCAGGTCTCAAGCTGGGGAAAAAAGTTTTGCCACCTCAGTCACAAGCAGCATGAAGTGTTTCCATCTAATTCCAGTTTGCCTTGAGTGGCATTCAAGGAAACTGGTACTAAATTGGGATGTTTCTGCCCTCCTCTGAGCCTCTGTGTCTGACAAAACATGTTGTGTATGTCGATTAGCTGTGGAATTAAGAGCGCTGCTTCTACTTCTGCAGTTATTGACTGGACGTTGATGTGAGGATAGAGTAAATTGCTCCTTTTGCCACAACGCAGGTGAATGCACCCAATCTCACAACATTAGAGAATTTAAAGAGGAATGAAGTCCCCGGTGTTGTTTCCTTGTCCCTGGTTTAGAAATCACTTTTGCAGTAGCTCCCAGCTGAAAGAAACTGGTCTCATTCTCAGCTAGCACAAAATCCAGTTTCTCCTCCTACACATCACTGACATGATTGGTGGCTGAGGAAGCACACAGCACGGCAATAACACACGATTCCTGCTGGGAAACCCCTGACGCATTGTTATGGAAGCTCTCGGATACGGCTGCAGCGAGCGCAGTCACCAGCACGCAGTGTTCTTCCCGTGCGGGGAATGCAGATCCCTGCGCGCTCAAGTGTGCCGCTACGGAGTCCGATTCCTAAGGCTACACAACAAATGGCATGCTTAAAGGGGAATGCAGAGTCTGAAGCTGAATTAATACACTGTCTCCTCCCTTTTTGCTGTTTCTGGGGCTACTTCCAATAGAATTGGGTTAGAACAGCATGCTGCTCTGGGTAGCTTCAATGTTCTGGCTTCTTTATTGCACAAAACCCAGATGAAATTGCTAGTAGTTTCAAAAAAGTGAAATGTGAACAAATGGTCCTTTATTGTTACTGGGTGCTAAACCATCAGGCCATATTCAAACTTTGGAGTGTTTGGCGACTTCTGTCCAACCCAAGTGGCCATTTTATTTTGTTTTGTACCATGCATGTTGTTTGTGCTTGTTCTTCCATTTACCTCTTATATTTAATTGTCCCGCTTCATTGTGTTCCCTTTTGGGTCAAGAGTCATTGGAAATGACTGTGGCAACTGTTGGCGAGTTTCTACTACATTTACAAGCAAAAAGAAAAAAAGAGATAGAAGTAATTACACAACCATTGCATCAAAGTCAATAACGCCATTCTTGGCATGAAGTGTTACTTAGGATTAAAGACAGCAGATGTCTGCTTTAAGTCACAGCCTCCTCTTAAATACTGCACAAGAATACTGAATCCTATAAATGTTAAAGACTTGAATTTATCACAGGTTTACTGTGGGAGCATGAATACTTTCACAACTGTAACCCCACAACAACATACATGGTATACTGAGTACTAACGTTACAGTGCTGCAAATGTCAATTGGCTCATAAATAATATGTATGAATTTCATATATAGAGGAATTTAACTATTTAGACTTACGAAATTTCACCGAGATGCTGATTATTAGGAGCAATTGCGTGCCAAGCCCAAAATATGTCCCTGTCCAGCGCGGTCAAGCACAGTTATAAAAAACATATTCTGAAGCAGGGTTCAGCAGACAAATTCCACTGAAAGCAGCTAAACTGGAGTCCGCAGGGCTCGCTGCCTTGGCAGGGTGGGATGCCCAGGGTGCGGTGGGTATCAGCTGGCTTTGCCCGTGCCCCAGTGCGGGCAGTAGCACATTTATTGCAGTGTAATTCTGGGCCACGAGATGGCTCCAAGCACATAATAGAATAAATTTTCAGACTACTGTATCCTTGATACAATTTCTTTAAATGGCAACTACCGAAATATGCCGACACATTAATGTTTAGAAGAACTGTTAAATTAGAGGCAATCATGAGTCAATTGTAGGCACTTGCATGGTACCTAAACAGAAACGTGAATAATTTGCTTTTATAAAAGTTTAAATATGGTATGTAGGGCAATTTTGATGTGCATGGTTACATCAGTTGATTGAGGTTTGTATTTCCTTTGAGGTTTGTTCTCTGAAGTTTCTTTTGTCCATCAGAGTGACAATAGGTACTTAGGAAATAAATCAGCAGCAGTATATATGGACTAGTAGACAAGTCCACGGACAACGGGAGCTTCCCAGCTGCCATATGCATCTGTGTAGACATGTGCAGAATGTGCCCTGTCTTGACTCTGGTTTCCTTAACAAAAACCCTCCGTGACTTTGGAATTACTCTCGTGCTAAATCTGTGCAGTACAAATCAAACTCTCCAAAGCCCAGCAGTGCTACTTAAGTCTCTCTAATGGCCAGGACACTTTTTGCTCTAGTCAATCTTGTGAAGTTGTTGAAGGTTAGATCTAGAATAAAATCTGTCTTTTCATTGACATATACTCATTTCTGAACCCTTGGCACCTGAAGACATTTGTCCTATACTAGGCAAAAACTGGGGCTAAGCCCTAGAAACAGGTTTTCTTGGTAAAAATTAAATTTTTACATCTTATACCAAATTAACTTACCAAAATTAGCAAGCTAACCTGTAATAACACGTAATAGACAAAATCTCCCGAATTAAAGTATTTAACTCTTTTGTGCTGGCAGTGTTCCACTACTCCAAGAAGTCTAACTAATTCCGAAAGCTCAGATTCTTGACTGACACAAACTGGCAAAAGGCAGTTTAAAGTTCAAGTTCTTGGCTACCGCTCCCCTGTAGAGCTCTGCCTGTACTTCAGCCTTGATTGCTCCAAACGTCAATCAGCACAAAGCTGTTACATCAGGGTAACTGCGTGAGATTGCTTAGGGAATCTGGAGATGTGATGTGCAGAAGAGGAAGAGAAAAAGAGGGCTTTTCCCCACGGTGACCTAGACTTAATTAGTGAAGCAGACATGAAGAAGAATAAGAGAAGCAGTAAAAGGTAAAAGAAAAAAATACTGACAGAATTAAAGACAGCATAAGAAAAGAGCTAACCTAACCTTTCATTTATGTCTTTGAAAAAATAAGTATTTTGTTCTTTTTTTTTTAATAGATTGTAATTGCTGTAGAATAAAAAGCTATTCAACTGTCATGCAAGGCTTGACTTTAGTGATTGTTTAGCCAGCTGTTTTTGCTTAATCATCTGGTTGTCTGCAGACTTAGGCAGTGGGAAACTGGAAACTTTGTTCATCCGGACACATCTTAGTGTATGATCTGAACGGATTTGAACCCACATGAGTTTTACTTCCTGTGGCAAATCTGAGTGTAAATAACTCCAAAATGAAAGCTGGCTGCCAAGCTGTACCTGATTTTCCATCAGAACTATGAACAGTTGACAAAATTGTCAAGCTTCAGTCAACATCACTTGAATCATTCTTAAAACATTCAAAATTATTTCACATATATCTGTTGGAGTGGGACCCTTGCCTGGTTTCAGGGCTCATTCCAAACTTCTTACAGGGGTTCAAAAAGAATCAATGCTCTTTTTATTTTGTCCTACAAAAAAAAAACCAACCCTGTATCACTTACAGGTAGCACTAAATTTGAGCTATGTCGTAAATCCTATCTAATATTTGTGTAAGGTGTTATTATATGCTGGAGGCATAACTCTTACTTTCTGAAAGACTCTTCCTGAAAGTACATTTCCTGCTAACTTCGGGAGTAGTGGGGTCATCGTAAGGAAATATAAACCCCTTTATATGTAAGGGAATAATACCCAGCGATTTCATGGTTTTAACAGCCAATTTTTACTCAGTATAAGCCTCCATAAAGTCATAAAGGGTAAGAGAGAGGGTGTTTGGTCCATAGACAGCATGCTTGTTTCAGGTATTCTAGACAAATTTCTCTGTACAGTATCTTTAAATTCTAGGTTTGGCTTTCTTTTCTGGGGAATCTTTTAGATCTCAAGGAGTCATAATTTCATTAGTAATAACAGTAATTACTGGTAATAACTGTAATTTGGTAATAACACAAAATAATGGCCTTTTTTTTTTTTTTACTATTAAGGAACACGGTTCTGAACTATTTGTGTAGATCTGACCTATCTAATGTAGTACAATCCTGTCATGTAATCTTTCTCTGGGCAATCAGCTAAAGCATTCTGTAGATGTGCTTTTTACCATTGATATTAAGAACAACAAAAAAAATTGGCTAGTTGTTTCTGGAATGAGCCCTAGTAATTGAGAAGTGACTTATGCAGATTTAAGTTCCCCATGAGGTGCTCATACATATACATAGAGATTTTCTCAGGATTAAATTATGTGCTTTTATGTGTTCCAAATTTCTTAGTCTCTTCACTTTTCATCATTTCGGTTTAGGTTAAGTAACCTAGAATAGAAAATGACAGACAGAGGAGGGCTATGGAAATACAAAATTTTTGAAAAAGTTCAGGGAAGAAAAGGAAAAAAAAAAAAAGTGGCTGTTGTTCATTGACTTATGTGAACTGGTCACACCAGTTCAACTTAATGGAAGAGTTTCACATGGGTAGCAATGTCACCACAGAATGAATGAGACTGGCTTGGTCAGATGCTTCAATCTGTACAAAGCCCTGTGGTTTTCACTAGGTGTTCAGGCGCACAAGATGAAGCCCTCAAGTTGTGCTTGTGTTGCACAGTCACCGCCTCAGCAGGACTATGACGTCCCTCTTACTCACAGGGCACAGGAGCTGAGCAGCACAGGGACAGTGATGCTGTCAGTGCCCATTTGCTACCTCATTTGGGTAAAAGAGCTGACAGTACACATATGCCACCTAAACCCATGAGTTAGGTATCCTGGAGGGGAGCTCAATCAATTTCCACTGCATTCCGCTAACCCCAAACAGAATCAGGAAGTCTGAGAAAACCTTTACTTAAGAAACGGGCCAGTTTTACTGTGCAGATGGGCCCCAAGCTTGCAAGTGCTGACCCTTACATATGTGACCCTTACAATGAGAACCTGGACCTCTGAAAAGTGCCTACACTGACAGAATTCTTCTTTTGAGGAAATAAAAAAGGCGAAAGTGACACAAGTTAAAATAGAGGAGATACTCCATTTTGATATTTTTTGAATCAACACGTATACTTTGGGGATCTAAATGGCTCTTCCATTTGAAAGTTATTTTAATTTCTAACGTAGATTAATTTATACAATTTTACAAAAACCACACCAAAGTATTTGTATTCTTATTCCTAATACTAAACATTGAAAGAACAAAGAAGAAAAATGTGCTTTGCCTAAGAAAGTTTAAAAACAGAGTGACCATAAACACTACTTTAAATGACTCAAGAGTGAACAAATGTGAAGTCCTAATGGTAAACATCCTTTGCTTTTTATTAATAATAAAAATGAGCTATTTTGTGAAATTTAGTTTTAAGTGGAACTTCTTGAGCGAGCACAATGATAGGAATTTTTCAGGATAATTTTGCTATGTTTCATTTTGGAGATATGTGACAGATTTTAACATCCTGAACCAGTAGGAAGATTCCTATCAACTTCAATGGGTTTTAAATATGACTTTCAATCTTCTAGATTTTTGCAGTGGTATGAAAAACAGAGATTATTTAAAATACTAATCTGAATTCTGAAATAATTGAACAATACTCTTTTTTTTTTTAAAAAAATAATCCTGCTATCTCTTCCCCACGTGAAACCTATGAATTCTCCAAATGATGTTGCATTCCTTAGGACCGAAATATTTTTCTTCAACTTTTGAAACATTACCTGTGAATAGGTTAGCTTTTCTTCACCTGCGCAGCCTGGAAATGTTTGCTTTATCCATTTGTTTAAGTAATACTTACCTCTGATACGAAATCATAAAAAATACTTAGATGGATATGGTGGAGTTGTCTGACAAGTGTTTTGAGCTGGACCTGTGATTTTTCTTTGATCAACCAGTGCATGTAGCTATGTAAGACTAAAAAAGTCAGACTTTTTAGGCTCAGCATTCCCTCTAAGTACACAGTTGAGGAAAGGAATCAAGTAGCTTTCTCCTTTCTGCTCCCCAACCGAAGTCAGTAGAAACAGACTTATTCTTGTGAGAACCCTAGCTGGGCTGATAGCTACTTCCATCCTGTGGTATCAGTTGTCCCTCCTTTGCAGTCACACCTAAGAAAACAAATAGCACTGGGAACACCTGCTGTGCCTGTCGTAGGGGTGGGATGAACAGGAAATTGGGCTGTTCCCAAGGTCACTGAGATTTGCTCTGAGAATTTGTTGCAGCGCAGAGACCCTGCGCTGCTCCTAGTGCAGGGTTCTAGCTTAGTACCACAGCATAGCCTGAAATCTGTTGATTGCCAATTATCCCTATAATTCATATTTGGTTTCAAAGTCAAAGCAAGTTTTCTTCAGCAAGCCAGCTGCAAGCTGAGTCTAGTTTGGGAAAAAAATCAATCTGAAGTATTTATGCTTCATAAATCACCATCAGCTGATACCTATTGGGGAATCGGAACACTGCAAGCAGACAGCTGCAGCAGGACAAATTTTGTTTAATTTCTAATTTATAACTAGTATTGTTTATGGGCTCTGCTGATAGCAGTAGACTGATTCCAAACAGTAATACAAATCTGATGAAAATCCTGTTAGTAGCAAAGTCAAAGGGGCTGAAGGATCCACAGGCTAAGGTAACACAGTTGAAGAGATGTACACAATTCTAGGGAAAAAAATGAGAAGGGGAACAGATGGGTGACTAGTAGCTGTTTCCCCTTTAAACACGATATACACGGTGTCTAGATGCTCAAGCAGAGCAAACACAGCTTTACCCACTCCTGTCACCTGCCTCTTCCACAATTTGTGTGGAACTGGTGACTGCAGTACAGACTGCCAGCACTATCTGAGAGTCCCTGCAGCTCCTTGTGTCATGACTGGCTTGATTCACACAAATTATGAGGCTACTCCTGTAAGGAGTATTCATGAAAAAAAAAAAATATTTTTCTTGTGCACTCCTAGCGACAACGTACATACACGTTCAGTCACTGGGGGCACAAACTAGAGAAAGTACAAATATTTGACAATAGAAGACAAACCAATTAAGTGTCCTCAAAGGAAAGGGACACGTCTTTTACCACCACCAGCAGCTTCACATGGAGAGTTCACAATTTAGCTTTATTTCCTGAAGCTGCATCACATTTTTAAAATCCAGAATATAAATAGTTGACCAAGCTCTGTCTTGAAAATTAGTGAAATAAGGCATAGAAGGGAGGGAGATCTCATGTAAATAATACTAACATTTTAAGTGCTCTCTCCAATGCCAGTCACACCTGTGTGTTTTGGGCTTCAGTTACTTACCTTGCAACAAACCTAGCACTGGTGTATTTATCTGCTGAGGAGTTAGTATGGAAGTGTATGCCTCTGTTCTTCCACAAACACGGCCAATGAAAGTTTTGCTATGTGGTAGTTAATTCAGAGTTCAAAGCCTCCATCTGAGGCGTAGTGGATATATTAAGCAGATAGGTTTAACAAAGCCTCTCCGGCATTAATTCTTCAGCAATAATCACGCAGTAAAGTGAATTGGATCCCTACTGCAATACTGGTGGTTGCTTTGTAACTATGTGCAGTATTGTAGCTATGAAGGTTTTCCTGAAGGACGTGCCTTCAAAGGTCACCAGAAAGCAGATGACTAAATATATTTAAATGTGAGTTAGTTTGCTGCATTTGGTGGCTTAAGGCTCAATCTCTCTTACAATAAAGACGTTCTGGATTCAATCCCTCCAAGCGGAGAGGCAGTTAAATGAACTCTGCAAAACCAGGGTAAGGCAATACAGGGGCTAGGCTGGCTCAGAGCTTGCCATTAAGAGGAATGAAGGATGGATTGGAGGAACCCACTCTTATGGTGAAGAGGCACTGGAACAGAGAAGTTGCCTAGAGAATTTGTGGATGCCTCATCCCTAGAAGCGTTCAAGGCCAGGCTGGATGGGGCTTTGAGCAACCTGGTCTGGTGGAAGGTGTCCCTGTCCATGACGGAGGGGTTGAACTTGATGATCTTTAAGGTCCCTTCCAACCCCAACCGTTCCACGTTTCTGTGAATCACAGGAGTAAAACAAAGCCATGGTTATTCTGCTGCCTTTCTCCCATCCCAGCAATCTGCAGTCCCACCCACCTCCTCTGCCTGTTTGCTGAGCTGAACCCAGCTCTAGGAACCAGCTGACACTGAACTAAACACACCATGAGGCTGTAACATCACACACTGGGCAGAATCTGACCAAGTGAAGCAGGAGTGACACGGTGGGTTAATTGCATTAACAAGAGGAAGTAGGGTTTAAAACGACATGAATGTCTAAAAGTACTCAAACACTGTTAGTCCTTTACGTGAGGGTGAGGTACGTGTGCCAAGCTCAGGGCTTGCATGGGTGGCCTGGGATGCGATCGCCCATTGCCAGCAGTTGAAGTCTTTATGAGCAAACACTATTATCCGTGCCTGGCACTGCTACCCGCCCGATTTTCCTTTGCTCCATCTTTTCGGGAGCGCAGTGCTTCCTTAGGAATGGGAGACGAACAAAGAAACCATCAGCCCAGCTCCCCCGTCCGAGCCGTACCGGACCCGGGAGATTTGGAACCAGGTGCTCGGCAGGCCGTGCCCTGAGGGGGGCAATGGCGGGCAACGAGCCCCTCTCTTTCCAGCGGAGGGGTGGGTTTGCGATAAATGAGATCGGAGAAACGCTTTCTGCCCCCCTTCGGCACTAAAGGGCGGGTGAGCGTCGGAACCCCGTGCGGGACGGCGCGGTTGCGGCTCGCCAGCGCGGTGGGGGCGGGAAGAGGAGAGGCGGGGAAGGGAGGAGAGAGGAGGGGAAATCCCCAGGATCCCCCGGCCCCCGCGCAGGGAGACACCGCCTTGGTCACCGCCACTTTCCCCCACCCCCCCGTGCCGGCGCCGGGCTCCGCCGCGCCAGCGCGGTTCCTCGCTCCCCGCACAGCCCCGCCGCGCTGCCCTCCGTGAGGGATGGAGGGGCCCGGGCTGCGCCTTGCGGGGCTCTGCGCGGCGGCGGAGGCCGTTCCCCTCCCTCGGGGCGGCGGGGCGGGCTGCAAACGGGCGGCGTGAGGCGGCCCAGCCGCCCCGGGTGGGGAATGAGAGGCGGCGGTGCGGGGCTGCCGGAGCCCGCCGGGACCCACCATGCGGGAGCTGGCGATCGAGATCGGCATACGGGTCCTGCTCTT
>WHYT01016841.1:142230-172696 GCA_009806455.1 Tetrax tetrax | reverse complement strand
GTAAGCACTCAGCCCGCAGCGAGCGAGCTCCTCCTTCCCGGGAGGGCTGCAGCTCTGGGGCTTGGGGCCGGGGAGGACCCGGGCAGGACCGGAGCCGTGTTTGAGATGCCCAGCCGCACGCTGGCAGGTAGGAAGGAAAGTCATGGAAATCTGGTCGCTGAAAGGTGTGCAGGTATCGCTGCAGGAGCACTCTTTCTTTTCGCCTTCTTTACGAGAAAGCAGTTCCATGTTATTTTGCTCTCCGTACTTCAGGAGGGCTTCCCCGTTTTTTCTCAGGGTTGGACCGGTTCCCTCTTTCTAACAGTTCGTGTTCACCATGCATTTGAACAATGAAAAGTTCCGCTTTTCATGTAAGTTTGCATTTCGGTTGCTTAATGTTTAAAGGTTAGTAGTCTCCATGTTTGTGATCTCTGAAGCATCACAGAAACTAGGTCGGATTCTGCCATTGTTCACTTGTTTGTCCGCATAACGATGGATCCAGTCGGTCACAGGTGAGGGCAGGAATAGTACAGGGCATCTATTAAGCCCTGATACAGACTTACAGCTGGTGATGCTGGAATGCTTTGATGCGATTGCTTTCTGAACCTCTGATGGTTAATTAATAATGAATAACTTGCCCAATTTACTGGTATTTGAGGTTTTTTTCTCAGTGCTCAGTTCTCTTAAATACTGATGCAAATCTTTTGATTTGCAACATTTGGTGTCATCCTCTTCCTTTTAGGATAAAATTTGATACCTTCAAAAACCTGTAGGTACCTTTGATACCTTTCAGTTCAGTTGCATCTTACTTTGCAAGCAGACTATTCCTTTCAACAGAACTCTTTTCTGGAATATATGGAATTACAAGGTGAGCAAAGACCTTGGAAACTGATGCTACATCAGAACCTTTCCCTTCATTACGGTTGCATGTCTAACTCATTGCGTGCACCATCCAGTAAGAGATCTCTTGGTACAGCTTTTTACCATGGTATGTAAATCATGCCCCATAGTAAGTAGTAATCTCTAAGTTGTGCTTGTCTTTTGTCCTCGTTTCCTCTCTGAAACATTGTGTGATTTTCACTGTTCTTTATGCTGTGGTTCTAAAATCACCTGAGGGGTGGCTAAAGGAAATATTTTTGGTAAGAGCCACCATAATGCCAAATGGCAAATGATCTTGTGATAGGTCATTTTGAGCATTCATTGACATCTAAAAGTACAGAACATGTAGTATTCTAAATTCACATCTAGGTTGGTGTTTAGTTTTATGAAGAGTTGCACTTTCTTTGTAATGGCTGTGAAAATATAATCTCTAGCTAGACCAGAAGAATGATTTTTCTATTCAGATAATCTTAACACTCGAAGTAATCTTTTGCTATTGAAATAGTATTCAGTACTTCTCTGAGTTTTTCCAAAGAGGCAGTTACTCATATTTTGTAGCTTTTGTGTTATAGAAGTTTAAATGCTGTGGTTTTGTAGACAGCCAAGGCAGGGATTTTTATGGAGTGTTGAATTCATTGAAATACCTGTTCAAGTATGACCAATTACTGGCGAATTTGGAAGCTCTGGGACTAGAATCCAAGCAGTAGCAATATAAGCTCTACTGCTGAAGCTATTTCTAGGAATGAAAAGGCTGTATGGTTCCCACCTCCCTTTGAAAGGAATGCCATTAACATCAGTCAGTTGAGGCTAGATCTGAGATCATCTCTGTTCAGAATGCCAGCTGCAGCGTAGATATTTGTCCACCAGGAACTGGACTGAAGAGAATTAGTTCATTCTGAAAAGGTGTTGATGACTTCAGGTCACTACCAACCTTTGCGGTGTTAGAAATCTGACCTTGAAGATAATGGTTTCACAGTGATTTGCCAATCGTGAACCATCTGTGCCTCCCAGATGTCTTTTTAGTTTCAGCCTACTGATTAATATAACTCGGAGTAATATACTAGCATACTTTGTGCCATAAAATGCAAAAGAAAAAGGTGGCTATTCCATGTTGTAGTTTTGCTTGGTGATAAATGTCACTTCATAAAAATGGAGGTGTGAAAACTTATGTTGATGGTTGCTGAAATTGAATGTATTGCCAATTGGAATGTATTTCACAGCAACAACAGCCGTGTTTCCTACAGCGAAGACTGGCAACCTTTTTTTTTCCCCCCCACTTGCCATAATTATCAACTTTAATCATTCCACCACTTGTTATTTAAGTTCTCTTCTGTCATGCAAATGTACACCATTTCAGGTAATGCACATTTTTGATGGCTTGTATTCGTTTGGATGAATTAAACAATCAGTGAGAATAATGATAACGACCTACTCAATTCTCGGTGTTCTGTTCTAAGCAATTGCTCCGTGTTCACTTAGCAATTAAAGACAGGTTTAGGTATTGAAATTAAGGAACTCAAGCTTCTGTGCAAGGTCTGTGCAGAAGGACATTTTAGCCCTCAGGATTTACTACTATTGAAAGAAGAATTAGTTAGGAGAGACTTATTAGAAGAACTACAGCTGCCTGAAATTCAGAAGCAGGAGTTAAAAAACCCAAACAACCAAAACAAAACAAAAACCAGACAAAAAAAAAAAAACCCAACCTAAACAACCCAAAAACCAAACACATTTTGTTTGTAGTCAAAACCATGTTTGATGTACGCTTTACTGGGAAGGTAAATAGATGTTCTTTGAGTACCTTCAGCAAAACAGCTCTCAAGGTAAAAGTTGCACACTGCGAAGAGAATAGTGATATTTCTGTCCCGCCCTACAGTTTTTCCGAGTTCCTTAACATTAACAACTTCATTTTTAATTTTCAAAATATTTAGCCTTACACCTTTTGACTGGGCTGAACTGATCCTAATGAGTGTAGATTGTTTGCTACTTACTAGGCAAAGCAAATTGTCATGCTGTAATTTGCCCATTACATTGTTACTACATTATGAAGTTTCAAATATTTTTCAATTGAACCTTGACTTGAATCAATTCTCACTTCATATTTTTATTTGATTAGTTCTTTATGTTTTAAGAAATATCTGTGAGTACAGAACTGGATTTTTTTAAAAGTGAAATTTTTCATGTAAGATCTCAGAAGTAGAAATGGTCTATCATGTAATATAACAACTGTGAGGATGTACTTTGTTTACAGAAAAAAATCAAACACTAATGTGAATAATGATTGAATTAGTGTCTTGCATATGTTTTGTTTTTGGTTGTGTGTTTTGTTTTTGTTTTTTTTTTTTTTAGATTATTTTGTACTTATTCCTATAACCTAGAGCATCTTAAGACACCTGATTATTGCTAAAACGTGTTAAATGCAGCCAGTCTTTCGTCTGCTCCATGTAGGCAGTGGCATTTGTAATTCACTGAATGCTTGATGAGAGCAAATTGTTTTGGCTGACTTGGCTTTATTCAGTTAAGGCAATTGTAAAAAGATTTGTGAGCAAGTCTGATAATTTTACACAGGCGTGATGCCCTTAAAACAATGTTCTTCATCTGTCCTAAAAAATAGTTTATTGAGTGGTAACTCAGACTTGAGCCTGTAATTGCCAGTAGAGATGTCTTAGTTTCTTAGTAAAATGCATGTTGTTCTTCTTCGGGCATCTTCTACAAGGAAAACTCTTTTGTCTGTGTCAGAAGTTTTAGAAGACCACATCATTGTCTTGGTAAGAAGACAGAAGAATTTGCGTGTGTTGTAGTATATTTAGCCCAATGACTTGTCAACAGCACATGGCTGATGTTTCTAGAGCTAATTGATTAAAAAGACAGTCTTTCAAGGATAGCTTCGTCAAACCTTGAGCTCTTCAGTGAGTGTGATGTGATTAAAAAAGGAATGTTGTTCAGAATAATTGGACATTTTCCCTACAGCACAGTCTCATTAGCAGCCTCCCTTGGGGATAAATGTTTATCTGCAGGCTAACGTACGTATGTATTACACGTGTGTGAGTGTATGGTGTTGACTACTGCTGACATCTTTTGTGTGTGTGCCATGTTCAGACTCTGGTTTAATAAATAAAAGCTGATTTTGTGCATGATGGGTGTCTTACAAGTTTATAATATTAAGATTTTAATTAAGTTATGAATATGCATGAAACTATTTAGCATGGAAAGCTCTTCCAAGTAGCTTTCTTTGTCATGGATGGTGATCATGGATATTCTGTGTATGTTACACTCATAAATGATACTATGCATTGTCTTGTTAACACAGACAGAAAATCAATTAGCTGAGGAAATTCCACAGTGCTGCAGTTCCACTCTACTTTTCTCACAGTTTGTGCTTGCCCTTTCTCTGTCATGTCTGCTGGATTTTTGGAGGATAGACTGAGCTGAGAATCATGACCAGAGATCTGTAGGTAATATAAGCAAAACAGTATTGAGAAGAAATCACTATCCTGAGACATTGAGATTTATTTCCTCATGCTGATGGAGGTGCATCTAAATTACACAAATCAATTGGACCAAGATTTCAAAGCACCTTTTAAGCCTAACTGAATGTTTCAAAGCAAAGTGTATGTTTGGCTACACAAGATTCTTAGCTTTTTTTTTCGTCCCACGGTCTTGATTTGAGTATCCCGTAATTCTGACTTTGTTTGGCACTTGATTTTTGGCTTCTGATCTTAAACGTCTTGGACTTCATTTCTCTGTACTCTAATTTCTCATCAAGAAAGGCAGAGTAATACTTCTTGTTCTCACCCTTTGTTCATTTAATTGATAAATTCTTTGTCCTGAGGTATGTGGACAGTAGCCAAACCCATTGAACACAGAGTATGCTTGGAGCTTTTTCTGTGTTAGTTTCACAAATAGTCATGGTACTAGGAAATAAGAACATAAACATGTTTTATTACTAACCTGTTTAAAAATAGGTACTGTATTGTAAACCGTAATTTAGATGGTACTGAAGTGATGGAAAGATTTAGTTTCATGGCCCAGGTTGAAATCTAGTTCACTGAGTAGGGTTAATAAACAGTTAAGGGAAAAGACCTGCTGTAAAAAAGTCCTTAGTGTCTCTGGTGCTTAGGATCTGAGAACGTGTATCAAAGATTGCATATTGAGCTCCAGTGGCAAGCAACAGACCTGCTCCAGTGCTCAGCAGAGTCTGTTATGCCTTTGAAGTGATGGAAGAATTAGAATGCCATGGAGCTTCTGTAACTCGTGGGTATATCAAAGTAACCCAAATTTTAACTTTGCTCAGCTCTGTGTCCTTCAGAGGTTGCTGTAAAAAGAAAAGGCCATAAATACCTGTTATGCCTAGTGTAATATGAAGCACACAACAAAACGACTCTGTGCCTGTCCTAATATCTATGAAATATCGCCAAGCTATCAAAGACACTTGGTACTTGGCGTTCCAGTGAGCTGAAGCTTCTGTTTCCATTGTTTTCTTATTTTATTTATTGGAACCAGGGTAGGATTTTACTGGCTTTGATAACGGCTGGTCAGGAGAAAGTGTACCTGTCTTTTTGTGCAGACTTTGGTCTCTGCAAGAGATAAACTTCATTCTGCAATCTGAAAGTATTGATACAACAGTCTGTAAAACAGTCTGTTTCATTTGTCTTCCGTGAGTCTCAGGGGTGGAAAAAAGGAGATCTAATGGCAGGAATTCTAATTGTCCTGGTAACAGGATGGGATGTATAGTTGATGTTCATGGCTAAACTTAGTAGCTGCTAAAAAGAGGATGTTATTGTAAATGCCAAAACATCTGCTCCGGATTTTTGTGGAGTAAATGGTGACTTTGTGCCTCTTCTTGTTGAATCCTATTTACTCACTGACTTAGGCACTTTGTATTTATTTACTCTGAGCCCTGATTGAGGATATTTTGTAGTGAGAATGCTACTAAGACTGGCAAGGTTTCTGTAAGGGAAGTTTTTCTTTAAAAAAAATAGATTTTTATCCTTTGATCTAAGCACAGTCAAGCTATGACACAACTGTATTTCTTATGGCAAAGACTTTAATAAAAAGTCCAGTCTTATTGCTGCACTCAAACCTGGCACAGGAAACCAAGGTCTTTATAGTTTCCCAATCTGTTGGTGAGTACTTGGAGACAGTTGGCAGAATTATTGACCCTAAAAGTGGACTGAGGATTACATTTAGTGTGTCTTGTAACTTTTTTCTGTAGTAAGCACTGTACTGATCTTGAACAAGGGATGTTTTAGTCCTGCACCTATATTGTCAAGGATTAGTGAACAAAAAGAAAAAGCTAAAGACAGTACATATGTCCCTAGTTACAGTATTGTTTGTGATCCCCTAATGAACATCAGTTCATGGCACTTGAATAAGCTTTTCTTAACTACCTGAGGTTTAAGGAACTTTCCATTCATGTTTTTCCCCTGGCCTTGTAAATAGTAAATTTGTGACCGTTGGACCATAAATCATTGCTATCCAAGGAACTCTGCAGTTTATCTATATGATTCTGCAGAAAACTAGATTAGGAATGTTTATTTGTTATGAATCAGATTGTTACCGTGTATTGTTTGGTTTGTTTGGGGTTATTTGTTTTGTATTGTATCTGTATTGTTATTGCATTTGTCTGGATTACAGAACACTTTTAGCTTTTACTATCCAAATGCCTAAATATTTTCCTTCTTAAACCACCACTGAATTTTAATTAAACTTGCATATATATAAAATGCAATAAGTGGGACTTGTTTTACTCTAGGCTAGAGTAACAGGGTTTACAACTGGTGTTTTTATCTTAAGTGGCTGATGATTAAGATTACTTATGGAGGTGAACTTCAGGGAATTGGGGAGAAGTGAGAAAGATGGTAAGGGGGTATAGAAAACACCTTTTCTGATAAAAGACAGAAATAATTGAGCTGTTTAAGTGAGAAATCTGAGGAGACATGGCAGTAACCTTCACATGTAAGCACCTGCCATGAAGATGTATGAAGAAGGCAAACTGCTCTTCGTGTCCTTCGGGAATTGTACGGAAAGGAAAGATTTTTAATCTTGTAGCAAGGGAAATTTAGGCTAAGTGTGGGAATACAACCCAATTGTAGGGACTTTGGAGTGCTGTGATTGCCTGAGGCATATGCAGAATCTCAACCAATGGAAATTTTAAAAAGCAACTTATGCTACAGTATCTTGAGAGTATTTTACATCAAGTTTTGCTTTGCTGCGTGGCTGTGAGGAGACGGACTAGGTGGTCTCGCGAGCTGGCACAAACCAGCTTAGTGGGCTGAGGTTTATGCTGCCTGACAGTGTCCCTGTCTGCGGGGAAACGTTGAAAGACATTACAGCAAAATTTTTTGTAAGAGATTTTTGGCTCATGTTGATAGGCAGAAAAGGAACTGTTGTTACCAATTTGAAGTTACTTGGAGAATACTTTAGCAAAGACTGAGCAGAAGCTGATGATCCTACAGGATCAGGGGCCTACAGGAAAGATGGGGAAAAGCTCTTCAGCAGGGCCTGTTGTGACAGGACAAGTAGTGGTTTTAAAACAGAGGGAGGTAGATTCAGATTAGATATTAGGAAAATATTTTTTACAGTGAGGGTGGTGGCACACTGGCCCAGGTTGCCCGGAGAGGTGGTGGATGCCCCATCCCTGGAAACATTTCAGGCCAGGTTGGCTGGGGCTCTGAGCAACCTGATCTGGTTGGAGATGTCCCCGGGTGGGACTGGGTGGGCTTCGAAGGTCCCTTCCAACCCAAACCATTCTGTGATTCTATGATTTTGTCCCTTCTGGCTGGAGGGCAGTGCCATGCCAGATATCTTCTAAATACTCTGCATTGATGAGGTTGTGGGGAAAATGAATCTTAGATTAGGTGAAATGTTTCGCTCTGCAATCTTGCAGTTGAAGATTCTGCTCTATTTTGAGTGAAAAGTTTTACTACTTCTTTAGGATTTATAATGGCAGTGTAAATGTCAGCTCAGAAATATTTCAGCTTTGAGGGATTTGTGGCGTCCTGCCAAGTGTTGTGAAGCCTTGCAAAGCGAAAACAAGAGAGGAGAGCGTCATTTGATACAAAGTGTTATGTTTTCATTAGCTGCCAATTTTCACTAATGGGAGAACAGATCTGATAGCCTGACTGTACTGTTGTAGCCCGCAGAGAGGCCATTAATAATTTCATTCATCTAGAGTCCAAGGTGCTTTGCAGGAATGTAACTATTGCTACTGGACTTCAGACAAAATGCTAAAAGTGATGTTCCTATTCCCCATGACTAGATCTTTATACTTTTTTTTTTTTTAATCATTATTAATTCTCTGGAGCTTGTAGTTGTTCACACAAGTGTTTTTGGATTGAGTCATTTTAATAGAGTTGGATTTGATTGTGAATATCATTAGGCAGATTTCTCTCCCCTCTCCTCCCACCACCCAGAGAATAAAGAAGTCATCGCATACAGCAACCGTGAAGGAAACGCTGGAATAAAATAACTTGTAAATTTTTATTACATTTAGTAAATAGCTGGGTCAAAACAGTGTCTTTTACTAATACTGAAGTGTTTTATTTTAAAATTTGAATTTTAAAATGCATTTTTTTATTAAAATGGGTTTAATAGATACCCAAACAAAATATTTCATTTCAGTTTGGGTTAAAATTATATATTCCTGCTTGATTGAAAATTAATGTTTTAATTTCACCTAAAGAAACTCTTGATTGAGCCTTCCAGATTGGGATATATTATTTCTCCTCTCTCTCACTTCTCTACCAGCTCATGAGTTTTTTTTCATCTGAATAAACAGGCTGAGAATGTGTTTTGGCACTTGGTTCTAGCTGTGAACAATTTGTTTGATGCTACTTAATCCTGACTTTTATTCAGCCTGTACCCCTCAGGTGCGGAGTTTTGTGGTGATAGGCTTCACTGCCGTACCTCTGACTGTTCCTCATACGTTTGAAGGGAACAGTGGTGCATAGCAAATGGGATACAAATCATAAACATTCATATAATAAACATATTGTAGGCTAAAAATAATTTGTCAGCAAACGTATCGGGTGAAAGCTGGGTGAGTGAGAAAGAAAATTTCTTGTGTAGAAGCGGTGGTAGGTTTTTGATGTGGGGCTTTTGAGCAGATTGGGGGTGGGGCAGCGGCTAAACAGAGACGAGATCCTGCAGCATGGAGTAACGTATTAATGTGCTTCAGAGATTGCTCCTGAAGAAGCTGCCAGGGCCAAGCTGTCACTTCCAACTGATTAAATCCTTGTTCCAAGCAAGATCTTAAAAGAGCTATCACAGGAGTGAGAAGCATTGAAGTAACGGTGAGCTACAAAGGGAATTTTGGAGAAGGAGTGATGGAAGAACTTTGGTCACTAAGAGAAACTCAGCATCTTTGAGTTTAACCCCTGAGTTTCATTTCAGGTCCAAACCTGTAGTCAATAGGAGTGTGGCACACAGGTATGAAAACAGAAGACACTTGATCAGGCTGCTCAGCTCTAATTGCTCTGAATCTAAGATAGTAATCCAAGGAGCTGTTGAGAGCTGTTTGGCTGAAAACAGTTTGAGATGTAATAAAAAGAAGCATTAAAAAAATCATCAAAAGCTAAATTTTGACTCTGTAGTGTGCTTTGGTTCATTGTTCAGATACATGCTTAGGTGATTTAAGCCTGTAATGTGATTTCTGTTCTTCACTCTAGAATAATGTACGACTGCCAGCTTTGAAAATTCTGATGGCTACATCGATGCTCATATACTGATGATTTCCTTTCTCTCTACTCCCTCCTCCCCAAACACAAACACATTAAAATGGCTTTTGTGACGTAGCTTGCATCATAGTATATATTATAACAAAAATAGAGCATAAGGGCAACAATACCCTGAATCATGGGGTTTTTTTATTAACTAAAATGAGAGATAATGCAATGAAAACAGGAGCCAGTACTTTTAACTGTGTTGGTATCTGTTATTTCTGTAAGACTACCGCTTTTGATTCTCTCTGTTACTGTGTGCAGCTGTACTGGATTGCCTGAAGTACTGAACATTGACATGGCAAGGTAGCAGCTCTGACCTGCCTCCCCTGTGCTTGCAGTGCGATGCCAGTGCCCCATGTGAGCAGGCATCACAAGAACTGAACGGCTTTTTCACCTCAGGAACGGCTAAATGCGAAAACAAATACGTTTTTGTTTCAGAATGGTTTATTTTATATTCTGCTGACCAGAAAGTAAAAGAGGCAAAGATCACTTTCAGTATTAGGTTAAGAAAAGTTTTTAGAATGTAAACCAAGCCATAGTATGGCAATTTGACTCATTTTGCAGTGTTTTTCTCCTGTTTCAGTATAGCTACTTCTGTCTCTTGCTCTCCTGTTCAAAGCCGCAATGCAGCGTGATCAACTGTTCCCTGTTTCTTCCCTTCACTTTCCTTATTTCCGAATATTCCACTTCTGTAAGGAGGAAATGATGGTGAAAAGGTTGTATTGAAGCTAGTTAAGTAGCTTAATGCCTGGATACCCATTTTTAAACCCATTGAATGGGAGTTTTCTAGATTCAGTCATTTCATACAGGCAATAATGATACTCAGTGCTCCTTGCATTCAAAGCCCATGAGCAAGCAGAATGTATGGATGGGAAGTTCTTGGATTCTTTTAGATACATAAGAACAAAAGTCTGGCTGTGTTAATTGCTTGTTCTTGTGCTGTTGGTGCACGCTCAGATAATCCTCTCCCTTTCCTCTTAGGTTTAGTATGACTGAAATAGTATCACAGGAAGGAAATTGTTTACCCAGAGAGAGTTCAAATGCCAGGATTGAGAAAGTGATAGAGGTATAATTTAGGTACAAAAGAAATTAACATTAGGCTCTAAAACTCCAGGCTATTCTCTTTTTTTTCAGCATTGTGAAGAGATTGCTGGCTCACTATTTCATATTAGATATTATAAGAACATTTATGTATCATTTAGATAATATTTCATAAACTACAGGACTCCTGTTGTGAATCTATATTGTTGTTACTTCAAGATCAGAGCTTTTAACTGAGCCCAGACTCCCCAGCTGTTGCCTCCTTGCTGGTTCATATAATTCACCTTGTTTCTTGAATCTGGACCATGTAAAGAAGATAAAATTTGAGCAGAGGGGCTGGGTCTGGTTTTAACCTGTTTCTCTCTGTCCATTCAGCATGGGTGCATATGACTCAAGTCATGTGCTACATCAGGTACAACTGATGAAGCCTTGGTAAATATAGCCACAGATGCTGTATCAGAGAAGGGTCCAGTGGCTCCATAATCATTCAGAGACTGACTGGCACAGACTCCATCATCTAGACACATTCTACTTGAAGAACCTATCTTCTTGGCTGTGTTGACCCTGTACTAGTACAGCTCACCCTGACTGGAGCACAATGCTGGCTGTGAGGTGGAGAGTAAAGAGGGTGGCCCTTCATCTTCAGAAGAAGTCACACCTAGATATAGATCTGGTAAATTAGTGCATATATAAGGCAAATCTAGGAAACCTGCTAGTAAGACTGAAGAAAAATGCTGGAAACTCTCCTCTTTCAGCACATCTGGGAAATATGACAGCCATGGTAAGAAGCATATTTTTAAAACTGCATCAGAATTTATTTTCAATCCCTTCTTAATCAGAATGATTTCTCATCTATCTGAAGGGCTAATGTGGGCATATGTGCTAATTAAATGTAACGCTGCAATTGCTAGCTGATTTGAAATATTCAGAAAGCTTTTACATCAAGTGATACTGACTCATCTGAAGCCAAACCTACCCTGGAGAACTAGTTCTCTACTCACCAGTGACATTAAATAAAAAAAAACCCTCAAAATACTGACCCCACTCTTTGTCCTTATAAGTCCCAGGATTTAATTCCATTGACTTTTGGCTTCTCCCTACACAAAAGTGCACCCACAAAACTAAAAGTGAGGAAAGCTGTATACATTCAGATTAGAATATCAAATATTATCAGGAATCATTATGAAGGCTTTGTTTCTAGCTTCTCAAAAATGCAGAAGTTTAAAAAATACTGTCAACTTGCATTATTCCCGGAGCTGTATTGGGCACTGGATAGGAACTGAACAAAAGAAGCCTCTTGCTGCACTTTTCTTACCATTTACTTTCTGGCGGTACTCTCAGTCTTGTAAATGCTTGCCTACAAACAGAAGGTTACTGCAAATGAAGAAAGGCATCAGATCTCATTTCTGTAGCAATGAAAACAGCTTCTGAATTATCTTTGTAGGGTGCTCCTGGTGAATATTAACTACCCTGTATCCTGGAGGATGCTCAAACCCAATACAGCTCCCTATTAAGATTCTGGATTGTTAATCAGAAGTGGTAGGTGTATACACTGCATGGCATTGTATTGGGAAATAAATTTTTCAGCTATTAAAAAGGCAGAGATAATTTATTGATACAGCTGCTTCTCTATCTCTTAGAGCAAATGTAAATTACTTAATGAATTGGTTTTATTGCACTTACAAGATGATGGTTGTAATAACATGTTTCCATCAAAGCCTATGGAAAACCAATAAAACATTATTTTCTGTTCTCATGTATACGCTTCTTCTGGAATCAATATCTATTGCAATATAAATTCTAATATATTTTAGAATTTAACTCTTTACTTTTGATTTCCACGGAGAAGTTGAAGCTGTTGCTTTCCTGCTTGAATGCTTGTCAGCAGGGCATACTGGGCATGTGTCCGGTTAATAAGCAAAGCCCAGCATTAGGAGTCTGGCTTTGGTACCAGCGTTGACCCTTCTTGCTGCAATGGGTTGCCCTAGCTGGCACTGTAGAACAGTGGCAGAAAACATCAAATCTCTTGATATCCACTGTTGTGCCATAATTACAGGGAAATTTTCTCTTTCTGTCAAGACTAGAGTTTGTTACTGAAGTTATATTTTTAATTCATGTCAGCTTTATCCTTGGTGAAATTGCAGTTTGTCATTAATAATCGGGCCTTGGTCATATTTTTGTACTCCAATACGTAATTGTCTTCCTGATGGCTGAGGAACTGTGGGTTTCCCAAGTCATTATAGAAACTAAACAGCTCGGATGTCTTTCCTTAAGCTAACCTCTAAACTAACACAAAGCTATCTCATCACGATAGTACACATAGGCAGCAGGATTTCAGAAACTGAACTCCTCGGTGGTTCATGGGGTGAGCAGAATGATGGTGATAAACCACAGACATTGTTTCCTAACTCACCTCATCACTATCCTGTCGGCTTCAGTTCTGTTAATTTTGCATTCCAGCCACAGACCATTTCAAGGTTTCATATTTTGTCTGTCTTTGCTAGAGTTCCTAAAATAACCACTAAAAGTTCTTATTTTGGGGTTTTTTTTCCCCTTAATATTACCCATGGGGAATAAACAAGAGTAGGTTTTCTCATGGGACGAGAGTAAGTTATTCTCTCTAGCTATATCAAATAACACAATGTGAACGCTTTTCCCACTATTTCCATGTTTCAGAAAGGAGAAGTTGAAGTCTTGGATTCAGATGCGAGCGTAGGTGACGTGGATGAGCAGTGTTGAGTGGAACGTACACAACGCTGTGAACACTGGGCTCCTTCTGTTTAGCTTGGGTCGCTTGTTGGAACCCCCTAACGCAAGTTCTGTCCTTCAGAATATCATTTCCTTATCTCCACAGCTGTTGTGTGCTACGATGTGTTCTACTTTCTGGCTCTTCGTTCAAAGTGTTTGGGCTGGGAATCAGTTGTGTGAGAGTCTCTGAGTTACATGTTGTGTAGATACTCTGTAATTAGGCCAACCTGTACAGAGCCCTACCAACTCCAGCACCACTGATGCTGCGTGCAACTGTGCGGTTTTGGCGTCAGGACAACTGATTGCACAATTTAACGTGGCAGGTACATTATAAAAGCTTTTACTACTAGATTTGAGACCTAGTTTGGGGAATACTCAAGGAAATATGTGTGTAAGGAAGCACATGATGGAGTTCCAGTAGCACAGTCACAGCTAACCGGTTTCTGTGGGAGAGGCAGTGGTGAGTTTGCTCACATGGAGTTCTGCAGTCAGGGAACGGTGGTAAGAGCTAAACTTTTTTTCCACAAGCCCTCAGAGGTAATTTGTAAGAGAGGTTGATGAACACCTGTTATCTCTTCATTACTTGCTCTAGTGAGGAATTGCATACAAAGCCATTTTAGGATCTGATCTGCTTATCAACAGATGAAGCTTAGAAATGTGAAGATGTTGCTGAACTGGTGGTCATTAGGTATCTTGTATGAAAGACTGAGTATCACAAGTCACTAGTTCATATTCATTCTCTTCTGGTGCTTTGTCATGCCATATGTACGCTTCTGTCCTCTCTTCATTATTGTCACTTGTTACTTGGTATGAGCCTTGTCTCTTAGAGACAAGGCAAAAGCTTCCCCCTCCTCACAAATAATAAAACCCCTTGTACATCCCTTAGTTGATGCTGACGACCAAGAAGTGATCTCTAACCTTCCAGTGTGGTGTGAACTCTTCTGATGAAGCAGATATCTAGGTCCCCAGCACCACCAGGACCAAGTCCCCTGTGTGGTTTCATGGTTGTTACTGGCAATCCTTGTAACGCTGGTAAGTGATGAAACCAGTCATGGTTTCATTGCTGGTAGCTTCTGTCCTGCTGTAACAGGACACAACAATATAATCCTAATGTTGGGCCCATCTGTCCTGTTCCTGTCCTGTTCTTGTTGGTACATTGAAAACGTACTTTTCTACTCCAACACTTAAAGGTTTCTACCTTCCCAACCAATGCAGTACTGCTTATTGCTCTTTCTCTGGTCTTGGCAACTTCCAAACATCATTGCTTCTTGATTTCATGTTGCAAAATGCCAGGGAACGGTAGCTGCTGTGCGCAGCATTTGAAACCCTAAGATGAGGTCCTGACAATACCCTGCTGTTGCTTATGGGAGATGAAAACCAGGGTGGAAGCACAGGTCAAAGGCTCTGTGAGGATATTTATGCAATGTTTTGATTCATTCACTACCAGTGAATGATTTAATAAAAAGCATTATTTGTCCATACTGTCACAAAATTACTGTGTACTTTTCCCTTGATCAGTCTGTGATGTGGTGCTTGCATAGACATTGTCTTTAAGGGCTACGTGCTGTTAAGTGGAGATGAAGTTAATATAACCTGCAAGTGCTTGTATCCTCACAAAATAACATTTTTATTTACTATGTATTGTAGGGAGTAATGTTGGGTGCTTGGGCACCTGTTCCTCACTGGTGTTTTCAATGGAATTAGGGCTCCAGTTTCCCTTAGGTTGCTTTGGAAGTTGCAGTTAAAGGATCTTGAAGTTAATGGAAGTCCTTTTTGTGCCTTAAATGTGTGTTATCAGGCTGAAGTATTCTCAGCTTGTTAAGCTGTTAAAAATGTTGATGAATATGTAAACATGCAGAAAATGTAAGGCTAAAAGCTAATACTAAAATTTAATGTACTAATACAAAGTAAGCTTCCTAAGTTGACCACCTGCTACATCGAGATGTTATACGATTGAGCTTCTATCTTGAGGCATAATAGAAAATGACTAGAAACCAGTATTCTTTACCCAAGGACTACATTAATTTCTAATAACATCTAGTAATTTAAACAGCTTGTGCTGGCTTATGAATAGTAAGAGACTGCACTTTTGGTTAGGACGAAGGAACATAAATCACTAAGTGTCAGGCAGCTTAGAAACCAGTATGTCCTCATGACTGTTTAATGGAGTACAAAGGGAATTGCCTTCAAGCTAGTGAAAGCTCATATCCAGTCACCCATCGGTGAGGTTTCAAAAAAAGAGGAGGATTGTTCTCTTATGAGTCTTGGCATAAAAATTTAATTAGCAGCTGAGCTCTTTTTGAAGATGAAAAAAAAATGATTTCTTTTTATATAGTCACTTCCCTTTAACTGTTTACTTTGTATTTCTGTATTGTTCACACAGACAAAATCTGCTGCACTCTACATTATTTTTTTTCTCCTTCAGTAGTGATTTTGAAATTATTTTATATGAATGCAGCTTTTTTTTTTTTTTTTTTTTTTTTTTTTTTTTTTTTTTTTTTTTTGCAGTTTTACAGAATTTTTGGATCCATTCCAGCGAGTTATCCAGCCGGAAGAGATCTGGCTGTATAAAAATCCCTTGGTGCAATCAGACAACATACCTACGCGTCTTATGTTTGTAAGTACTACAGGTTTATTGGGCACTTGATGACTGTAAGCTAAGTAAGCTTTCATTTGATAAGCAGTAGTAAAGCTTTCAGAAGTACAGGATGTTCCTTTAATTCTCATGACAATTAGAAACCAGGGGTGTCCAAAATGGCAAAATGTAGGAAATCGTGGGGAGTTGCTAAAAGGCAGCATTACTAGGTGGCTGAATTTATGAATGTTGATTTTATGGTTTAAGATTTAAGCTAATGTTGACTTAGAGAGATGCTAGAGAAATGATTAGAGCAGCTTTTTGAATAAGCTGATTGGGTGACCTGACAAAACCTCGCCATGCTCTTATTAGATTAAGTGCTTAAATATTGAAATCCAATTAGTTTTAAGCATGTTAGCCACCAAGATATTTGCCTCCAAATACTTTTTTTAGGCTGTGTAGACATCCTTTGTTCTAGCTTATGCCAACAAGCCTCCTAAATATATCAGAGAGCTGCTCTGCTGTCACTGTTCTGGATCTCCCCAGCACAGCTCATGTTGACATGCAGGCTGGCTGGCTGATTTTGATGGTTTGTCTGGTTAGCAAAATTCACGGTTTTGAGAACCTTCACTAGCAATGATTAACAATGGTAATAACCTATATACGTAACCGTAAGAGTGCTTTAAGATAGACCACTACAGAAATGATAAGAAATTACAGTGTAGTTCAGACTATTAAAATAAGTAGGTCAGTCTTTGAAAAAGCTTCATCAGTCAAAGTGGAGAGTTTGCAGAAATGGGCATGGCAGATGAGGTCAAATCCTAGTACCCTTATGTCAAAGCCTCTTTTCCTGTATCTTCAGTGAAGCCAGGATTTTACTTTTCAGATTAAGACTTGAATTCAGAATGCAGGACTGGTTTTAAGTTCACCAACATATTGTTTATATTGCATTAAGAAGAAGCTCTATTAAGGACTTTTTCAGCCTGAATGGGTGAAAATACATGTTTTTCCTGAAATGGAAGACAGATGTATTAACAAATCTACAAAACCAAACATTAAATTGTTATGCTAGGAAAGACTCTAAGTTTAATTCTGCCATTTTTCCTTATGCTGAGCATTACCTTTCTCCATGGTCTCTGATCTGTGTTTATAACTGAAGAGTCCAAGAACCAATAGTGAATCGTTGTATGGGCTTTGCTGCAGTGGTGAAACCATTTTTCAAGCCAATTGAGATAATCATCTGTCCTCTGTTCTCTATGCAGTAGCCACTGGGAAGCACAATTCTGGGATGTAAGTGTAGTACATTTCCCTGTTAACTGCTTCCCATAGAACCAGCTTTTGGAACAGTTGACGGCAGGCAGCTGTGAGTCAGTAACGTTTGTATAGTCTGTGTTCTTTTTCTGGCTCAGACCATTGACATCTCAGTAACTCAAAGAACTCTTCTTAAATTAAGAATGGTAGATAATTTCTAAATGTTGTATTCTTATTTCTTTAATTCAAAAGAAGAAAAATCCAACTCTGGCATTGATCACAAGCTTTCATTATGTAAAGAATTTCTTGCTACTATTGCAGTCTGGTATTGAAACGTATGGCTATGGCTTACCAGAAAGCAATCTCTCAGACTTGTTTAACTGCTGGATTATTTTATATGCTGAGAGACTTGAAGTCAAGAGAAATGTTGTGAATACGCCAAACCCAGATCCAAATTAGACAAAGCTGAGTTCTGCATGGGTAGCAAGCAAACCACAAGGACTGGAAAGACCTGAGCCTTGTTCTGTCTCTCTGTCAGTGGATATTCCTTGTCTTGGAAAGTGTAAGGTACTGTCAACTTCTCTTGAATGCCTGGAAGTATGTGGGAGTGCCTATAACTTTAGCATATCTCTAGCCTGCCAGGATGAATAATGAATGAGAGATTTTGTCTGTGTTTCACAAAAGCAAGGCAATGTTGGAATATTTCACTGCTGGAAAAGAAAACATTGCTGAGATGCATCTGTGGAGAGTATTGCTCATTAGACCGTTGCCAAATCTGTTAGGGATATGAGGCATACAGAATCTTTTTACAAAATAAAGGAAAAGGAGTCTTTACCAAGCCAAACTTCCTTTATATGTGCATTTTGCTGCAGAACAAAAACCACCCTCCAGCTAATACTTCTGTGTAAGGAACAGCAAGGTAAGATGAGTAGTTCATCATCGCTCTCAAAAATCTGTATGCTTGTGAAATACAAGAAAATTAGTTTTACCAGATTTCTGAAGACTGATTGTGAAATGGTTTGGAACAAGCTGCCACTTGAATTATCTTCTTGGTGATATTTTCTGCTGGTCCTGCTTGTTCAAAAGATTTCTAACTCCATTAAACCACCACTATAAGCCTGTCAGCCTGGTTATATTTCTACATGTTTTTCAACAACGGAATGCAGATATCTTTCTTCTTTTCTTTCCTGGTGGCAAACCTTACTTTTAGAATGAAACTAATAATTCTAGATTTTGCTTTAAACTTCTTTTTTATTTCATTCTTTGTTTCTGAAAGCAGAAAGTAAAGTATTGCTGAAGATAGAGAGAAGTGAACATTTCTGGAGCAGTAACATGGCACTGGCATCCTAACTTGAATCTGTAGACAGAAGCGAGTTTTAAATGGAAACAGTGCATCTTTTTGCACAAAACCTGATGCCTGCCTTTCTAAATGTAAAAAAGGGGAGCAGACTCCAGACTCTTATAATCCTCATGACTCACTGAGATAATATTTTGCAAATGCAGGTGAGGGGAATCTAGTCCAAGATGCACCACCAAAATAACAAATATAGTGCATTTTCATGTTATTCCGTACTCGGATATTCTAAAAGCATAAAACTGTGACAGATTAATCTGTACTATAAAAAGAAGAGTCTCACGTCTTTTGTCATAACACGTCTGTCCTGTGTGGTTTTTATTTCAGTGGGGTTGTTTAAGAAGCAAAGCACTGTTCAGCCTCAGTAAGGACAGTGTGATCTTACTTAAGCCCTAGTGCACCTTGTGCTGTATACAGGTTAATTTTCACCTTTTAAAAAAAACAAAACAAAACAAAACCAAACAAACAAAAAAACCCAAACAAACAAACAAAAAAAAAAACCAACCAAAAAAACCAGTGATTTTCACTTTTCTTTGGGAGAATAGATGCTTTTGAAAGACCTTGATTTGGTTTTGAACAAATGTAATTGAAGAGGTTTGTAGATTCCAGAAAGGAATTGTTAAATTTAGACCAGAACCAGCAAGAAGCATAAGTGGACTACCTTGCCTACAAGTTGCCTTTTACCTCTGCAGTTGAAGGCCTGAGACAGAAGGGGCGATGGAAGGACCAGTTGGGGAAAAAAAAAAAATCATAGTTTCCATGGCAGGCTACTAATGAAAAACTCACCGGTGTTGTGCTTGGGAGAAATTGGTCTGTTTCTCTGGAGAAAGACAATAAATCTCTGGGAGGACAGACCACGGTATGTGCATGAAGTAGGATGCTTTTTGGATAACTGGCATGGTGGATCATCAACCATTGTCCGAATTGCTCTATGATAATGGAGATGCTATTCATGGAAATGAAGTGCGTGCGTTGATATGCAGGTGCCATTTCAGGTTCCTTGTAGGAGGAATTCTGTCCTACAGCATTGACAAAAAAAAGAATATGGTTCTGCTTAACGAGTGAGTGTACTTGGAGATGTTCAGGTGTTGTTTTTCTGGTTTTGAACAGTCTGTGAATTTTGTGGACCTTATAGGCTGCTACTTTTTCATTTATGAAGCTGACATTTTAAATGTGGTTCCAGGCAATTACATTAAAATTGTAATATAACTGTGAGTTATAATTGATTTGTATCCGTTGCCCTGTAGTTGCAAAGACAAATCATCCCACTTTAGTTAAGGTCAGGAGTTTGATAAAGATCATTCACCCTTCCAGTTTAAATGGAGCTAACTGGAGCTAATTATTCAGTGGGACTGAAAAGGAATTGATGCTCTCACAGATATTTGTTATCTCTTACAGGCAATTTCATTCCTTACGCCACTAGCAGTCATTTTTGTGGTGAAAATAATCCGGCGAACAGACAAGACTGAAATTAAAGAGGCTTTCTTAGGTAATGTATGTCGTACTTCGAGATGGAAAATGTCTGATAGCTCTCAGAGATTGATTTCAATTGTAGTCGAAGCCTTGAATAAAACCTGTCTCTATTACAGTCCATTACAGTCGTTTTCAGTGCAGTTCTAGCATCCCACAAAACCACCTTTTTTTTTTTTTAATGCATGTTTCTAAATATACATATTCTGTGCGTTAATTCCACAGTCTAGCAAGGGCCAGAATTTGATCAGGAAAGTCAAGATCATCTGAGAGACTGTCCAGAGGTATATTTTTCTGTCACGGCCAATCTATTACTTACCTCTTACTTACACTTACGTCTGTTCTAAATTAAGGGTATTGACTGGACAGTCCTGTGAGACTCAGCTGCTTAGTGTAGGAAATTACTCCTCTCATTGTTTTCTGACCTTCTCCTGGACTTTACTGTTCCCCATTGCAAAATCCGTGCTCATGGCTCAGCTTTTCTAATCAGAAGCTGATGTTTCATCTTAAGCTGCCAGTGGAGTTGGATGTACACTTAATCCTGGACGGTGAACTGCTGTGGCTGGGTTATGGGTGAGATCTAATTACAGTAGATCTGCTGTAGGCAGCAGCTTTGAGCAGAGGAGCGGGTAGACAGTGGGGATGGTAAATCCTAAACTGTTCCAGCTAATTCTGGCTGCTCTCCTATCTTTTGAAATCTTTTAGTGATATGTGCCCAGATCCTTCATACAGAGATATTGCCAAAATTGACTAAAGTGCTTTCATTGGCAGAGGATACTTTGAAGCACTAAGAATTGCAAATATTTTTGTTGGCAATACGTGTAAAATATGCCTAATTCTGTTTTACTGGCTAATTTACACTTTAATTTATTGGCCCTTAGATTGTACTCAGCCTTGCCTTAGCTAGATAGGATGTAAATGGCACTATGTATCTTCCTTTGAAATTTGTTTTCGACAAGACTGGGTTCCCATAGCTTGGTCTTTCTCCAGTTGCTCTATACAAAAGTGAAAAAAGATCCTAGTTTTTTTTGGCCGCTGCCAGTCATTTGTAGTAAGTTCTGAAATGTCTGATAGCGATATTTTACTGACAAGTCCATTCCGTAGAAATAACTCTGATTCATAAAATACATAGTCACAGTTGTGAATTTCAGTTTCTGTTGTTTAAGAAGGAAAGGAGCTTTGGATTAGTTTCTCCATCAGGTATTTTCACCTTTTTTGTTCTAAAGAGACATTCATTTTTTCTGCTGTTCTTGCCTTCTGTTAAGATTCCCTCTCTAATGTCCATTTGACTTTGTGAAAAATTTCAGTTCACCATGCAATCACCATAAATAACTGAGAGAAAACAATTGAGAGGAAAAAGAGAGCATGGAATTGAGTGGTCACTGTGAACACAGGTGTTGAAAGTGGAAGACTTTTTTGAACAGTATCAGTATCTCTAGGATTGACTTGTTCTTTTATTTTTGCTGGCAGCTATTGCTATAATCTGAGAAAAGCCTTGTTTTTACTTTGATGGAAGACCTTTTTTTTTTTAACTTAAAGAAAAATAGATCCTATAACACAAACATTGTTATGATCTATAATATCCTCAGGCAAAGATGTTACAGAGATAGGATGAGTGCTGCTGAAGTGCAGCATCTGGGGTGGCAGTTCAACGAGAAAACAGCTCGTGTACCTGTCATAATCAAAAGTTATATTAGTGTAACTGCTCTGCTGGAAATCGGAGATTTGCTTAATTTTTTTTTTTTTTTTTTTTTTTCTCTGATGGGACATAAAAGTCAGTGGTTCTGGTGTTGTAACAGGGAGCTATGGTGTGGACTGCAACATGAAATCAGTTTTAATCTTAAAGGACTGTGTGCGGTGGATCCAAGTGCACTGAAATCAAGGCAGAGATTTCCTCAGGCTTTAGATGAGGTTCCTTGGAAAGTCTAGGGACTTGGCAGGCAAGTACTAATAAAAAAGATTATTCAGTCATACCTAGTGTGCAGCTCCTGTTTATTACTCCAATTTTATTAGGTTAGTTTGTTAATCCTGGGAGTAAAGGCAAGGGGAAAATGTCAAGATTTTTTGTCAAAACATCCACATCCCTTTGAAAGACGTGCATGTATATTTTATGTATGGATCTATACAGGAATTCTCTTTGACCCAAAGAGCATAAGATTTTAATCCAGTAAATTGCAAAACTGATAAACACAGTACTTGATTCTCTAATAATTGTTTCCACCTGGTGATTTATGTCTTTATGTTTTTTGTCCAGTAAAGGTTTCAGTCTAAGTCAAATGCTGTAATGCTGCAATTTATAGCTTGTTATTGAGGTTATTACTGTTCTGTTTGTTCGTTCTGTTTTGTAGCTGTTTCCTTGGCTCTAGCTCTGAACGGCGTCTGCACAAATACTATTAAATTAATAGTGGGAAGGTAAGTCTTACCATGTTATAAATGATAACTTTAACTGTTACGAGAAATGAAGACAGATTGCCAAATACAATACATCTTAATAAAAACATAGCTGCTTCTCCAAAGCCCATTGAATTAGAATGGGCCCCTGTGAAGCTGACCTTTCCCTGGTGCAGGTGTTGTACAACTCCGTTATGTGACATCCAGTTGTGGTAGGAATCTGTGCCCTTGTGTTTTGTGTTTTGTTTGGCCAGTTGACGGATCCAGACAAGCCAGGAGTTTGAAAGGAAAGGTGTGAGCTGAAATCTGTTTAAGTTGGCAGCACAGGAGGGAAGAGTCACAGCCTGTGGGAGTTCAGATGCCAGTGCCCCTAGTCTGATTAAACAGGAATCAACTGAGTGTCTGTATAACCCATTGCTTGCGTTTTTTGTGAAGTGTATTACTGAATGTCATATTTCTACGTAACATTGAGATCCGTGACAGATCAAACCTAGGAGCTAAGTAAAAGTGGACTCCTAGGTAGGCCATTTTTTTAGGGAAGCATAAATTTGAATGAAGGGCTCAGAAAAATACTAGCAAACAAAAATCTGGAAAATTTTTTTTTTTTTTTTTTTTAGTTACTTTTTGGCTCGGTGTCAAAATTTTGAATATTTCAACCTGAAAAATATTTGACTTGAATTCATACACTGTTTAATAGAGTCCAGTGCTGCGTTTGTTGTTCACCAGTCTTGCAGCACTGAGGAAGCAGTAGTTGAGCTTGGTTTCTGATGAACCCTCTCTGCTACGGTACTGATACCCTGACAGTAATGGTGCTTGGCACCTTTATTTTAAGAGTGCTTTTGAAATGTAATTAAGAATGTCTGCACCATCTTCTTCAGGCAGACATGATCTCATTTTGCCTGCGCTCCAAGCCAACTAGTTGCTCTGTCAGCTTCTCTCCGAGTCTGTGATCATTTCCCTTGCTGCTTTACATCACGGTTTATCAGCTCAGCATCAGTGTGACACCAAACTCACGTGCTGTCCTTCAGCACAGAGCAGGGTCAAAGGAAACCCAGAGGCTTGTTCAATGCAGTTAGAGAGTCGGCATCAAGGCAAGATGTAGGCAAGACTCATGCAGCTTTGTGGGGTTGCTACGCTACTTTGCTCTGTCACTGGAAGTGCTGTGCCAGATTGATTGCTTTAGGCAAGAGTAACCCTGCATGTTTGTTTTCAGAAACAATTCCCACTTACATGCTGCACTGGAAGCTTTCTTAGAGAGCCTGCCCGTAAAAACCTGGCCTTGGACTGAGGGACAGGCTTTAGTGGAGGACTTGGCAATGTTAGGTTTGCTGTTGGACTCTATGATCTTAAGGGTCTTTTCCAACCTGAATGATTTTATGATTTCTTTTGCTGTGTTAAGGCAGGAGGGAATGAAATCTGTATGTAATAAGCAGTAAATGTAATAATCACTTTGAGGTTTATTTGTTACTACAGCTTTTATATTTTTAATATCCATGGTGTTTTTTGTAGACCGCGTCCCGATTTCTTTTACCGCTGCTTTCCAGATGGAGTAATGAACTCTGAAATGCACTGCACAGGTGATCCAGATCTGGTGTCTGAAGGCAGAAAAAGCTTTCCGAGTATCCACTCTTCCTGTAAGTCCGTTTAAATGCAATGCCTCTTTTGTAAAAAGCTGTCCTGTCTATGTTTTGGAATTGCTCTTTTTTTCTTACATCTGGAGCCTGATTTTTGCTGGAGAGGCCTAGACTTCTGTCTTAGGTCACAACTCCCAGAAATTTCCTTCTGGAGATAAAGTGTGAGCCTGTGACCCTTTCTTGTCTTGAGAACAACCTGACTTCACTGAGAGCCATAGCAGGACCGTCAGTAGAGTGAAGCACTACTCAAGGTTAAATAAAACAGTGTGATTCTGAGGGGTACCTGCTCCCGGATGCAGACTTGTGTATGCAACCTTTGTCTATATAGAAAATATTTATTTTGTTATATTCCACTGAAATATGAAACGTGACAATGCATGTTGGACCTGCATAGTTTGGACAAGATCTAGTTAATATCTTTCAAGTACTAGATCTATTAAACCAAAATTCAAGTCGCAGATAGTTCAACTGCTTTTATCAGTACGGTTTCTTCATGGGAGGTTCATTGAAGGTGGAAGAGGTGGAAAGGAATGCACAGAGATCATGTTGCATCATTTTGATGCCGTTCATCCTAACGAACTGGGTACAAGGTGAGATTCAAGAAGTCCCTGTAGCACTAGAAGCTATTGCAATATGCCAGTAGAAGGATGATTCTTCCATTCCCTGTTTTTTTACTCTTTTGACAGTATCTGCTGCTGGCTGTGGCTAAAGAAGGGATCCTTGACTGGGTGGGCCTTGATTCTGAGGGGTTCTCATACTTCCATGTTCTGATGTCCACTGAAGTGCTTTGCCTGGGCGCAGGCAGGAGTAAATGGTAGCTCTGTTCCCAGCTCGAGCAAGCAGAGGAGAGTAGGTAGAATGTCCTGACTTTTCTGTCAGCATGACTGTGCAGAGGTAGCATGTGATGATGGAAGAGATATCTCAATAGTATCTTATTTAGAGGAGCAGGTGGGCAGGACACAGAGGTACATTTGGCACAGCTTGGAGCTTCTGTGATTTCTTGTCTGCTCTGAGGACAGCACAGTCACTTGTCACTCCATCTGGCTTTCACGTGGTCCTCAATTGAAGTCTGATGGTTTGATCAGTTGCTCCTAGTTCATGCTGTATCCTGACAGATGTTTAGGTGGCTTTATGAAAGCTCCCTTGTCTGATTTGAATAGTTGTATTAGCTCAGATGTTTACAAACATTCCTTTGTCTGTCTTGAGGAACTGACTTCTAGAATGTTTTATGTCAAGTGTCTAATAAAACTTCTTCTCATCTGTAAAATAACTTGATTACTGTGAGCTTTTTGGGCTTTTTTTGGCCAGTATTGGTTGTTGCCTTGTGGTGTTCTTTTTCTGAGAACTGTCAGTTAAGTACCAGTAAATCATATATCTGGAATTTGTTTTTCTGATCTTTTTTTTTTGAAGTAATAACTTCAAATTGTCTAATTGTGCATAATTATATATTGCAAACAAGTTGAGTAATGAGATTAAAGAAATTCTGAGCTGGTCTTGCTCCCTTTTTTCTTCTTTGAGTCCCAGAAACAGATAAGGGAGTAGTAGATATTTGTGAATGTGTTACAAGCTTTATAGTCCTAAGCAACAAACCAACTTAGCTGTCTCAAGTTTCTTTATGAACTTTGATAACATTAAAGAGACAATAGCAGAATATATCCTATGCTGTTGAGAACAAATGATATTTATTGCTATTTGTAGTCTGTCTTTAGATTTGGTTGTCACACTTAGTTGCAATCCTCTTGGTAAAGTATTTTGCCAATGTAAATGTTACAGCTGATCACTTTCCTTTGCTAAAATTCAACAGGTTACTCTGAGGCTGCAAAGTGTGAGTTGCAAGAGACATCCAATGCGCTTTTGGTTTTGCACAGACTGGAAAACAGAGTGTAGCATGCTCTGTTAGCTCTGGCACACATGCTAGTTCTCTTACCAAGTCTGTTTGTCACACAGCAAAGTGCCTTGTCCCTGTGTCAGTGGGGCAGCCATAGAATGCTTACTGGGGTTTTGCTTTTGACTGGTATTGGTTTTATAAACGCTAGGTTGTGTTACTGCAATTCACTCAAAATTCGGTTGCAACAGGATGATGGCCCAGTGTATTTAGAGCAAAATTACGAGAACAGCTTTCTCCATCACTGACTAATATAATATTTGATGACCAGGATTCTCAATATTATTTTATCAAGAATAATGTATAGTTGTGATAATAAATTTAGTTTCTTGCTATTAACGTCATCCTCCACTAGATTGAAGAGTGAAAAGCAAAAAATATTTTGAGAAACACAAGATTATACTACCTTCCTGGACCTATGAAGCAATGAGGATGTTGAGGATATAATAATTCATGTTTGGAAGTTTTGCTATTATTTTATATTTTCATGGTTTGTATAATGTATGAACTGTACCTCCTCTACCTCCCACTCCCTGGGAAAAATTATTCTCTTATCTCAGTTTTAAAAAGCTGTCCTTCCTGCCTTCTTAACATGTAGGCAATCGTAAACTTTCCTTACATAAACTCAGTCCAAGATTTTTTTCTTGGCTCCTTTCTCCCTTCCTTCAGCATAAGATTGCTGCTAGGTAAAATGAAAGAGTTCTGCTCTTCAGATTTGTTATCCTTTCTCTGTTTATTTTGGAATTTGTGAAGCAACACCGAAAAAAGGTTCTGTTACTGTTTGTGGTTTTTGTTCTTTTTTTTTCTATTTTCATGGCTGCAGAAATGCAAGTGGGGAGGATGAGAGTTGGCATAAACTGTAGTACCTCTGTTGCAATGATGGTTAAAAGCCCACTACAGCTTGGTATTTTCTGCTTCCCTTTGAACACATGAAGAAAATGAATCACAAGTAAAAGCTGCCAGGCAGCTTGTAAAGAGAGGTTAGAAGCTTTAGTCAAGAGCCATTTTAGTCTTCAAAACAGTTTTTCTTAGAGCATTCGTTGGACAGACTGTCAATCAAAAGCTTTGTTATACCAGGATCTAAAACCTCATCCATGCGAAATGCGGCTTTAACAAGAAAGCCTGTGGTGCTGTGAATGTTGCGCTCTAAGGATGCCGTGCAGGGATGTATAACAGGAGTGACAGTGCTGACACCCCCAGATGGCCTGACCTGACCTCGCCTACTCAATAAAAATGTTGTGAACTACCTGTCTTCCACTTTGAGAGTCAACTTGTGCCCTGAAGGGAGAGCCTTTTCTCCTTATCAGAGCACAGATTATTTTCTTGGCTTAAATTACCACGTCTTTCATCTCCCTCTGCCAAGGAGTGCATGTAATACAAATATGAAAAATGTGTGGAGCACAAACGGTTTTGTAAACCAAAGAGTGACTTGCAGATAGAAGCAAACTATGGCTGCCTGAAGCAATTGAGGCATTTTGTACCAAATCAGAGCAGGTTGACCCACATGAAGACAGTGGTGGTGGTACTGCCTTCTCTGAACGAGGAGCAGAATTCTACCTGCCGTGGCTGCTGAAAATGTGCTTTGAGCTGGCATACCTCCTTCAAGGCTGCTGTCTCCTAGCTCTCTTTTGCTGTCCTTTTCTGGAAAGACTGTTCAAGTTTGGTGACTCGTCTTGATAACTTTTTATAACAGCAACTTGAGCTTAGAATCTACACAAGCACAACCCAACATTCAATGACTCAATTGAAACTCACCCTGTAGTGCATGTTCTACTGGACAAAAGTCATCCCTGGACCTTCTGGATTCTTTGCAGTGTGTTTTGCCTCTTTTCCAGTTGAACTGTTGGTATGTCTTGTTTGCAAGAACCAACTTTTGGGGGTAGGGAGTCAAGACTCCTGCCTGGCTCCAGCAGCTCAGAGGTGTTCCTGACACCCAGGTTTATAGATAGCTATTCTGATCAAAATGCTTCCAAAATGTAGGTCCATTTTTCTATATTTACTATTTCCATGGCTTCTTAATCCATTGGCAATTTTCCACTGTTTAAAGCTATTACCTGTGAAGATATCGTGCAGCTTTTCCGTGTCCATACTTCCTTGAAGGAATGATGTTTATGAAGATCATAAACACAGCATTTCTTCCTCCTGCCTGTGTCCTTCCTGTGTGTCTTCTGTAGAGTTATCTTGCAGAGAGCCTTCAGGCAGCCTGCCTTGGAGATACCTCATGGCATCCTAACCTCTCAAGATATGTGGAGTAACCACACATACTCTTCAGGGTTTGTTCTGGATGTACTTTGCAAGCTTGTTATCCAAATAATAAGCAGATCTCTCTCAAACGTGGCCCTGAAAATAGTGGGAATTTCTCCAGGAAAGCCAGTTACACCATCTGAAAGTGTTGATCATAGTAAGGAGCAGAGGAATTCAGCTGTGCCTGTAGTGAGCTTCTAAAGAAACTTTCTTCTCTTTGGTGAAGTGTGATGGCAACTGCCCTTTGCTGGATTTTTTAGGGTATTTTTTTTTTGTTTGTTTGTGTTTGTTTGGTTTTTGGGTTGGTTGTCTGTTTTGACAGTTTCCCCACTTCAACCTCCTGATGTGCAGCAGAAGTGAGAATATAGTATTTCCTCAGATCACCCCTTGCAGTGCTGGAAAGTACATAATGCAGCTGCTGATGGACTGATACAAGACCCTTCACCGTTTTTTCTCTCCTTGCAGCAAGATTCAAAGAGCAGCGGCAAGCAACAGATAAAAAAGTAACATGAACAACCAAGTGGATGGAAATACAGAGAAAATGATTGTGTGTTTAATGAAACAAACACAACAAATTATGCAGAAATCAGTATAAACCTTTTGTTGTGTAATGATTACTCAGCATACCTATAGGTGAAAAAAAGCAATATTTTAAATAAAGAGTATTTAACTGAATGCACACATGAAAATTCGTTGATATGAGGTAAAATGTGAATTAACACAGAACAGTTGATTGGGTAAGTTGCATACCTAGCTGGTAGCTGAGAAGATCACAGAATTTGCAGGCGTACATTATACTAATGGCATGGATAGAAAGCTTTTTGTCATTGATTTCTTCCTTTTTATCTCATGACTGATGTCATTTTGTCATTTGTAGCAAGCTGACAAAATCTTTCCACAAATGAAATATGAATCTAGAGTTGTGTAGTGTTATTTATCTGAAAATCAATAATATCTAACTCTTAATATTTGTTGCTGGAAAAATTACCATCATGCAGAAGCCTCTTGTTAAGTTTAATTATTGCCTAATGTGTTACTGTGCAGGGAAAGTGGATGGGAAATTAATGTGTGTCATACGAGCTTTAGGTCCCGTGGAGCAATTCCAGGTAGACCAGATATTCAGTTATTAAAAACTGGAAAAGAAATCAGAAGGGTTCTTCTCAATATCAGTTGTTTGTTACTTTAAGGAGTTTGAATAGAAGAATGTATGTCAAGTATGTGTTTAATTAACGTGACAGAAATACTTAGCATGTTTTCCGTATGAGCGCTTACATGATGAACAGCAAGTCACCCATAACAGTTGGTTAGAACTTCCATTCACCAAGAGCGATGACTTGTTTGAACCACACTAATGCTTTATCAACTGATGCTGCCTTTGGTTTTGGGAATATCTGCTATTATCTACCTGTTTTTGGCAGGTTTGGCATGGAAGCCATGTGTACACTGAAATCTTACAGAATTCAGTGTAGAAACAGACTTCATCTTTCAGTTCCACAGATAAATTCATAGATACTGAAGATGAAAAGGCCTTCTTGTATCATTTGCAGTACAGCAGTTCATTGCTATATAAAGATGATTCCTGACAAATTTAGAAAATTCTTTTCTTACATTAATTTTAAGCATCTTCAATAGTAGGATCTTCCTGCAGCTTGAAATTAGGCTAGTTATTACATGGTATGTGAGTTCACCCTAGGATAAATAATACCCCTCTCTGATCTAATCTTGAGCCGCCTAATTGGACGTTTGTGTTTTGTGCTTGGTGCCTCACTTCAAATTGCTCTAAATTCATCATGTCAGTATGATTCTCCTCTATTAAGTTACAGTTTAATATTATAGTTTGCTGGGTGTTCCAATAATTTGCTGCATAATTTGTTTTTAACTGTCATGCCTACTTCATTTTCTGTGCTTGTGTATATCACTGGTAGCACACTTGCTTATTTTTCCCACCAAGTATGCTGGTAAGGAGTTTAGGAGATAATTTTTTTTTTTGGCTACTGCACTGTGGAAAACTCCATGTATTGAAAACATTGGGAGACATCTGATAATGTCTGAAATAATTATGTGGTGGAACGAGATACGAGGAGGAGGAGGAGAGAGGGATGCGTGGTGTGCTGGAATGAGCAGCAGGAGGTAAGAAGTCGGTCTCCCTTGGTTCTAATACAAGGACCACGATGGTGCTTTAGGAGCTGTCAGAGTATCACTGATATTCTCTTTTAAAGCCTGTTTATAGGTTGATTGGCAAGTGATCCAGAGTGATCGTCAGTGCACATTGTAACTGTACATGCTGTAAGCTGC
>WHYT01016841.1:118494-133663 GCA_009806455.1 Tetrax tetrax | reverse complement strand
CAGCTGTGCCTGTGGTGAGCTTCTAAAGAAACTTTCTTCTCTTTGGTGAAGTGTGATGGCAACTGCCCTTTGCTGGATTTTTTAGGGTATATTTTTGGTTTTTTTTTTTTGTTTGTGTTTGTTTGGTTTTTGGGTTGGTTGTTTGTTTTGACAGTTTCCCCACTTCAACCTCCTGATGTGCAGCAGAAGTGAGAATATAGTATTTCCTCAGATCACCCCTTGCAGTGCTGGAAAGTACATAATGCAGCTGCTGATGGACTGATACAAGACCCTTCACCATTTTTTCTCTCCTTGCAGTAAGATTCAAAGAGCAGCGGCAAGCAACAGATAAAAAAGTAACATGAACAACCAAGTGGACGGAAATACAGAGAAAATGATTGTGTGTTTAATGAAACAAACACAACAAATTATGCAGAAATCAGTATAAACCTTTTGTTGTGTAATGATTACTCAGCATACTCATAATGATTCTATACCTATAGGTGAAAAAAAGCAATATTTTAAATAAAGAGTATTTAACTGAATGCACACATGAAAATTCGTTGATATGAGGTAAAATGTTGTGAATTAACACAGAACAGTTAATTGGGTAAGTTGCATACCTAGCTGGTAGCTGAAAAGATCACAGAATTTGCAGGCGTACATTATACTAATGGCATGGATAGAAAGCTTTTTGTCATTGATTTCTTCCTTTTTATCTCATGACTGATGTCATTTTGTCATTTGTATCAAGCTGACAAAATCTTTCCACAAATGAAGTATGAATCTAGAGTTGTGTAGTGTTATTTATCTGAAAATCAATAATATCTAACTCTTAATATTTGTTGCTGGAAAAATTACCATCATGCAGAAGCCTCTTGTTAAGTTTAATTATTGCCTAATGTGTTACTGTGCAGGGAAAGTGGATGGGAAATTAATGTGTGTCATACGAGCTTTAGGTCCAGTGGAGCAATTCCAGGTAGACCAGCTATTCAGTTATTAAAAACTGGAAAAGAAATCAGAAGGGTTCTTCTCAATATCAGTTGTTTGTTACTTTAAGGAGTTTTATGCGTTTGCCAGTTCAGGGAAGATTTCGGTGTGCCATTCTTTGTGTAGGCTACAAGCAGGGAGTATTTGATTGTCTGATATTTATGTTGACAGAGATTTCTGAGTATATTTTGTTGACAAAATTTGGAGGTTTTTATGATTACCGTGGGATCCTGAGGGAGAAAGTCAGCTTTCTAATCCCCGATTTAGTCTTAAATTACCACTGCTATAATCGGGTAAATGTCTTTGTTTAGAGAATATATCTAAATGTCTTTAGGGAACATGTTCAGCCTACAAACCATCAGAGTTTTTTCATGCACTGGGAAGACTGATTCTACTTGTGAATAGAAGAATGTATGTCAAGTATGTGTTTAATTAAGGTGACAGAAATACTTAGCATGTTTTCCGTAAGAGCGCTTACATGATGAACAGCAAGTCACCCATAACAGTTGGTTAGAACTTCCATTCACCAAGAGCGATGACTTGTTTGAACCACGCTAACGCTTTATCAACTGATGCTGCCTTTGGTTTTGGGAATATCTGCTATTATCTACCTGTTTTTGGCAGGTTTGGCATGGAAGCCATGTATACACTGAAATCTTACAGAATTCAGTGTAGAAACAGACTTCATCTTTCAGTTCCACAAATAAATTCATAGATACTGAAGATGAAAAGGCCTTCTTGTATCATTTGCAGTACAGCAGTTCATTGCTATATAAAGATGATTCCTGACAAATTTAGAAAATTCTTTTCTTACATTAATTTTAAGCATCTTCAATAGTAGGATCTTCCTGCAGCTTGAAATTAGGCTGGTTATTACATGGTATGTGAGTTCACCCTAGGATAAATAATACCCCTCTCTGATCTAATCTTGAGCCACCTAATTGGACGTTTGTGTTTTGTGCTTGGTGCCTCACTTCAACTTGCTCTAAATTCATCATGTCAGTATGATTCTCCTCTATTAAGTTACAGTTTAATATTATAGTTTGCTGGGTGTTCCAATAATTTGCTGCATAATTTGTTTTTAACTGTCATGCCTACTTCATTTTCTGTGCTTGTGTATATCACTGGTAGCACACTTGCTTATTTTTCCCACCAAGTATGCTGGTAAGGAGTTTAGGAGATAATTTTTTTTTTTGGCTACTGCACTGTGGAAAACTCCATGTATTGAAAACATTGGGAGACATCTGATAATGTCTGAAATAATTATGTGGTGGAACGAGATACGAGGAGGAGGAGGAGAGAGGGATGCGTGGTGTGCTGGAATGAGCAGCAGGAGGTAAGAAGTCGGTCTCCCTTGGTTCTAATACAAGGACCACGATGGTGCTTTAGGAGCTGTCAGAGTATCACTGATATTCTCTTTTAAAGCCTGTTTATAGGTTGATTGGCAAGTGATCCAGAGTGATCGTCAGTGCACATTGTAACTGTACATGCTGTAAGCTGCTGGCATGAGGGAAATCTTAGATGTGGCGTTCCTTCCAGTATCCCGTGGGGAAAATGCTATGGAGAACAGGTGTCTGAAGACAAATATATGCCCTATAAAATAGATGCTATTGTAATATATGCTCTAGTTTTCTGGAAATCCCGTAAGGCACTCTACAATTCAAAGCAAGGAGGTTAATTTCCAGATGCATTTAAAAACTAGCAGTTTTAGAAGTGGAGCAAATGAACTGAAGGAGATTTCCATTCTTTAGGTCTGAAATCTTTGAAAGGCTGGCCTTAGTATCCCGTAGAGTTTTACTTTTTCTGAATTATTTAACAAAAGAGACTATAGCTTAAAATAGTTTGATTACCACTGCCAAAAAAAAAAAAAATTATGTAAGATCCTTTGAAGGATCTGTATGGAAAAAGGTACAGTTTTACCGTGAATGGATGAAGTCTTTGATCAAGAATGGACACCTATCTACTTTACTGGGTATTGTTAGACTATTTGTATGCTGACTGGTAATTGATTTAAAGCACCATTTACCAGTACTACAGGCAGATTTCTGCAGTCCTGTGTATGATGATACTTTGTGTGTATGATGAAGGAAGGCTGGCAGACAGTGTAGGGAATGAAGAGGTGAAAACTGAGGGATACTACAAAAGATAAGAAGAGCAACTATCAAGGGAAGCATGTTTTAGAAGCACAAATTCATAGAAATCTAAGTCTTGCTCCAATCAGTGTCTGAAATTAATTTCCCTAAGCTTTTAGCTGTGAAGCTTTTGGCTTAAAAGATGAATCCAGTTCATCTTCCCAAGATGGTGATGCCAAGTTTTAGGTACAGAGGTTAAATCAGAGGGATAAGGACTTGACCCATGATATTTTAATGGAGTCTTTGACCCAGAATTAATCCGTGTAAATGAGGATAGAAGCAAACAGCAAGCAAAGAAGTGCTGCAAAAGTGTTATCTTCTTATATTAATATAGTTTGATAAGTGAGTCTTGACCTGTTGCCAAAACGAGGTCAGCTTCCTGATTAGATCTGACACTAAATGTTTGCTTGTGTTCATATGTTACTTACCAGCGCAGTAAGTAGATAAACAAAATAAAGCAACTAGACACCGCTGAGCTGGCAGGCAGAAATATCACTGTGCTGCATCCATCCACAGACTGGTCCTGCGTTCCTGTGGCTGGTTATCAATGTTGTGAACTGTGATGGTAAGAGAGGGTCGAGGGGAGCATAGTGTAGTGCTCTGTGTGATGCTCTTACTGTCATAACCTGTCTTCTCTGTTGCATTTGTTGGCTGTTTATTATGTAGTCATAAAAAAATATGTTTTTAAAATTAATAAACTGCTAAAGAAATGTCCAAAACCATATCGTGTACAGAGAAAGGATGTGTCTAGAGACCTATTTCATATCACAGCTCTACAAGCAATAGACCATTCTGATGTAAATATACCTTTGCAACAGCAGCAAAACTCACAGTATTTTATTGTCATCTGCTTGCCATGTAAATGATTTCTGAATGGATTCTCTCCCGAAGCTTTCTTAAAAAAAATAGTAACTCAGCAAAGCAGAATTGCTTCAAATATTGTTCAGTAAAATAGGTTGTTGAGGTTAAAAAAAATAAAATTCCTAGACAATCAAATATCTTATATGCTGACATGACTGTGGTAATGAAGTCTTTGTACAAGCCAGTATGGGTAAATAATAGTAACACAGCACATTTTATTTAGAAACACCAAAAATCCTGTGTGAATGAAATGCCAAATTCTTGACCCTGTTTGCTTTCTTAGAGGAAGTGATTAATTCATCATGATACAACTCCCTTTAGGCTCTTATTCTGCTCAAAACAATTTGCAAGCAGATTGCAATTGCCAGAGTTTTGGCCTCAGCTTTATTTAGTGACTATTTTAAAATGTGTTATTCCTGAATTGGTTGGTGCTATTTAAACTATGTTTTTCAGCAAAGGGATTGCTGTTACAGATTTGAGGAAGCTGCATGAAACTGGTTTTGATACCTTTGTGCTGAAGGAAAAAAGAATGGTTTGGTGAGAATTTAATTTAGCCTCCTTGGAGCCTGTACTGCTTGGTATTTGGAGTCAGTGGCAGACCAAGCCTGCGATTGTCATGAATACCTACATATACGTCCTGAAAATTGATATATCTGCTAAAAATACATGAAATAACCATTTGCTAGTCTGGTTTGTATCAGCTTATCGTTTGATTCACAGAATTGTTGGGTTGAAGGTACCTCTGGAAATGGCCAAGTCCCAAGCCGCTGTTCAAAGTAGTGTCAATGAGAGTGGTTCCTCATGACGGTGTCCAGTTGGGTTTGGCCTGTAGCTGAGTATGGAGATTCCACAACCTTTCTCACAGGGAAACCTGTTCCAGCGTTTGACCACCCTCATGTTGAAAATTAGTTTAAAAAGTTGACTTTTGGCTAGATAGTGCCATTACTTTTTTTTTTTTTTTTTTTCTAGTAGAGTCTTTATTGATTCCAGGAATTCCTTTTTGCAAGGAAAAATCAAGATTTGAAGAAAATATTTTGTGGTAACATCTCAATTTGATTTTTACAGCTTCCAGAGTGAATGTTAACATGGTGCTGTACAAAAGCTCTTATTTCTTGTGTGTGAGGTTTGGGTTTGTGTTGCTTTCTTTTTTTCTTTTTCTTTTCCTTTTTGTATTATATTGTCTGAAAGACAGTTGTAGCGATTACTGTTGAATACAGCTGAAGAAATCAGGTAATTTAATCAGAAACTTGAAATGAACATGCAATCAGTATTTGGTTGTGGGGATAAAACCAGTGACTGTTATTTCATATGCTTTTTAGTTACCTCCTTGATGAATAAAGGTATCTTTATACGTTTGAGAGAATAATGGCCTTTTAGAGGTGAAGAAGAAAATTATTTTCTCTGCCTTTCAGCCAGTTTACACTTACTTCACAGTCTTCATAGACAAGATGGTAAATAATACGTAAACATTAAACTTTTATGTATTGGTTGACTCAAGTTTTAGAAGAAATTAATGTTTTTCAAAGAAACAGTTACTTTTTCATAAACTGGACTTTTTATACAAATAAGACTTAGGTAGTAAAACATCACTGCCAGAGTAACTGATGTTTGCAGTGGCCAGATTTGCAAGGTTGTAACCGCTTGTAACACGATGAAGAATTGATTTTTCACAGTTTCCTTATTTAGGATGAGCCTTTGCAGGTATAAACTCATGGCAAATCAAAGTAAACATCCATTTCCAACATAGGGCATAATCTTGCTCTGGTCAAAATCAATGCCAGAACTTAATTGCCTGGAGAATGCTACTATATCAAAGAAGTAATCAGCAAACAGGGTTAATGGAAGCAGTGACCAAGGAATTAGGATCTTAATACCTGCTGTGCACTTTAATATAGCATTAAGAAAATATTGCCAGTGGAGCGTGTTACACATTGTAGATTCTGTTTATATTAAAAGTAGGTTATGCACATGATAAGAGTACTGGATATGAGCTCATCTGTGCTTATTTGTTGAGAGAAAAAAAAGCATCTCTGAGAAAGGATGTACAAAGAGCAATAGGAAAAATGTAATTGGCTACCCTTTTCTGCTGGCATCATAAACGAGATTACATCTTCAGACCGGTCCTGAATAATAATTTCCTGCTCTAAGTAGCCAAATTCTATTATGAATGACAGCAGTAATTGCTCAATCTGTTGTAACAAACTTAAGAATATATAAGCCAAATTCTTCTGCACAGGTCCTCCAGCCCTGTCTTCGAATAAGGAGAAAGGAATCCCAGCTGACTTTTTTTCACTGCATTAACATTTCTTCATTTGTGAGCAAGTTCACGCACCCTACAGATATTAGGAGTATGCATGCCTTTCCCTCCAGCATTGTCGTTATTTCCAAGACGTAGAGTTTCTGTGTTAGCTCCTAAGAACTGTTCTTTAGTAAGGCTCCTCACAGAATGAAAGAGTCTTTACTGGAAAGCTAATATTACTGTCAATGTTTGCATTTGATGATTGTCATTGAATGCAGGTAGGCAGTAGTGGAAATGATTGTATGTATCACCAACCTCATCTCTTACAGAGCATCCCATCTTGTCCAGGAATGGCAATATGCCAGCAGCTTTGGAGGCGGTACTCAGGAGACAGTTCCCTCATTCAGAATAGAGAAAGTGACTGCTGAAAGCCTGTGCTCCACCCTTTTTCTGGGAAGAATCAACAGTTAATTTCCACAAGCTCTCAAGAGTTTGAGTATAATCTGGCTCACATGCTAGTTTATCAAGCAGCTATAAAGCATATTACCAGGGTAAACAAAGTGGCTATTTATCTGCCTGTTTTCTTTATTAAAAGATATAGCCATGCAGGTATGCTATTCATCTTTATCAATGCTTGGCACTTAGTGGTCTGAGAATCTACCAGATCTTGAGGTGAAAGGAAAGGTCCTTATCTTTCCATCTGTTTCTCTGCAAACAGCAGGCTGGCTTCCCAGCCATGTGAGAGCTCTTTGCTCCTCACCAGCACCCAGTCTTTTTTGTTAAAATTACCAAAAGAACTGAAGTGTGAGCTGTTTGTTATATCTAGCAAAATTCAGCAGACCTGCCTGAAGAAAAGCTGACAGCGATGTGATCCTTCACGGTAACATGTTATTTAGCAATGAGAAGGACTGCATGGAAAATCAGAAATTGTACCAGATAAGCCTGTTGCTTTCTTGATCTCAGAACTGTGATTTGCTGATTTGCAGTCCACTGTAATTTGTGATTCACGTAGGATACCAAAGAGGTGGGGAGGGGCGCTTTTTATTTGGTTTTGCTTTTCCTAATCTGGAGACAAGGTCACGCAGGGAACCAAGAGTGGAGTGAGACTTCAGAGAAGAATAAGCAACATGATTCTGTGTCATTAATGAAGAATAGAATGAATGACTGTGAGTCAACATGGTTCTTCCTCAAGTGCTGAAGAGCTGAAGTTAAAAGTGGGCTGGAAGTATTAGTAAGTCTCTGAGCTTATCATCGATAAACCAGTTTTCCCAGCAGGTATTGCTGTTCTTGGCTAGTACAGCTGTTCAGTTCACTTCCATCTGTGTAGGGAAGAACTCGATTACTTTTCAATCTAATTCTCCCTTTTCTTTTGCTTAACTTTAACTTTTCAGGTTAAGCTAAGGTTAAGGTATGTGCTTGATTTCACAGCCTGCAGAAGACTTCATTGTGATGTAGCTGTGTGTAAAGCTAAGACCGTTGTTTTAACGGACCTTTTCAGTTAAAAGGACTTTGAGTTACGGTAGAGATGTAATGATCAATTTTCATCTGCAGTGACAGCTCCTCTCTGGAGCGAAATGGGTCAGAAAGCTCAAGACTAATTTAAAAATGGATGGCTATCATCTCAACTCGGACAGAAGAGGCTGGCACATCAGTTTCTGATGGTCTTCAGGGAAGAAGTCTCATTACAGCACTGGCAAATATTGAGATTCCTTGTATTAGCCATTGCAGCATAGCGCTGACATCACACTTCAAAATCCATTTCGTATTGTTTTATGTAGTATTTCTGGGTAAGAACAAACCAAATGTAGAGATGTTTCTAAAGCAGATGGGTTGTTAGCTCTTCCTTAATAATATATCCTTCAGTGTGGAGTTGTCTTTAAGGTAAGTAAGCTCAACAGCGGGCTGTTTCAGGCAGCACTTGGGAGGTAAGAGAAGCTTGGCTGCTGTACTGTGTATGAGAAGCGGGTAAATAGCCCAAGCAAAACCATGGCTTGGTTGCACTTTCATTGTATTCACTGCATAAACATGTTTCTTTGCATTCTTCTAACTTTAATTTTAGGCCAAACCTTGTCCTCATGAAGGATATCCCTTCATCGTCCTCTGCAAACAGGAAAATAGAGAATCATAGATCTAGTCAGAATTCCTGTTTTGAGAATGAGAATATGATATTTGTGTGTGAATTTGCCCCTAGTCCCATCAGCTGTGAAACATTTTGATCAGGTTCAGTCAAGAATGATTGTTAGAAGCAGGCATATGCTGTTGAAGACAGCGTTATGACCGTCCCCTCTTGTAGCACTGTTCACCATGGTGTGGTCTTCGATCCCACCATAAGAATGAACCAGAATACGTATGAGAGTGTTCTGCCTGGACTAGCGCTACTTGGAAGTAAAAACAACCATTCTGTTTCCATGGGGACTTGAAATATGTCTACAGGGTGGTCACCTTCATGATTTAGGGTTTGTATTTTCCACTCTACAAAGCTGATTGTGATCAGTCTCCAAATGCTACTGGTTGACTGAACCCTTTTGAGCAGCGTGAGCGATAGAGCTGACTCACGTAAGTACATGTTCTTGTAATGCAAATAACCCCCCATAATTATTTCAATAAAAACAATAGTATCAACTACAAGTCTGCTGTAAGCAAAAGAAAAATAAATCAATAAAAACCTTGAAATTGAATTAGAGTTAAAATGCTAGGCACCTTTCTTTAGAGGTGTCTGACTGATTTATCAAATTGCAGAAATCTCAGTCATAAAGATTTCTGAAAACATTAATTTAGGTCTCTTGAAAACAAGGGGATATTAAAAGTCTCTTGAGATAAAAGCTATGAGAGAAATGCAGGAAATCAAGCATATTATTTATGCCAGAAAGATAAAAGTACAGAACATATGCAGAAAGCCTTGTTTGGATTTTGCTATTACTGTCAGTTCTAGAGAGAAAGCACCAGCTATTACAGATAAATAAGTAGGTTTGTTTTTTTTTTTTTTTCCTGCCTTCTGCAGAAGATGGAGCAAATAATGAACTCAGTGTTTTATCTAACGAAACCTACACAAAAATATTTATGCAAAATATTGTTAAAACTAACACTACTTTGTTGCAATTCACTGATTTGTCTGGTGATTTTAACTTGAGACTTTGAGTTTTTCCTTGTTTCAGTCTGAACTAAGGCAGTGGTTTTAGAAGTCTCTCTATCAGGGGTTCCTACATTCTATTTAAACAACCAGAAGCGTTCTCTCATTTGGAGAATGATTATGTTGGAAGTTCCTGATCATGTTGGCAGGCAGTGTAAGTTGGACTCATGGGTGAAGCTACCAGTTGATAATAGCTTAGGAGGTCTTTTTAAAAAAACTCACTTCCTGGGGAGGAGAGGGGAAAGAAAAAATCTTTGGATGATTTTACAGAGGGGATTAGTCAGAAAATAGAAACCAGAATGGTTGACCAGATGTTTTTGACGTCATAGCATTTCCACAGACACTTGTGACTAAATATGATTTGAACTGGGGAGCGGTGCTCAGTGACGTGAGAAGTTCTCTGTCATGTGATTAGCTGTTTTATCCTTCTTTGTATTAGCCTGTCATCTTTGCTGGTGTCTTCTCTCTGGTATTCAGTGATAGGACGAGTGGGAATGGTTCAAAGCTGCGCCAGCATGTCTTTACCAAGAGGGTTGGTCAAACACTGGAACAGGCTTCCCGGAGAGGTGGTTGATGCCCCAAGCCTGTCAGTGTTTAAGAGGCATTTGGGCAATGCCCTTAGTAATGTACTTTAACTTTTGGTGAGCCCTGAAGCGGTCAGGCAGTTGGACTAGATGACCATTATAGGTCCTTTCCAACTGAAATGGTTTGGGTTGGTTTGATTCTATTCTATTCAGTTTGGTTCGGTTCAGTTCTGTTTTATTCTATTTGGTTCTATTCTCAGTCTTCTCTGCTCTGCCTGTCTTCCTTCCTTGCTTGAAATCAGTACATTTGTGTGGATGAACACAGCAAGATCCTGTCTAGAAAAGTGGAACTACTAGTTGCTGAAATAACAAATTCAAAAGGCAAGGGTTAAAAGATATTTACCTTATCAAGCAATAGAATAGAACACTTTCTGGCATTGTTTAGCATGGCAGGTAGGGTAGAGTCTGAATGAGAGAGAGGGTATTACTGCGTCCAGAGAATGGCTTTTGCAGCAGGGTAGGTAACAGGTTGGACTTAAATATGAGGAGCAAGAGTATAATTTGGATGTACCTATTCATGGATCTGGCCCTGATTCTGTTACCAAAAAGTGTTATAAGGCATACCTTGGAAATGCCAATTTATCTCTAGCAATTATAGTCTCAATTACTGGCTCATATACCACTGTTTGTATTTGTTACAGCTAACTCTGTTTATTTGGGCAGAAAGTATTCTCCTAATTTGCTTTTCTGTCCAGTTCACTCCGCTTCTGAGGGAAGGAGAGAGAAATCTCTTGTTTTTTTCCTTCTCTAAAACAATTACAAGGTCTCTGACAGACTGGGAGTCTCCTTGGTGTGGTTGTCATCTTAGACAGGTAAGGACTACTACAACAGTTCTGAAAAAAAATAGCAGCTTTGCTGTTGACTGGCTGACTGGTTAATATTTTATTTTCTCTTTATCTCCACAATTAACATTGCACTCAGTGTTGTTTGTCACTGTGCATTATCATTGTACTACCCTGAGGAGTTGCCTTTCCTGATGAAATCTAAGCTGATTATGCAGTTCAAGCTCGGACCAGATTTGCTTGATGAAGCACTAATTAAATGAATGTAGTATTTGTGGTGTGTCTTGCTGTGTCACTGAAAAGAAAAAAGGAGACTGAAAAATATTATGTCTTTAGAGTGAAAGGACAGATAGCTCCTCCTCCCCTTTTTCACTAAATAATTTAAATTAGTCAGTTGTAAAAATGAAAAAACTTTACATTTGAAAAGCCATTTATTTGTTTGAAAAATTAAAATGATTTAAGTGCTTCAGAGTGAAGAAATTATTGAATTTCAGTAGAATTGTTTGCTCTTCCATGATAACTTATATAAAATATTACTGCAGTACATGTAATTATAGTTGGGTATCTAAATTTGAGCTGTTAATTATCTTTAGCTAGCAATTTCATGGAGGATAATAATATTTCCTTTGGTTGAAAGTGAACATTTAAAGTTATGGATGAGCTACCAGCCACAGGTTTTTGGCAGTAATTGCTGCTACTCACCAATTTCCAAGATAAATCTCTTAATTAACAGCTGTATGGCAGTGTCTCTCTGAAATATTTCATCCTCTTAAAGAAGAATTCAGGGAAATAGGGAAATAAGGAATGGATTTCTTAGATATGCAAGGAAAAAAAAATCTTCTGTGGGTTTATTGGCTTCTTAATTCAAACTGTAAGTATACTCAGGAATGGTTGTGTTCAGTGCTCTTACCTCTTCTCTGATGTATTTACCTCTCAGTACTCATTAGCTAAGGCTGAATTAATGAGGGTCTTGTGAGATGACCTCTTAGTTTTCTAGCTCTGATAGTAAATAAAGTCTTGCTTGTCTGTTTGGCATTCAGATTATGTATATGTCTCAAGCATACCTCTAAAAGACTTTAATATTTTCTACATTTTAAAAAAATAGGGGGTTTTAATACATTATATCATATCAGTGTACTGATTCCCCACTGATGTTTATCCTACCTAACAAACATGTTCTGTTCATTGTCTTTTACACTGTAGCATTTAACACAATAACTTTTTTTTTAATGGTAGTATATGGTAATATATTTTCTCCTTTTTTTTTTTTTTTCTGCATGATTAAAGAGAATAATCCCAGTTCTACTGTGTACTCCAGAATGGACAGCAACTTTATTTTTGCTGTCTTCAGAGGATCTAGACTGGGTTGGAAACGAAGATACCAACTTTCTTGAGAGAATCATGAACTGGAGAGTTATTTACAAGTCTAGAGCCCAGCATTGGCCTCAGTGATGTTTTAATGTGGCTGTGCAGCCACTCTCCTCAAGGTGTCCTGGTTCACTTTGCCACTTAAAGTGTGGTTGAAGAAGGCTTCATATCACCTGCCTTTTTTTTTTTCCCTCAAAACTCCTCTTCTTTATATAAAACTCCCAATGATAAGTTCCTCTTGCAAATGGTGCATAGATCAGACTTCACTACTTTGCAGTGCAGCAGGAATAAATAACATTTTCCTCTGCCTGCTGGGTCTCACAGCATGAAAAGAGAAGCAGAGGTCTTGTAACCCATACTGCTCTGGCTGTGCATAGTCTTCTTTCTTTTTGAAATATTTAGGGATATTATTTGCAGGCAGTGCTAACACTGGTATGATCCAGCAAACTCCTTGGTGCTGCCTACCATGCTGTGTCGTGTGTTTGACAGAAACATTCTGATTCCCTGATGTAAAAAGCTTCTGTCCATGTCTTTTAACTGTATTTTACATGCTAATCCATATGCTTGGGCCAATATGCTTCAAATAAATTTTAAATTAAATGCACATCCCTGAAATAATAATACAAATACTTGGCCTGGTGAATGGGAAGGCAAGTAGTTGAGCAGGATGTGATCTGGTATCAAGCATACCTCTGATGGCATATGTATGGCAAAGCAGGACGCAAGAAGTTACCCTGATCCAGTGTGTGGGACTTGGTGTATCCCAATGTTGAACAGGAAAGAAAAAAATTGCTCTTGACAAGGGATTACTTGTAGTTAGATACCTCATAAATCCTCCAGTGATAATAATTTGTATTAAAGTTGGAGAGCTGATGAGCTAAACCTTGTGGATAGATACTATACTTATGCTAAGGTCTAGAAGAGAGATAAATTTATTCTCTGGTTATTGATAATTGACAGAGTAGTAGCTGTTTAATTAGTACTGACCTGTTGTAATTAATCCGGCAACTCTTATCTCAGTTTTAATATTTATTTTATTTTTTTTTTTTTCCTCAAGAAACTAGAGGTGTAGTATCAGGACTTTATTTCACAAAGGTGTGCACATCTGATTTAGCAAAAAAAATTTCAGTCAGCACCTGGTATTCCTGATGCCTGTAGGGGGGAAGAGTGCATTATCCAGGGACCGAACTAGAGCAATGCCATCATGGGTATGGTCAAGGACCAGCTGCATCCTGATGTCATTCTGTCCTAAGTTTAAACCTGATTCAAGTTCATTAGTTGGACCTAACTTCACCAAGTGTAATTGAGAAGCATGGAGATCTTTGCAGTAAGTAAAGAGTAAAAAAAAAAAAAAAAAAACATATCTTGCAGAGAAAGATATCTTTCTAGTCTGATACAGTTGTATGATGAAGGCTGAGTTTACACGACAATCTCTTGTAGCTAAGGTTGCTTTGATTAGTGCTTACCCCTCCTCTTCAAAGTAATTCCAGAATCTGAGCCCTTTTAGGCTTGTCTTTACTGTGTTCTCAGAGAAGAGGGATTTATTCAAAGCTTCTGTCCACAGAAGTGGCAAAGCAGGCTGTGGAACAGGTTCACTTTGAGGACTTTTTGTAAATGGCATCATTAACTGAAGAGATCAGAACTTAGTTCTCTTTTTTTTTTTTTTTTTTTTTTTTTTTCTGCATGATTAAAGAGAATAATCTCAGTTCTACTGTGTACTCCAGAATGGACAGCAACTTTGTTTTTGCTGTCTTCAGAGGATCTAGACTGGGTTGGAAACGAAGATACCAACTTTCTTGAGAGAATCATGAACTGGAGAGTTATTTACAAGTCTGGAGCCCAGCATTGACCTCGGTGATGTTTTAATGTGGCTGTGCAGCCACTCTCCTCAAGGTGTCCTGGTTCACTTTGCCACTTAAAGTGTGGTTGAAGAAGGCTTCATATCACCTGCCTTTTTTTTTTTTTTTCCTCAAAAGTCCTCTTCTTTATATAAAACTCCCAATAATAAGTTCCTGTTGCATAGATGGTGCATAGATCAGACTTCACTACTTTGCAGTGCAGCAGGAATAAATAACATTTTCCTCTGCCTGCTGGGTCTCACAGCATGACAAGAGAAGCAGAGATCTTGTAACCCATACTGCTCTGGCTGTGCATAGTCTTGGGGTTTCCCTAGTTTCTTTTTGAAATGTTTAGGGATATTATTTGCAGGCAGTGCTAACACTGGTATGACCCAGCAAACTCCTTGGTGCTGCCTACCATGCTGTGTCATGTGTTTGACAGAAGCATTCTGATTCCCTGATGTAAAAAGCTTCTGTCCATGTCTTTTAACTGTATTTTACATGCTAATCCGTATGCTTGGGCCAATATGCTTCAAATAAATTTTAAATTAAATGCACATCCCTGAAATAATGATACAAATACTTGGCCTGGTGAATGGGAAGGCAAGTAGTTGAGCAGGATGTGATCTGGTATCGAGGATACCTCTGACAGCATATGTATGGCAAAGCAGGAAGCAAGAAGTTACCCTGATCCAGTGTGTGGGACTTGGTGTATTCCAATGTTGAACTGGAAAGAAAAAAATTGCTCTTGACAAGGGATTACTTGTAGTTAGGTACCTCATAAATCCTCCAGTGATAATAATTTGTATTAAAGTTGGAGAGCTGATGAGCTAAACCTTGTGGATAGATACTTTACTTATGCTAAGGTCTAGAAGAGAGAGAAATTTATTCTCTGGTTATTGATAATTGACAGAGTAGTAGCTGTTTAATTAGTACTGACCTGTTGTAATTAACTTGGCAACTCTTATCTCGGTTTTAATTTTTTTTTTTTTTCTCAAGAAACTAGAGGTGTAGTATCAGGACTTTATTTCACAAAGGTGTGCACATCTGATCTAGCAAAAAAAAAAATTCAGTCAGCACCTGGTATTCCTGATGCCTGTAGGGGGAAGAGTGCATTATCCAGGGACCAAACTAGAGCAGTGCCATCATGGGTATGGTCAAGGACCAGCTGCATCCTGATGTCATTCTGTCCTAAGTTTAAACCTGATTCAAGTTCATTAGTTGGACCTAACTTCACCAAGTGTAATTGAGAAGCATGGAGATCTT
>WHYT01016841.1:78908-117503 GCA_009806455.1 Tetrax tetrax | reverse complement strand
TTTTTTTTTTTTTTTTTTTTTTTTTTTTTTTTGGTAGCAATGAGATGCACCCTGAAACCACTTTAGATATTCCAGGTGTAATGAGGTATCTTGAAAGGTGCATAAAAATATGTCAGAAAAAGTTAAATAGGTTCACAAGAATTCACTGTGACAATCCTGCAAAAACAAATTAATGAGTAATATCTGGTTACTTGCTTTTCAAATAATATATTTTTGTTCTAACATGTCTCTATCTCCAGCATCTCCTTTTTGTTTCACAAGTCCCTGCATACATTTGTAATTTGTGATGTGCTTTTCATGTTGTTTCTGCTGAACTGTCTTTCTTTGTGCTAAGAAATTAATAAAGCTCAGCCAAAGGGAAGGTGATTGACTGTCCCACTTGGAGGGGGAAAAAAAAAAAAACCTGCCTGTGATAATAAGCTCAAAATGTTCTCTGGGACTTATACTTCTAAAAAATCCTCTTTGAATTGAATTTCAGCATTAAAATTTATGCACCCATTTAGTATCATACTTTTTCCTTCAGGAAAAATAAATATTTCAGTCTTTGAACAGTGTGAAACTGAAAACATTAACCGGTAGCCCTAGCTAAAATTGTGGTAGGCTGCTGTGCATTCCTGGTGATGAATAGTATGTGTTCGCATTTGGAAAACATACAGTGATCACTGCAAGTATAAAGCATTACAGACAAAGAGATGGATCATTTTCTCTGATTGTTACAGAGACTATTTGAAGGGTTGTTTTGCAGTTTCATAATTTGTTGCCACTTTAAGGTGAGGATTTTTTCTTCAGCTCAAAAACTTCTTAGTGTAAAGAAGACGTGTATTGCGTGCTTAGCACAGCATCCGTTAAAACTTGAGAAGCTGAAGATCCTCATGGGGTAGTTTAGTTTTCAGAAAACACTTACAAAAGCAATTACATTTTTAATGAATAATTTATTTGGGGTACTTTGGATCAGATTCTTGTTTACACTTTCTCAATTTATGCATTTCAACTTGGTAATCGATTTGGTCCATATGGGTTTTCAGATTCACCTAGATCCCCTGTCTGGAGAGAATCAGATATTGGGGTGGGGTCTGCAGTGTCTCCAGATGCTGTCATTGTCTGTGTTTTTTCTGTGAACATTTATTTAAAGAAGGTGATAGAAATAAATGAAAAGATTGACTCTAATGTGGTTTTATTTATTCCAGTAATGATAATGCTCAGAGGAAGCTGGTTTTTTACATGCTTCAAGTATTATTATGGTATAGTTTTAAAACATGCCTTCCAGTATAAGTTCCAGATACCCCAGCTACACAAAACAGGGTGAAAGGCACACTCTTAAGTTGGTAACTCCTAAACCATTAGGATGTGAATGTCAAAGCAACACTTTCTTGTCTTCACATAGACATCTACAGCTATCCAGTTAGTTCTGAAAACCTATTCAGTTGGGGTTTTTTCGCTTTTTTTTTTTTTTTTTTTTTTTTTTTTTTTTTTTTTTTTTTTTTTTTTTTTTTTTTTTTTTTTTTTTTTTATGGTCTACTGCTTGCTTACTCATCAGATCTGTAGGGCTTGGACCTGGTACCTTGACAGAGTGCCATTATCCCCTTCAAGGTTTTCCATGGTGGCAAGGTTCTGCACCCTTTGATCCATTTGAAGGATGAGGGCTTAGTACATGAACTCCTTGGGTAGATGATGTGCCAGGTTTTCACAGAACACGTGGCTTGTCTCAGGAGAGGTTTTCCTGTGTTCAGCAACTTGTAGTGTCAGGACTTTGATTTGAGTTAGCTACACCAATTGTTTAAAATAGCTAATTTCTTTATACAGTGTGTTTTGCTCATTCCTTTCTCCTCATCCAACACTTAGAATAAACTAAATATTTGTATCTATCATTTGCGTCAACATCTATCTTGAGTTAACATTGTTTTAAACTAAATTGACTGATTTTTCTGATTTCATTTGTGTCAATGTCCCCAAAGGGGGATGGTTGGTAAAATTTCCTGGGAAATACCAGTAATCCTGGCTACAAGTCTGTGTGAACTGAACACCTACTCTATAGTTTGGGCAATATTTCTTTAAGCCTGGTAAATTGCTTGGCAATTATAGGTTGCCTGAAAATGAAGCCACAAAGCACTTGATGCTTCTGCGTGGAAATAGTGTCTTCAGATTTCAGTTCATCATCTAAAGAGCTGAAAATAATAACCTGAGGTGGAAATGGAAATAGGAAAATAAAACTAATTTTAGAGAGAAAGTCTTTGAAAGTATTCATTCCAGAATTGCACTTGATATCGAATGTCCAAGACAGATTTAGTTTTGCTCACTCCATTTACTCAGCTGGCAGATGGAATGATGCAGACGCATCCTATTGTCGCAGTGTCGGATTAGTTTATACATGGTTCTAGATCCAAAGGTCTGCAGAATGCACAGCCTTCTGTCTGCTCACGCAGATGCCAATGTGTAGTGTCAGCCATGAGAAAAAAAAGAAACCCAACAATAAAGAGTTACAGGTCTTTGATACAAAAGACAATGCCACAGAAGTTATCTAGTGCAACTGGAAGAACCCAAAAGAGAGCAGAATTGTCTCTTGTCCTGTTCCAGTGGCTAATCTAGCAAACGTGTGAGGCACAAGTCTACACTGGAAAGAAGAAATGTTTATTTGTTGTTTTAAGTTTGTCAGTCTAAGTACTAAGAGTTGGAGAGGATGTTTGGAAAGGGGAGGTGGGTATTCCAGTTTTCTGAAAGATGTTGCCGGGATCATGGATTAATTTTTTTCTGTGGTGGCTGTAGCCTGTTTCTGTGCAAGGCATGCTGCTCTTCGGAAAATACGTTCATTTAAAGAACACTATGACATAGATATTTCAGAAGAAATTATTTCTTCTTGCCCAATAGATAGTCTGAAAGGCTATCTGAAAAGCAAGTTTCTATGACTCCTAAAGGTCTATACACAAGAAGGTAACCCAGTCTGCAAGAAACCTTTTATTTATTCGGGATAGTTTGTTATATTTTAAATTCAGCAATAGCAGAATGAGAACAGAATTATGTGTTATGAATGTGACCTGTTACCTCCTAAAGAGGTGTTTAGATATCACAAAGATAAAAAGTATAAAGGTTTCAAATGCTTGGATAATTATTTATAATTTTGCTATCTGTGGTTTATGTGCTTATGTTCTGATTGATGGCTGCAGTCAGGAGCAAAATTGAGTATGACATTTGTGGAGAAAGTAGAAAATGTGTTTCACAGAGCTATCCATCAGCTGCAGCACAAAGTTTCCTACAGGAAAAAAAAAAAAAAAAAAAAAAAAAGGTTCAAATGTTTGGGGTTTTTTGGGTTTGTTTTGGTTTTTAATTAAAAATGCATATTTGGAAAAGAAAAAGTCTATCCAGTATCTCTCTGAAAGGTGAACAGCTGCAAGAGGAAAAGTTCAGTACAGAAACTTGATGCCTGAGTTCTGTTGCCACTGCCAGTTGTGCATGTCCTGTAGAAACAGGTTAATAGAACCTAAAAAGCTGATTTCAAATGTGACTCAATTGCATTACAAACTGACTGAATAATTTTCTGCTTTGAATTGTATCTTTCTAGAATAGCATGTCTTTCCTGATTTTAGACCTGAAGGTTAAACATGAAAGAGCTTTTGTGACTCAAGTTAAAAAAATTGTCTAAATGTTTAACTTAATGTGCAAATAAAATCAGGGATTCTTTCCACAGCCAGCATCTCCACCAGAGGAAAAAGGTAAATTGATAAAGGAAAAAAATTAAATTACTATTGGACAGGTGAATATCTAGAGGTACCACAGTATTTGCAGACACATCAGGTTATGTGAAAGCTGAGTATCCATGAGAGGGAAGATTATTTGCCTTGCAGTGTTCACTTGCCTGGTTACTTGCATTGCTACATAGGTAACACCACTGCTGTGGAGAACACATGTACATCATGGATTTTGTGGGAGACTACCTGTTTTCATTCAGCCCCCAAAGAACTGTGGTTTTTTTTAAAGTTTGTAAGATTATGATTGCTTTATTAAAAAACAAAACAAAACCAAAAAAAAAGCAAACCACAAGAAAACGAAACAAGAAAACTCTCTACCTAGGCAATTTGCTACATCCCTTTAAAATACTAAGTTATAACAGCATTATTTGTATGGTTACATAGGAATCACCATTGAAATTAGGAAACTCTGTTAATTTTTTTGCAGATGTATCTTCTCAGCTTACCTTAGCTCCTAATGTCACCCTAGAAAGTCCAAGAATTCTCTGCAGTACAAGAATCTTGCTGTCAGATCTTAAAGGATCTTAAGGGATAATATCATGCAGTGTTAATGACAAAATAGCTGTAATTATGTGTTTTTCTTTCAGTTGCATTTTCAGGCCTTGGCTTTACCACCTTCTACTTAGCTGGAAAGTTGCACTGCTTCACAGAAAATGGCCGAGGGAAGAGCTGGCGGCTTTGTGCAGCAATTCTCCCACTCTACTGTGCCATGATGATTGCCCTGTCACGGATGTGTGATTACAAACATCACTGGCAAGGTGAGCCAGTGATACCTTTTTTCTTTTTTTTTTTATTTAGCCTTGTACTTCTTTAACCTTTTTTTTTTCTCCTTGAAATCACATGAGTTACAACGTGATAGCATGCTATAGATTTTCCTTGCTCCTGGACTGATGCTGAGGGTTTAAGTGTGTGAAAATACTGCCATTCTGTATTTTTATATACATAATATATGTCATCATATTTATACACAAATCTGCATTGGTGGCTTTTTTTGCGTCATCTTTTTTTACAAATGTACACCAGTGCCATAGCTGACGTGGATGGACCAGCTGTAGGTTGGATCTGCCCCGTCAGAGTAGCTCCATCGTGTGGCCTAGTTCTTGCCTCCTGCTTTTCCAGGTACCTGCTGGATACCTGTTGGGTACGCGAGTGATTGCTGATACGTGGTTGCACGTGCATTAGACTAGACTGAAGCACCCGTGTGTAGCTAGTCACTGCAAAGAAGCACTCTTTCATTTGTCTACATTCTGGTCATTTGATGCACATGATGTAATGAATCGTTTTTCATTCAAATCAAAGTATGTTGGCCATGAAGTGCATTTGTGAACCTTCCTTGAGAAGCATAGAAACATTAGATGCCAAAATACATAGCACAGGTTGTAATAGATTCTGCCAACACTGAAAACCTTGCTGCAAAGTTTGATATTCTCTGTTCTCTAAATTTTTTCTGGCCAAGGTAGTAGTTGGTCCCAAGGTCAGTTCTGTGCTTTCTAAGCTCAGATCCTACTAAAGAAAGAAAAATATTTCAACTTCTCTTTACATCCTATTAAAAATGATTTTCCATAGCTTTGGGCTACAAATATTGTGAGGCTGATATTTTGTTATACTGACTAGATTAGTGTGGTGGATTCGGTATGGTGCCATACATGTGCTACCGATGCATATTCAATAGTTTGTAGCTGCTAATAAATGCTGAATGTATTCAAATAGATGAGTAGGTCACTGAAGCAGCATGCAGCGTCTTTCCCAATCATAAAGCACATCCACAAGCTGAAGGAACATGCCACATAGTCTTAAATCTTACCTTTGTGAGGGAATGACAGTTGTTGACAGAATGGGAGATGGCTCGTAAGACAGCAGCATTCGATGAGTTGTATAAAATGTCTGCTCTTGGATGAACCTGCATCCTTAAAAGTCTACATATCATGAACAACAGAGGATACTCATAAGTGAAACATCAGCTGTCTGAAGGATGCTTAATCCTCATCTTTTTCATTTACTTATTGTTTCTAGTGGAAACTTTGGATCTTCATCTCCTTTGAGCATTCTTATGTAAATGAAGCATTGTTATAATACAATGTAACTAGAGCAGATGCGTTCAGGAGGTTTCTTAGAGAGGTTGCATTAACTAGCACTGACCAGTCATAGCTTCAGAGCTATGCCACAGGATCCTCTCTTCCCTCAGGTGTAGGCACTTTTGGAGTCCAACACCATGCAGGCCAGCTGCATCTGTCACAGGAAGGCTGTTGTCTCGGACTCCTTTAAAATTCAGGCGTGAGGCGTAACTGATATAGAAGGCTATGCTAGTTATTAATTACACACTTACATTATTAAGTTACCGTTCTAGGACTTTGTTCTGTTCAGTCAGAACTGTATCGCGCCTTACCCTCCCACACTGAGTCTTTCAGACGTGGTGGAGACTCTGGCAGGTTGTCCACATGGCTTCCCTCTAGCATCCACAGGTCAGTTCACTGCTGTCTGTCAGCATCTGCACTTCCACTGTCAGAAAATCCTACTACCTATTACTTCTTTTACCATTTCTTGACCTGCTTTTTGCCACTTTTGTACCTGCCTTTCTTCACTCATGTCTCCTCCCAAGTAAACCAGCCTGTAATTGCTTTTTCCCATTTATTTCCATATCCCTATCAGAAATACCAGACTTGGCATTTCTAATACTGTTACGTAGGTCATCTTGGCTTTATGTGGTATTACTGGTATGGTACTGCTGGCCTGGCAAATTATACTCCCTCAAGGTCCTGAGTCTTCCTTTCAATTATCTAGTTCATACTGGTTATGTATTGTTTACCTAACACGCATCATTCTGTTGGTTCTTTTACATAGTTTCAATTAAGTTCAGCGTATCTCTGTTCCTGACCACTTTCTTATCTCATATAGCAGTCAGCATACCAGAGCAAGACTCATCCATGCTTTTTCTTGCTCTGGTTTTTGTGTTTGTGCAGCGTCTGTTCTCCTCTAGCTGCTTAACCACCAACCATTAGCCGTGACATGTTCTTTAAGGAGTCCCCTGGTATCCTGCAGATGTCCTGTCTTCTAACAGGGCTCCTCACTCTCTTTGCTCACCGATGCTCGGAATCACAGAGAGCCTCCAGCACAGAGCTGCTGGAGGTGAGGCGCATGCCTCGCTGGCTGGCAGGTGGGACAGACAGTTACGAATCTCACGCTCGATGTGTGACACTTCGCTGAGTTGAGCTCTCTGTTAAAGAGTATGAACGGTGTACAGGTTTACACTCAAGTTGTGAACACATGTTTACAGTGTGTACTGTCTCTTGCCAAGAGTAAGAATTATTTATGTACTGAAACATGTGCTATGAGGCAGATTATTATGATGTGTTTTATATATGATAGAGGAAAACTACACCCAAGAGGTTGTGACTGTGCCCATTACAGCAGCTCATATTTTTGTCTTTGAAATTTAAGGAGACGGAGCTGAAATGTAGCTCTTGTCAAGGTAAGAACAATGCTGGTAGACATCGTTCTGGAGGTGACTTGTGCTTTTACCTGAAAGAACTGTGTTCTTGAGGGAGAGACTAGTTCACTCTGCAACATGCAGCACAGAAGCTCAGGCCTCATCTTTCATACTTAGCAGAGTCAACTGATTGTGTTAAATTACTTACGGTAGCTTTGTGATAGAGTCTTAACTATACTGTGGGGAATGAACAAGGACAATCACTATAATGTCCAAGACTTAGCATACTGTAAGTCATAGATGGAGTGGAGTACCCTTACATTTAAAAGCCATTGAGTGGGCTCAGAACATTAATATTATGAGTGCTTAATGAGCTCCCTTCAGTTTGGCTAGAGAATGTAGTATTCAAGATCTTAGTGTTGGTGTTGGTGAATATTAGGATATTTCATTATGACTCCTGAATGTATTTAAGTCCCTAGATCTCTGTATAAGCTTATAACTCTGAAAATATTACTCATTAAATAAGCGGATTTTTTAATGAAAAAAAAGTAAAAATAAATACTGAAACTGAAAGAGTATTCTTTTACCTTTATGGGCAAAGGAAAAAAAAAAAGGAGGGGGTGGGAGTTGTGACTATCATGAGCTCAAACAAAATACAGAATTTTTATCTTCAAAAACAGGAGTCAAAATAGGTGGCTGTGTGTTTGCTCATTACCCCAAGTCTGGTCAGTAAGCTAGAAATCTTTGGCATAAATCACGTAGTGAATTTGTACTACTGTGGTGCCCAAACCGAGGCCCAGAGCTGCATAATTTGTGTGTAAGTGTTTTGAATGAAATTATCTAGGCAAGTTTTCATCAAGTCTTGAAGTACTGGGAAACTTACAGAGGACTGGCAGAAATCTGATATTTCTCCATAATTATGAACAGTAATCATAGCCTTGACCTCACTGTTAAGCAAAATAAAAAAGCAACTGGAACAGTATTCAATCAACCACAGTTAAAGGAGAGTAATCTGATAATTGCAACCAACACAGGTTTATAGGAAATGAATCTTGTCACAATAAGTACATTTTTTACAAGTTGATTGATGCTGTAATGGTGTACTACAGTGAACATTCTTGCCCTTGGTACCTTCTGTACAGTTTGATAGGGACAGTCCGAATGGTACAAAATCAGTCAGCTTCCAGTATGGGTAGGATAAGCTTCTGCCTGCTTGCAAATACTGTGTACACAGAATCACCTTTAAAATCTTACTTGAGTCTGTTACATTTTTTGTGAAAAATTTCTTGTAGGGAAGGAACATAGGATTAGGGAACATAGGATTAGGAGGGATCTGCTAGGTCGTTCAGTCTAGTCCTCTTTCTCAACAGACAACTGTGACTTACAATCACATTCCTTAAATTTATCTATCTCAATATTAAATTTTTCAGGTTTTCTTGCCCTGGCTATTCCTTTTAAAAGGCTCTTTAGAATCTCACTCTGATGATTACAAGCCATTTATTACCCACTGAAAATTGAACCACGTGCCCTTTGTTCTAATATAGACTACACTGACAAACTGGGATAGTAAAGAGCATCAAAGAAAGATATTCAACAGGTGTTAAACCAGTTAATAGCCATGCTTAGTCTTTGACCTTCCAGGTGCTTTTAGAAAGAATTCACTCAGCTGTCTTTCTTAAAGGCTTTTCAGGAGCTGCAAGTGAAATGAATTGTTCTAGTGGCCTGCTTCCTGAAGGAAGATAACTTTTCATTTTATGTCTTACATGCTCCCTGACTGCATTGGAGAATGCCTGCCGGAATATAGCAGAGTAGATCTGGTGCTTTAGCTGCCGTTTTTCCTGTGGGTACCTGGGCAGAGACAAGGAGCAGACTGTTGTCAGTGCAATAGCTCGAGGTGGGCCTGTCAGTGGGAGAGCTCTGGATGCTGTAAACCGCATAGTCCAGCTGTATTGTTCATAAGTAGAAAACCTCGTCATGGTCATTGTAAATGAGAATGCAAACTGGGAGCCATGATTTACCTGACCTACCTACAAATGTTGGTCAACGATGAGCTGGAACATCATGAATGTTTAATGCACCATGGAGGCTGTTCTGCCTCCTTGTTCATCTCCTGAAACATAGCCAACCATCTACATTTTGGGTATTCAAAATGTTGGAGATGTTCCCAACAAAATACTGATTTTGTGTCCTATGTGATTGTGGTATTCCACTCCAAATTCTTTATGAAAATTTGAAGTTCACATTTTCTGGGTTAAACACTTCCAGGTCAACCCAATGTCTTCTATTTACAGTTGTCACTACTGGCTAACCTTTCCATGGTAACATGCTTTGGTTTTGTTGCTTTTCTTACCTAGATGCTTTCGTTGGAGGGATCATTGGCCTCATTTTTGCTTATATTTGCTACAGACAACACTACCCTCCTTTGGGTAATACAGCTTGTCATAAATCTTACGTCAGCCTGCTAGATCAGAACTCTGTGAAGAAAGAAGAGAGACCTACAGCAGATAACGCTACTGGCCTGCCTCTAGAGGGAATAACTGAAGGTCCCGTATGACTTTAAGAAATGTGCAGAATGAACTTTTAGCCTTCTCACATTTCCTCCAAACTAGTCTCTTAACACTATGTTTCTTACTGTACGTGTTTTTCTTTTGTTTCTTTCCTTTTTATAAAGAGAAATTAAATATTTTATTTTTAATGCCATAATATCATCATACTTTTAAAGTTAAATTGTCAGTTCATATTGACTTGCTGAATTATCTGTTTTCAGTCTACTGCAAGCAGATAGACTCTTGAGGGAAGAGGAAAGAATGTTAATAAAAATAATCGTATATGGAGAAATGGTTAAGAGAGTAATTTTAAAATGATGTGGTTGAGGATATAGTAGACCTGGAAACAGATTTTCTGAAGCACTGAGTATTCCCCAGAAAGTTCTGGTCATCTTCAGCACTCATTGGTTTTGATGGGTGGTGAGTATACACAGCATTTTTCATCAAATGTTCAGACTCTGTTGTGGCCAGCCATTTCTTTATGTAATTTGATAAGTTAAGGCATCATCCTTATGTTTATCTTGTTGCCTTCTAACATAAAAAAAAATCTCCACATGCTTGTAAACTTTGTATTAATTGTTAAGTTTTGACGATGTTAATGTGAGCTACTAATAATCAAGCAGCCGAAAGGTAGGAATGGTTAAGTGCTTGTAAGAGTCAAGCCTCGTGCATTAGTAGTTTCACAGGATGATTCTGATATTCAAGAAATTCCACACTGTTAAAATTATCAGCTTACAATATATGTTCATAGGATGGATTGGAAACTTGCTATTACATCATTAGCAATTTTTGGGGAGCTCTTACAGTAATTATCGTCAAACAAAATTAAGAGAACACCCGTGGCATTCAACAAGCTGAAGTCTTCAAATTTTTAAAAATCCTAAAACTGTGAGGATAAAGAAACACAATGTTTTCTGTGAATCTCGGTGTGTCATGTTCATTCTTGTGTAGTGACTCACTGCAGCATTAGTGATCTAAAGAAATGCAAAGATTTTCATTTGTGACTTTGGGTGCACAACCATGAATGCTTGTGGTGGTCTCCAGCACTGTAACATATCCAGAGGAATGCTGGAGACAGATTTCCACTAGACCCATTCCACGTTTTCATCATGTTCTTGAGCATGGTGTTTGCAAAGGTTGGCTTGGTACCTGAATGGAAACTCACCTGAATCAGACCACTGTTGGTGTGGAGAAGATTACAAAGTGTATGACTTTACTTAATTTATTATTGGTAGGATCCTGTTTTGTTACGTATGCACTATACAGTATACATCACATTCCTCTGAAATAATGTACCTTTGGATGGCAGAATGTCAGATTCCAGATTTTTTTTTTCTTAGATATCCTATGAAAATGCAGGCAAATGTTCCAGACCACATCCTGGCAATTGAACATTTCTCAGCCCGAGCCGCTGGTTAAAGTGATCAAGATAACGTTGATCAACGGCCATTATTACGGTGCTTTAGACTGGAAGAGACTGCTGCCATAGTTATAATTTATGTGTTCCTGTTGGAATATGTATTGGCCTTGTAGGCATTTTGTGATTCTAACAGCTCAATGTCTTTATGTAAGGCTTGTCATTTACTTTTCTCGAAGGTAAGCTTTGTAGATTTTTTTTTTTTTTGAGATGCTTCCTGATTGGCAACACTTGAATTTTTATAGAAAGCAAGTAAATCGGAACCCCTTTAAAAATAAATGTAATAGTTGTGTGCAAGAGGATGCAACCTTACTATGTATAAACTTATATGATATTTGAAAATAACTATAAATAGGAAATTATATTAAAGAACAGAATGTAATAGGCATAAACCCATTAGGGTTCTGTAGAAATTAGGCCTGATCTACTTGTAAAACTGATACCAATTTGACTGCGTCAGTTAGAGGTAGGATTTTTTACAGACAGTTACAGTATTCTGAGCTCTAGAATAGAGACGGTTACCCAAATGTAACTGGTTTTGCTGGTGTATGTATGCGAGTTCACAAAACTAGCATCAGCAAAGCAAAATTATTCTGGCATTGCATTTGCACTGGATTTGACAGAACACTCCTCTAGTGTAATGAAGGTCTTATTCTAGAAATCCACACAGTTTAGTGGAGCTTTACTCTTTCTACAAAGTTTTTAAACCATCTTACAGAATTCTGTAACAGGGATATCATTTTCTATTATTTCATATGGGAGGATTAACGAGAGCCCTAGAGTAAGGGTGTTGCGTTTTACATTGTATAGGGCTTAGCCATTAGCTTTTTCTTTTAGCAGGAACCCTAGTCTTCCAGGTTATATGCAAATGTTAAAAAAAAAAAAATCTTAAATCAAAATTAACAGTTTAATACTGATACATAGAACATTTTGCATGTTTTTATATAGATCTGGCTGATTCTCAAAAATGGGTGGGGCCTCCTAACTGTGCTGTACACATTCCCAGTATTTTAATGGCTTTTGATACAAACCAGCTATCTTCTTTGGGATGGGAAAAGCTTGTACAGCCCTCAAATGAGGAGTGGTTGTTAAAAGATTGGAATATGAAGCATAATGCAGCATAAATACTTACATTGCAAGAGTAATTGGTGAACTTTGCAAAGCAGTTAAGAATATATTTTAATGAGAATAATTAAATTGAAAGTCATAAAGTTGACAATGTAAAAGCTTCGATTAAAATGTAATTAAAACTAGGAAAGACTTAATGAAGTGAAATTTGTGGAGGGATCTGTATGCGCTCTAATTACCAGTGCGAAGTCAGTGTAGGGAAGGCATTTTTGTGGATCAATGTATTTTAATCTCATGCTTTCTCAATGTGAAGGAAATGTAATGTTGTAACGCACCAATAAAACAACACATGAATGTTGGTTTGTACATCTGTGTTATCATTTTTTATGAGAGAAATAAAAGTTACTGAGTTAGTTTCATTAACAAACCATGTGGAGTATTACAAAAAACAAGGCCTACAAAACACAAGGCTACGTCATTGATAAACAACTGATACCACAGCCTTCCTCCTTCATGTGATAGCCAAAATACGCTATCCAAATTTCATCCAGGAAAATGTACAGTGTAAGTCTGCAAGGATGAAATTTTGAAATACTTAACCACCTAAACTGCAACGGGTCCCTTTCATCTGTCAAATTCTGTATCTCAAATAATACTGGGAGTGCCCTATTTAATAACAAATGTGGTTAGACTAGAAAAGGATAAGAAAATCTAATCTAACACAGCAGAAATATCCTGAAACCAAGAGAAGCGTAAGATTGTGAACCAGTCAGCAAAACATCCCCACAGTGAATGTATATCTCATGCAAGGCGTTAGGAATAGAGCTGGAGTGTTTACGCTTATTCATTCCCAGATTTTATTGTGTGCAATTTAATCTGATTTGGTTTATTGTTTCCCTGTGCATACAGCAAGTTCTTTCTATTTATTTTGAAAGAGAACCTCATTTTGAACTTCACTTTCTTTCATTCCATGGCAAAAAATACTATGCTATGGATTGGGGTGAAAAAAATAGTGCCTTATTTTTGTTTTGTGGTACTAAAATTCCATTGACTTCAGTTGAACTGCTCTGCATCACTAAACACATCACATCCAGCAGGCAGAATAAAGCCATCACACAGTTTTTTTTCTCACACTCTTACATTTTTAGTATAAACACTGCTGTATTGCACGGTGTTACTTCACAATAGCACTCTTCTCAAAGCAAAATTTGAGATTTTGGTCTTCTGTCATTGCAGGTGGGATCTTCCTTCCAGTAAACTTTTACCAACTTAAATGTGGAAAGGAGATCCTGCAGTTCCTTACCAGACACATGTGATATTGCAATAGTCAGCTTGTTATGAGTGTGCTCTAGATCAAGTTTTTGGGCTTGTGTGCCTGAACATTTGTCTTAAGAAGCATGATTGCCCCATCCCTGGAAGCATTCAAGGCGAGTTTGGATGAGGCTCTGAGCAACCTGATCTGGTTGCAGATGTCCCTGCTCCTTGCAGGGGGGTTGGACTGGATGGGCTTTGAAGGTCCCTTCCAACCCAAACCATTCTGTGATGTATAGATTCACAGTTACCACTTCAAGAGGGCAGGCAAACCTCCAGTGTCCATCTGTATAACAGAGGTTTAAAAGCTGCATGAACGTCTGTCTAACAGAAAATTTCTTTCTTGCAAGAGCAAATGCTGAACACTTGTTATTTTTCTCCAGAATTCTCATTGATCAAAGAGTCTACATATCCTCTGCAGGTGTTTCAGTGTTTTTCTCTAATCTTTTTCTCAATTATCTTGGAAAGGCAATCATACGTACAGGCAACTCCCTTTGTGAAGAACACTTTGAAGAATTCAGAACAGTATAAATGAAATAAAAAGATGAAACATAGAAATCAAAATTAACAAACTTTACAAAATTCAGTTTTATGCAGAGAAAGAAAAACAATATATTGATTAAATGTTATTTTTAACTATGCAATCAATAGGATTGGTAATCTTTAGGTAAAGTAAAATTCAAAGCCATGCTAATATCCTTTAAGTACAGAAAGAACAAAATGATGTAAATACACAACAGTATAGTTGTGTAATGTAAAGATTGGATTGGAGTAGTTCCAAATTAGTTAATTTAATTGACTCAACTTAAAATGCAAAATTAAAGCATGTGCAGTTAGGATTAACACCCGCAGGCATAACCTGTAGGCATATTTTCCATATTACCTTTCCCCATCTTTCCAAGGTGTATGATCTCATCTACAGATTATGAGGTTATAGAACACACTCCGTACTCATTTGGTGAGCGTCATTTCTGTATTGCTCTCCTAAGAGGCTGAAGCTAAATTAGAAGTTTCCAGTCGGATACAGCCAGTTTCCTATGGTTTATTATATAGAGAACGCCTGTTCTACAGGTGCGCAAATCATTCCCTGCTCAGGAACATGCTCTGAACAGAGAGAAAACATTGTCATTTTGCCATTCAGTTAAAACTTGCTCAGCATGTATTAAATTAAAATGACAAGATTCCTGATACGCTGAATTGAGCTGGCATTCCTTTTACAGACACTTGGTACGCTGGCTGAGCGCTGCAGGATTTTTGCTTAAACTTGGAGAGATAGCCAAGAAATCAGCATTCAGACCGGATCTGGATCTTATTTGACCCAGATAATGACACTGAAGACCTCTGAGCTGCAATAGAATGATGCTGAAATTACAGAAGTGAAGATCTGCCCATTATTATTTTGCTGCCAGCTTCTGAGAAGACTTTCCAGAGGGAAAACCAAGAAGCATTTGGGGGTAGCCCACGATGTGTAGCAAGGTATGAATGGGGCATGAAATAGAAAATCCTCGCTCAGTGCCTTGACTTGATAAAAACAACACAGTGATGCATTCGACTTGTTCATGGCTATTGTGGAATATCAAGCATGAAACACAATTCAACCAGCTCCGTAAACCCTAAACCTTTGGACTGAATTTCTCTGTTAGTTCGCCAAAAAAAGCTTCTAATTTCACTGGCAGCTTTACAGCTGCTAGCTGTTATTCTGTCAACATGCTAGAATTTAACACTTGATATGAAGACTCAGTTAACATGGTCTGAAACAAGTTTATTTCCAGGAGTAGATGGGCACAACAAGCCTCTTTTATTCTAGTGTTTATATATGGTTTGCTTTTATATGGCCTCTTGTCCACAAGTATAACTGCTTTTTAATTACCCCTCCATGTCCTCTGAGCTCCTTCAGGTCCCTTCTTGCTTGCTCTCCAGAGCAGCTACTCTACTGATGAAGGGAAGGGGAAGAGAAGTGTTTGCTGGCATCTACAAATACCTGCTCCTGGATGCTGTCTGTCTCCCTCCTTTCCCTCTTCCATCCCCTCTACATTAATTAGAGGATTTTAAAGCGGTCTTCTCTGTTGTTTTGCTGTATGTTCTCTTGTTCCTGTTTGAAAACTGCCTTTTTCTGAAGTCACAGCTTGATGTACACTACAGACACCCCTCCTTGGGGGCATTGGTTCAATTCACAGACTGGAAAGCTTTAACCTAACATTCCCAACTCTGGTATTCCCACACTGAGGGAAAGCAGCCAGCAGTTACTTTGGGATCAGTTGCTTGGGTTAACTTCCACTCTTTGATGTAAATTAAACAAACAGGCTGACAGTGAGGGATCTGCGTGTGTGAGACACCAGTGAGATGATCCCTGGCACCATCACAAGCGCTGCGACCTGTGGCTGCCCCGCGCTTCCCTGCCCTCCCGGGTGAAGCGATGCCGGGCTGCTCTCCAGCGCCCAGCGTGCAGAACGGAAATATCTGCCCAAGCCACCTGAAACCCATTCCAGACCTGCTCCGTGAGCAGGAAAACAAAGTCTCTCTCCCTCACCAGCCCCTTCTGCCCTAAGCAAGCCCCTGTGAGGAAAAACTGTGTACATCTGCACCTTGGAAATCTCAGGAATGGAAAAATCTGGAGTAGCTGCACAACATTTGAACAAATGGAGAAATTGAGACCTCTCAGTGGCAGTAGTCATACAGGGCCTAAAGATAAATTAATAACGGGAAGCCAGCAAAACAGAATAGCTTGGAATATTAAGAATTGAATATGTAACAACTCCTTCAAGCTTAATCCCTTACACAGCCACTTATCCCAGAGAGGGAGCTTTTTGGTTTGTTTTTTTTTTTTTCCAGTTCTCAGAAGCATCAGTATCTATAAGCTTCTGAGTACAATGAATGCCTTTACATAATGTAAACAACATTTACCCACAACACAGAATGCAACTCTTCAGGGATCAGATATCATTACAGAATTACCCAACGGAATCCCACCACGCTCCAACAGGACTTGGGTTGCCATTGTCTGATACACAAAACCACTCGCTCTGAAGCCACAGGGCGTTTCCAAGAAGGGGCTTTTACGCTTCTTAGTATTGCAGTAAGAAACAGCAATGAGTAAAAACAAGTGCCCAAATGCACTTCGCTGTGAAGTTCAAGGGAATTCTTATCCTGATGCGCAGCTGGAGCTGAAACAGATCTCTGTTCTTCACATTTTTGATGTTACAGGTTGAACAAACACACATGTGATCTGCAAGGTGCTGTGAGTGACTGGTGAGTGTGCTTTTAAAAATCTGGTTTGGAGACAACAGTTCAGAGAAATTCTCACTTCCTCCATGATGCCTTCAGAAGGCAGCCTGCAAACACAGTTACATGCACAGCAGGCTAATGTTTCACTTCTGGAGCCTTCTGAGGTACAAAAAGCTTCTTAGTCTATCCTCAGCCTGGCACAGGTTTGTGATCCGTTTAAGACAGGGTGAATCCTGATGGGGCTACTTCAAGAAGAGATAGACCATAGCAAACAAAGCTGCTCTTCTTCAGACTGCTGTCTAATGAAACTATGTTGTTGGTATTATTCCATTAAATAAAAAAGCTCTGTGAAATATTTTTTTTCCATTCCCATTGTTTCATATTTCCAGCATTGTGATGTCACTGCTGTTAGAAGCCTATTTCTATCATAGAATAATCGAACGGTTTGGGTTGGAAGGGACCTTTAAAGGCCATCCAGTCCAACCCCCCTGCAAGGAGCAGGGACATCCCCAACCAGATCAGGTTGCTCAGAGCCCCGTCCAACCTGGCCTTGAATGTTTCCAGGGATGGGGCGTCCACCACAAGCTCTTTAACGTGTGGTCACTGCAGCAGAATGGAAACAACCTGTGAAATAAAGACAGCGCTGATCTGCCACCATGGGAACTAGTTATGTGAGGACCACAGCTAAGGCCAGTTTTGCCACTAGCCTAGTTAGCATCACTCTCAAAGTGACTTTATGACACCAATCAGAAGATTAAGAGTGAAGAGATGCTAATTAAGATATATTCCCATTACATAATTGCTGGAAGAGATCTGAACAGGAGAATATTTAATTTATTAGCCCCAACAGCCTTGCCCGTTGCCCCTTGCTGGACACACAGAGTAGGTGACTCTCACTGAAGTGTCATATTATTGTCAAAAATCTCCTTGAGCTTTGTATTCAATTTCTTTTATCAGGGTCATTAGGAGAAAAAAAGTCCCCACTTTATCGAGGGCAATCTTTACAAATAATTTACTGTTACTCAGCAGACTGTTGAATAACTCTCTCCTTTACCAGCCAGGCTGAATACACAATACTGTTGCTTTAGCCGATATTCTGTGCACATTGCTTCTTATCAGCATTACAGAGCATTTGTGTACACAAGCTGCATTTCATCTTCATTTCCAGTCCACGGGATTGAAGCCACAATACAAGATTCAGATGGGAATCCTTATTGAAACCACTGTAACACCGCAAAAAAAAGGAAGGGGAAAAGAACATTGCAGCAATGTCACCATGTCACTCTAATCTAAGAGGTGTAAGCCTGTCTATGGAGTGAATGTACTGGAATTCCTATCTGCAGCATTGCCCAACAAAAATAAAGCAACTTAAAACATCCTCTCTATCCATGAGTATGGAAATGACAGGAGCTGGCTGTGTCCAACAAATCATTTCATGAAACAAAGGGCCAGAGATCACATTTCTGAGGCTTGTTTGGAAAACAGGAATTCCATTTCACAAGTGCGTGATGGGTTAGAAAATAGTTTTAATTCTATATGTTAATAAAATGTAGAATTTTAGGAATATTTTAATGGAAAAAAAGCTTATGATCTCTCCATACAGATCAGTTTATAAAGCCTTCTGGCAGCGTCTGGAGAGAATGATTTCCACCCTTGCTCTTTCAAGGCATCCAACCCACTCATGTCAAGCAAATGCCCACAGTAACAGGGTTAATTCTGAGTGGGTGGTTTGTTCCTTCCTACTTTGTTCCTTTCCCAACTCTACCTTCAGCTGAGAAACCTCCCCCAAAATGTCAGTGCAACTTTCACGTTTCTGTGAATTGTTCTGATGGGGAATAGACTCATTTAAATTTTTGACCGGTTTATTTTCAGCATCACCTGGAGTCCCCTCTTTTTTTAGCACTAAAAGAAAACTCCTGTGCTCCTAACCTCAAAAAGAGATAAGCACAGCTGACCTGAGTATCCTGTTCACACTCACGGAGAACAAGCTCTATTCCAGACAACCCCACCCTCCTGCATCAACATTTTAAGAGCTGGCAAGCTTGGGGAAAGTCAGAGAGTTGGTCTGTGATGTGAGAGGAGGTACTGCAGGAACGCATGATTAGTAAGTGGATTTACATTTTCCATTAAAACAACCTCTATTTTATTGGGGATTTCTCAAGGTAAATGGAAATAAATTAATTGTGAGTGCACTTCAGCTGGAAATTTACAAAGTTTAAGTGCTGTGTGGTTTAATGCAGTGATGTTCTAGAACGGCTTCTTCTAAATGGCCCTTAGTTTGAGCAAGATTTCTGTAATAGGGAAAAGTGGAGTTGACTTCCTAGTGGACTTTTGTTCAGCTTCATATATTTTTCCTAACTCTTAATAGATGGAGAAGCACCAGAGTTTGAGTTCTTGAGCATATTCCTATCTGTGATTAGGCTAGTGCCTAATGTCAAGTGTGTTGGCTTATAACCAGTCAAGGCTGTTAATCTCTTCCAGCTTTACCTTTATGGAAGGATTATTCTGAAGAAGTCAACTGCTTTTTTGAACCTGTATGTTTTTAATGCTTATAGTAGTTTCTAAGGAGTTACATCAGGAACTGTTAGGCAAGTAAGTACATATTTCTAGGGAAAACAACATAATGGCAAAATAAGAGGAAAACTTACACTACCTAACGTCTTCCTGTAAAACTCTAGTCACGACAGGATGGTTTACTGAGTTTAATGGCACTGGTAATGGCTACACAACAAGAAGCATTTATAATGCAGTAAATGCAGCTAGGAAGAAAGGTACTTACAAGTTAAATCATGGAAAGACTGCCTTGTTATGTTGTGATAATCTGCTAAATAGCTGGAGTCACTGCTGTTGTTAGTATTACCAATCAGAATTGTATGTGATGCGTAACGCTCTTGGAACCTAGGGAACTAAATCACACGTTAAGGACTGTAAACTGGCTTTTCCTCTGCTAAATCTTTGCTGATAGCATTGCTGATATTCACCTAGGTACATCAAGATTGTGAAGAATTTCTCTAAACACCAGAATGAACAGGCACAATACGAGCTAAAACAATTCTGTGACCTGAATTTCAATGGCTCTGCTAGGAGAGACCAGGACAAAAATATGTCTTCTTGGCAGCTGAACTCAACTAAAAGCTTTTCTGTCACTTCCCTATCGCACAGAATTTTCACTTAGTTTCAGAGGAGGGTGAGAGGTATAATTTACTCTTCTCGGTGTGTTAAAGGAGTAAAGGGTAGGCTCAAAGGGGGAAGCTAATCATACAATGCTCAGGTAAGTAGAGAGAGATTCACAGATGCTCTTCTCTTCCAGCCCTGCCCTCGGTGCAGCATCACAATTGATATTTCATGGTCCAGTGACGTGTTTTCATAAAACACACTGTGTCTATCTTCAGGCTAAATTGCATGTTTATGTTTTGGGTCACTTCTAAATGCTTACATTAGTGCTCCCGCTGACTTCTGTGAGCTAATGCTAGTACAGAGAAAAAATGGTTAAAAGCTGAGTTTTTAGTTGTTGTGTTTGGTGTTTGTTTTTTTTTTTTTTTTTTTTTTTTTTGTTTTGCTTTTAAATGGGCTCTCAGTATCTCTTCTGTGCAGTGATTGCTTGCTGTTATCAAACAGCGATTCCCGGAGGGGACTATTTAAGAAACAGATTCTTCTGCAAAGCACTGGCTTGTACTGTCTCAGTTAAACGATAGTTTATTTTTTTTTTTCTTTCAGTAGTGCAGCACACACAGCTGAGCAGCTCACGTTTTATTCAGAGAAGCTGGAACTGGCCCATATAAGTGGACTCTGAGCCAGGCTTCACCTGACATTAAATGAGGCTCGGTGGCTCTGGGCTTTCTCTGCAGTCAACAGACCCTTCTGTACTTAAACTGTTCTGGAGGAGATGGTAAACCTTTGACTGCAAGTGAACCACTGACTCTTTTTAGGAGGAACACAAACATCTCTCCAGGTACTTGATAGGGAAAAGTGTATACTATCATTAAGTCCCATTTCTTTAATGTTATTCCTTTGATCACTGCTGAAATTAATGGAGGCCAAACACAGCTGAAGAATATGAGCACTTTACTGTGTGTTATTTTCTACAAATTGGTGGTGAGCTGCCAGGCATGCTTATGCTCTTAAACAAGTCATCATAAACTCAAAATAGTTCTTCACATGAGATAAAGGTCTCTGAAATCTAAAAGTGGGTCAGTCAAACTCTTCAATTTCAGCAAATCTTAATATCAATTATTCACACTGGTACTCGAGCTCTGATACAATCTCTAGTTCTTTCCTGCTATGCAGCAAATGCAGGGGGTGGGATGGACAGCTGCCTGGGCTACACATGGGTTGAATCACTTCTAATCAGCTATAAGGTTATTAGTATTTTTATTCCTGGTAACATCTGATGAAGGACATGAAAGAGCTTGAGGGATAAAAGTAGCTCTCATATTTCTTTTTCTTCTACCATTAAACTCAGCTAGGCAGGAGCTGTTTTCCCTTCTTCCTTTGTTCAGTGCTCGTTACAACAAAGGTCTTTGATGCTACAGAAGCAAGTTGCCATCTCGGTACTCTGAGGTCCCCCATGGCTCCCTAACAGCCGAGTCTCAACTCTTCATCTGCAGCAGTGCAACTGCTTGAAGCAAAAGAATCCCACCAGTTAACCCTTCCAGGGTGACAATAAGCAGATGCCAGAATGCTCATTAGAAATTTAATTTCTTGTGTTTAGGGCTGTTCATCCCCACAGAAGTGGTGTCCTAGGAGAAACTGAATAGATGACACTTCTTTTTTTTTTTTTGTTTCCTCTGTTTCTTTATGGTTAAATGAGTCCAGTGAAAATGCTTTCTTCCTTCACATGATTTTTTTCCAATGGAAAATATGCGTGTCATACTGGATGCATGGCAATATTTCAGACAATATTTAGAGTTGCATCAATACCATGAACTTACAGAAGAGCCACTGAATTTATTTGCACTTAGCACAATAGTACCCTGTTATTCTACAGGAAAAGCCTGAGAGAGCACCATTAGGACTTGTCACCGTTCCAGAAGTACAGCTCTGATGTCCAGTATTTCTTGCTGAAGCCCCATTCATTGTGTTGTCTCGCGCATATCCCTTTCCATGTGTTGAGTGTAATACTAGCTATATAATCATAATTGTATTTTCTAAGAATATGTAGTTCTGCTACTCTTTTCCTAAAGCTTCAGCATGGATTTGATCTGGTACTGACAGCTATTAAAAAAACAAAAATAAACCCCACAAAACAAAACTACCCAATTTTCAAGTCTGTAGCTGCTTCCCTTGACCAAGATTTGCCTCTGGTGTGGGAGAATGTGATTGAAGTGGCTGTACCAGAACTTCCCCAAAAAAGCATTTCAGTGCTTCTTTTTTGGTAGCCAAGCCGGTAACTGCTTGAACAGGGCAAATGAATGTGAAGAGTAAAGTTAAAGACATTTTAACACCACTGCAACAATAAAAATTACACTGCAGCCTTGGAAAGTGGTGAAGCTTGTATGAGCCCTGTGTTTATATAGGGAATAGATCTGGAATATCTCAATTCATCAAGTATTAATGCCTAGGTCTAGTTAAAATCATACATTTTTTTTTATTAATTGCTAGGTATTAAATAAACTTTGCTTTCAGGTGCTTAAAATCAAGTAGATTAATTATTGATCTTACATATTATTATACTTTTCCTTAGGTTTCGTGCTAGGTGAAAATCTTGATTAGAATTTCAACATGAAACACGGGGGTACTCCCTGGTTTGTTTGCTTTACTCTTGAGCTGTGGTCGGTTTTTTGTTAGTTTTTTTTTTTTTTCCCCTTGTTCTTATTTTATTGGACAACAGAGGGCTTTTCACTGTTAGATGGCTGCGTGCCAGGACCCTACTGTTACTTAAGTGTGCCTTGACCTCAGAGTCGCATCTCATTTCATTGAAATGGAACCTCCACAGAAGACTGGGCTGGAGGAACAAAGTTGTCAGCTGAGTGAGATGCTTTGAGCTGAGAACTTCACTTTTGTGTGGGCAAAAAGCAGTGGCTGCCTTCATTTTGACTGCCTTTTCTTCATTGCTAAGCAGAAAAGGGAGATTCAGACAATCTTTCAAGGTGAAGTTTTATCTCTTTGAAAGTTTGAGCTGGGGAATGGCTGGACTGAACCCAGAGGCTTCCTCAGTGAAGGATGATCTTATCCCCTGTGCAAGGGCACACTCCAACAGCCTCTCCCTGGAGCAAACATAGCTTAATGCCATTCACCTAACAGGAGATAGACAATTTATTCTGGGGACAGCAAGGAATGTGGTAGAAATGGGTTTGCCTCAGCTCTTCTGTTTATTCCAATTCTTGTGAATCACAAGACTGTAATGTGGAAGGAGGGCTGTTTTCCTTTTAAATCTCAGTGACCATACTTCACTTGTCAAGTAGGTGGGTTTTTTTGTCATAGATATTTTATAGCCGTATACAGTACCTCACTTCTATTTTAATGAGGGAAGCCAAGGGGAAAAAAACTATATGCAGTGCACTATAGACCTGGGACTACAGGATGGGTATTTCTTTTTAGAAGACAAAGGAACAAAGACAACTTGCACTTGAGCATGTGTTACCCAAGAAATAACTGGAAATACTTCCATTTCCTCCACAGTGCAAGCAATCTCTGATCACCTACTGCATTTCTATATGGTCCAAATTAATGTCAGCGGACTTGTTTTACAACTTAGCAAGTCAGGAAATTCATTAGCTGTGAATGAAGGAGGAAACTGATTTGCCATAAGACTACAAGGAACTCAAGAGGCCACTTGCTTGGATTTGTCAGTTCCATAGGCTGTGTCTTAAATATAAAACCAAATTGAATTGTTCCACCTAGCACTGCAAATTACTTGTGAAACCTTGTGAAAACTTGTGATTGAAAGCCTGTGAGACAATGTTATCAACATGGTGTGCAAGACTGGGCAAGAGGTGTCTTCCCTGGGATACTGGCTGGGCATTCAGGAAAGTATCCCTCTTCCCATGGGAAAGCTTCTATAATTTTCTTGACATGCAATACTGATTAAAGACCCACTCTACCTTGATATGAGCAGGAAGAACTGCAGTGATATTTCTCCCTGCCTCTGGCCTTGATCCAAACTCATTTATTACTTTCAGTTACTTTTTGAGAACATCCTTAATTTTTTGGGCTTTGTGCCTCCTGGAGGTGGAGAAATGTCTGAAAACAATTTTCTTGATATATTTGGGATCTTCTCCTTTGTGTGAGTTCCAGGACAAGAACATCTGGGATGCTACAGACAATGACACTAATAAATCATCCTGGAAACTACTTTGAACCCTCAAACCATGCAGTCTGAATTAGGGTCCCTCATTTGCAAATGAATCTGTGTATTCCTGGCTGGCTGGATGTGCGGTGATGGCTCTCTGGCACCTACCTGCAGGCCATTTAGGATATGGTTAAGCTGGCTTCTTTTTGTGTCTCTAGCTGTTGGCCAAAAATAAAATCGGAGTGGTGTGTGAAGTACAGTAGTCTTACACAATGTGACTGCAGCAAGAGATTGGATCTTGGACCTCTAAAATATTTGGCAGAAGTCTGAATTGGAGAGGAAATACAAAACCAGGACACAAGGCAGGGCTGTGTAGATTACCTGCGCTAGGAAAGTAGTGGTTTCCTTTGGAACTCCAGTCTGATTTTTCTAGTAATAGCCTAACATTTACATGTTCTTCTCATTTAAAAATAAAAAAAAGCACATACAGAAAATAAGCAGTGAAGATTTCCATCATGCATGACATGAAACAAAATCTTTCCAGGACTTACACTGAATACAGTCTGTAACTATAAGCAGAATGAAAATGAGCATGTGGGATGAGTTATATTTATTCTGAGCATAGCTCTAAATATTAAATATAATGAAGAATCATTGTAGAATACTTTATTTCTGAAATGGTAGACCAGATTCTTCAGTATTGTATGACCTTTTGATTCCTAATCAAGCCAACCAACCCCCAAACAGCTGTCCATAGTATTGGTTTTGGTTTTCTGTCTGGAGACTGTCTCATTCCTGGGTGTCAAGAAACTGCACATCTGTTCTAACGGTCTCTCTTGAAGTGCAGCGTGGAGGGTGATGGTGACGTTCACCTTTTTGCTACAGAATCCAAACTCAGCTCCAGTTTACCCACACCTCAAAAGGGTTTTGGAGTAGGACATCGAGCAACCTACTACTTATTGTAGTAGAGATGAGTGCTTTTGAGTAATCCATATTCTGAAGATATGAAGCAGTTTAAAGCCAGGGTTTCAGGCAATAACAGTCCTCAAATCTGAAGCTTTGCTTCATGTTAGCACAAGCTTTTAAACAACCAGTGACCAGGAGTTTTGCAAGGAGCTGAGCTCATTTGTTGTGCCACATTACAGTCCAGTAAATACATCCATTTCAGGCTTGTATCCAAAGACTGAAAACAGTATTTGGGGCAGTAAGAAGATGACCTTACATGTCATGAAGCCAAAAGTCCAGTGCAATTCAGCAACTAATTTGCCATTCTTAAGTGACCCTTCAATTTGCTCCTAATTTATTCTGGGAAGTTCTCAATCACTCTGACCTTTCTCTGCCCTGGTGAGACCCCACCTGGAGTATTGTGTCCAGTTCTGGAGTCCCCAACATAAGAAGGACGTGGACCAGTTAGAGAGCGTCCAGAGGAGGGCCACAAAGATGATCAGAGGGCTGGAGCACCTCTCCTATGAGGACAGGCTGAGATCCAATGTTTCTACCATGCATCTCTAATTTATTTTTAGTTTGCATATTAAATTGCATAGAACATAGTACATTCAATTTCTCCAGTTAACATCAATAGTACTTTGCACATGTCCATCAGGACAGTGTATTTTAGAGAATGTTGCTTACTAAAACCCAAATTAATTGTTCAAAGACAGATATTCATGTGGCAGCAGATTTCATGGCTTGCTTATATAAGTTCTAATATCTAGTGAAAGCCTTAATGATGCTATTAAAATAGATCATTCCTGTGTCTCGGGAGAAGAAAGGTTTTGCAAAGCTGAAGACCTCTGAAGAACGTACAGTTGAAGGGCAGCATTGCCTGCACCCTCAGCACTCAGTGGTGCAGGCTGGATGCAGACAAGGATTCTGCCTCTGGATCAGCAAATAGCATTAGATTGGTTTTGGCAGGAACTCTAAATTTTTGGCTTCCTGAATGGTACTTCAGTACCTCTTGAATTTTTACCAACAGTTTATGTATGAATGGTTTTTATTTCCTCTATGTTAATTTGTCGTTAATTATCCATTATAAATGATATACTTAATTTTAAATACACCAAGGGATAAGTCTGGAAATACCCAAGAAAGACTATGGATCAATTACATGGAAAGTTGGCTAAATAACCTACATTTATCTCTACTAATGAATTTTAATGACCGATGGCATGCCAATCACTGTAACAGCCCAGCTCACGCGTTCTAGAGCAGGTGAAGCAACAGCTTGGCCGCAGTTATGTACCTATGCAGAAAGCTGGAGGAGAATCCTTCCTACCAGGGATAGCGCACGTTTGGCACACTGCACATTGAACCTACCTCAGGGTTGTGAGGGATAGACTTACACGGCCGCAGGCCATCAAGGTCAATATTTAATGCCTGGCTGAAGGTCCCACAACTTGTTATTGCACTGACGGATCACTAAAGTAAAAATTGAAGCTTGGAACAAGAACTGGTGGTAGAAAGTCTGAGTCAGGAATAATCAAACTAATCAAAACATATTTTTATCTACTAGGAGATAATGTTTTGAGGGTCTTTTTCATTTTATAATTCAGCAGTATTAACCTGGTAATGCACACAGGCAATCAGGCATATATTTAATGTATTAATTTTGCCAGAAAAAAGGAATTAAGTGGATTTTGGCTCTGGATGCATACGCTTCCAAGGGAGATTTACCCACTGCACTGAAGATTTAACATGCTAAGTCTAACTTTTCTCTCTAACTTACCTCTGAGCCTGTCTCCAAATTGTGGAGCAAGAATGAGCCAAATTATTAGCTTTATATTCATTTAGACTTGATACTAATAAAAATATCTCACCACCTGCCATCGTTATGGTTCTCATTACAATTTTCTGATTAAGCAAAGTCTATACATTTTTAAACCTCCTCAAAAGTAGGGATTTGCAGTAGTGATGTGTCTGTTTTGGTAAGAATATTCACGTGTGCTAAGCTGCTACTGGACTGCAGCTAGAAAATATATTCCTGCTCACGCGCCGTCCTGGAAGCTCTCCATGCTTTTGGAAAGGATGATGCATCTCCCGCAGGGGACAGCGGTTATCCACAATTCCTGTGCTGATATGGAGGTTGTTGCAGGAGGCTTTTTTTTCTTTCAAAGGAGTTTTCTATGCACACATACCAGATACCTAAAGACTTGCATGTTCTGCAATAGTTATACTCCTACTTAAACTTTCAATCATGTTTACAGCTTGGGTTGTTGGAGAATTAGGCAAATTGTCCACATAAATAGGAGGATTTGAGGGCTAGCAATGTGCACGTGAGTAGATTTAGCCTTAGATCTTCAGCCTGGTTACAGAGGTGATACCCTACACAACGTTATTCTGTGCTGTTTTCTTTGTGAGAGTATACTGTTAGGAATACAACAATTCTTAATGTACTGTGCAAATAATGAATAATTGTTTAAAACATCACCTTAAACTGTATGTGGAAAACATGGAAGAAGCCTTGTTTTCTAGGGTAAGAAAAAAAAACCTATTTCCAATGTGAGATGTGTCCTCATCCCATCAGTTCTCTGGCACTGAAGCCTTCCTAAACTTTCGGGTAGCTCTTAAGCTGATTAGCAGTCACTTATTAAATGCAATGTGTAAGTTGTCACCCATCACTATTTCCCAGCAAGAATCCCTCTACGAGATGTCAGCCATCCTTCATCTGGCTTAGAGCATAATCCTTTAAGAAGGTACAACCCCCTTTACCTCCCTTTTCAGGCAAAGTACAGCAATAATCTTCATAAACCCCAACATTCATGAAATACAGAAAGTTGGTGCCTATAAGTATTTGCTAATACTGCCTTGCTTTGTACTGATCTGTGGGTTTTGTCTTACCAACACTGCAGTCAGGAAACAAACTCCATTAGTTTTGGATATGATATCTGCTGTGCAGCTGTCCCTGCTGCTTGACATTTGTGTTTCTCAGACTTAGTTGAAAAATTCAGTGTAGCATCATCAACCCACCCCGGGGAGTGCAGGTGACCTCACTTACTATACTGTACGTATCTTTGGAGAAGCAACTTTATGCAGCCACCAAACAACTTTGGATAACTCATCCTGCTGCCATTTACAAGCTGGTTGGGTTAGATGTACCTGACAGTTGCATCTACTGTTGCTGTTTCTGTGTATTTGTGTTAGTGAGAGCGAGCTATTTGCACAAACACTGAGCTTATTGAAGCATTGAGACTTTTATCAACCATGATAAGATGCCTCATTGCTGCTTTAAGAGCATTTTGACAACTGTCAAGAAAATTTTCTGTTGCTGCTGAAGCTTAACAGCTCAGTCATTTTCCAAAGCTCCTCTTCCCAACCTTACACTATTGGCATGTTTGTCTCCTCCCTATGATTACACTACTTACCATGCTTCTTTCTGGAGTGTTTGGGATGCCAAGCATAGCTCAAATAGCTACTACAAATTTGATATTTTTAAAAATTATTTTTAGAGATACCATCTGTAACATCAGTGATGTGCAGCATTTAAATATTTTCATTCTCACTCAGAATTTTTGCCTTTGTAGGCAGCAGGATGTGTCCCTCTGTATCTGTTTATCAGGAACTGTTGGGTCTGTAAGTAAAGGAGTAGGTCCTCTTTCCTTATGACCAGACAACGCACCACAGCAGGAGAGCCGAGGGGTATGTAGTTCATGGACCACACAGATCCTTTCAGCCTCGATCTCTGCCTGCTCTAGGAATCCACCCTTACTCTCCGTAAAGGATGTTTGTTCCTCTGCTTTTCTAATGAACTCACCCTTTTTATCTGTGTAGCAGCTAACGTATTTTACTAAACATCCCCAAGTATGTGTTTAGGTCCCAGGTTTCAGTGAGAGCTCGCTCTCCATGCTCCCTCTGTTTGCTTTCTGTGGCCTGAGGCACCTGGCTCCATCCAGGCACCCGTGCCAGCATCCAACACCATCACACAGACAGGGACACTTCTGTTCTCCAACTGATAATCACTTGCATGAACAATTTGCTGCTTTTCACCAAAAATGTCACATTCGTTACACAGCAGTGTGTCTGTTTTATAGGTTTCTTCTAAAATAAGTGCCGTCAACCCCAACCTCCCTTTCTACAATTTAGCTAACTATTGCTCTATCTGCTGCTTTACAACACACTGTAGCAGATGCTTTTTGCCTTGCAGCTTTGCAAAAGCTGGTAGAAGAAGTTAGTGTTCTCATTAACCCTTTTGATAGCCAGCTGTGCAGCAATTTTTCTGTTTTGGAAATTTGGGCTTTGGCTGACTCTTGCAGAAATTCAATAATTTCTACACTTCTAGTGCTGTAAATTGCTGTGGGGTTTTTTGTTTTTGTTGTTCCTTCTGCTGTTATTAATGGCATTTCCCTTATGTGCTTGTTCAGCTTAGACATCTCCACTGAGTAATTCTGATTTTTTTTTTTTCCTGTTGTATTTATAGTCCACAATCTGCTGAGGCTGACAGGGTCCCTTTGCAGGTGCTAATTGCCTTGTCAGTGGCTAATTCTGGGCCAGTTACGTTTCTGTGTGACTTTTCTCATTTCTCATACCAGTCGTGGTAAGGTCGCAGAAAGGACTTATCCAAAGTTGTAAGTTTTTTGGTTTTTTTTTCATTCAGTCTAATTGGTGAAATTGTAGAAAATCAGTGCTTTTTCAGCTCCCTTTAAAGCACACATTTTGTATGCTTCATGTGAGTGCATGGCTCCTCAAAATCCTGGAACAGAATTTCATTATTTAAACTCATTTTCCTCAGTTAACTGAATACTGTTAAAACAGTGAGTGCCTCAAAAACAGATATTGTCAGAAACAAGTTGTCTTCCGACTAGATTTCTAGAGTACTTACATCTCCTGTTGCTTACATCCTCTTTCCTTCCATTCCTGCTATCTCCTACTCAAGGCATTTTTGTTAATTTGCTTCTGATAGCTGTTATTTGGAAATCACCAAAGGACACTGACAATGGTTTCCATGTGAAAAACATGAATTCCAGCTCCCAGGCTGGGATGAGGTGAATAAGGTGCTCTGCATAAGGCACTTGCCATTTCTAATCTTCTTGCTTGTTGAGGTGGTTCTTGAGCAACCAGAATTTCTACCCTGGGGATTGACTGACTTATTGCCAATAGAAAGACAAAGGGTTAGGTGAATCCCTAGAAAACAATCCTAATGTGGACATCATACCTCAGAACGCTACTCCAGCAAGAGATAACTTGGTACTTTGATAGAGTCCTGTTTCTTCCTGACTAATAAGAACTTGAGGTTGCTAACTGTTTCAGAAGATACATGTACTGCAGTGACAGTGTGCCTGGTCTTTCTGACTGCATCCAACTGCAAGAATACTTTTGTATTACCTGCTGGTTAAGTGAAGTTTAATAGGTATAATTATTGTGCCAGGCAATAAAGAAATTAGCAGAAAGGCTTACTGCAAATAGTGTGTTTGATGAGAGTCAACTCATTAATCTAATTATCTATGAGGTTTCTAAAAATGTCTCATTGACTGTGGTTGTTGAAGCATCAACTCAAATACAAGGAATTGCACAGCAGTGCGCTGACAAAATCCCCACTCCGTCCAGGCAGCGCGGCCCTGCTGCGAATTCCCGTTCTCATTGCTCACCAGTGCTGAGCTGTTCTGTGTGTGAACAGAACAGCATTCACAGCAACATGCTTCCGATGCAGATGAGGAATCTTAAGGCCCACGAGCCAAGCCAACTGGCTTTTAAACTACGAAGCTGTCTGTGCACCAGGCTCCCTCCGCAGTTTGTGTTGTCCTTTTTTTCAGGAGTAACAGCATCTCTCAGGGCAGAGGAGTGACGTTGACTCTAAGGATGAAGCCTGGAGAAGCTCCTCAGCCAAAGCAGACACCAGCTAAAATATAGTTTCAATCAGCCTGAACCCTGAGGCTGCTTTGAGCTTGATAAAAATGCATGAAAACTTTGGCTTTAGGTCCACGCACAGCTGAGGAAGAGCAAGCGCACAAACCCTGGTAAGCGCTGTGTTGAGTTTATGGACAAACAGTCTGATTGCTCAGCACTTAAGAGGTTCCTTTAAAGCAAATTTTGCTGATGTTTTTGGTGTCAGTAGGGCTCAATAGAGTCACCACAGAACAGGCCAATAAAGCAGGAGCCCATGTGAATATATGGGCTTTCGGTATTAGGATTTAAAAGTAACCCCAGGAAGGATGGATGTCTCTTTCTTCTAGAGAAGAAATAACACACAAAAGGTTATTAGCTTACTGAGAACTTTATAAAAGGAACTAAACAAGGATGAACATGAAATAAAAATTTTATATAAATGCACTGGCTAATTAGTTCTATACTTGCCTAATTAGGACAAATCCTTTCCCGTTGCAAATGATGGTAATTATAAAGATCTTTATGCTTTAATAAATACGCTTGATAAGGAAAAGTGGGACTTAAGGACTATTGAGCTATTATCATAAAATAAGGAAACAGTTGTATGGGGAAAAGTTTTAGGAAGAGCCCTAAACCATTATAATGTAGTTCATAGAAGTGGTGTCAAGTGAGCCATGATGACTTTTCCAGCAACTCTAAGAGTATCTCTAGCTAATGCTTAGCCCAAAATAAACAGAGACATCTTTAATATTCCACAAGAACACATTTAAAATCAGAAAAGGGAAATGACAAGGTGCTGAAAACCCGTTCCATAATGGAGCTTTAAAAATGCAGCTGAATTTCTCATGTGTGCATGAGTTAGGCCCTTGTAACCTGCTGCTTAAATGTTCTAAATGGATAATTTTGCTTCTAATGACATGCTAATACTCAAACAGACAGTTAAATCCTTCTTAGCTTTTTTGGACTTGCAGATAGGGACTGCAGTACAAAACAAACAGACCAACCTTCAGTTTTCAGGCTATTGAAAATTTGAGGTGAAAGTAATTGCTTCTCATCTCTAATTTCTTACAGTCTGTAAAAGGTCTGCGTTAAATAGTTGACTTTGTCCATCCTGCTAAACAAACAAAGACTACTATTTTTCCTTGGAAAAATTATCCAATCTGAGAGATATCATAATTAGGAATATTTTCTAATATTTTATTTGAAATTTATCTTTATCTTTTTTTTAAAAAAAAAATCTTCTAGTTTTTGTTTCATGCAGTAACTTGTTTAGTTCAGATCTCAGTTCTCATTCTTCTGTCCTGGATATACGGAAATTTTCAAGTGTTCTATTATCTCTTTCATTATCTGAGAGATGTAGTTCTTGTATAGTTAAACCTAACAAATTTTTTTTTTTTTTTAAATCCGTCATTTAGGAAGGCAAGACCTCATCAAGGCCAGGCTGGATGAGGCTCTGAGCAACCTGATCTAGTTGGGGATGTCCCTGCTTCTTGCAGGGGGGTTGGACTACATGACCTTTGAAGGTCCCTTCCAACTCTAGCCATTCTATGATTCAGCTGTGTGATGTCATCAGTTGTGTGATGTGAATTACTGTAGCTGCATGTAAACGGTTTCCAAAGATTGTCTCCTGTTGCCTTATTCAAATAACCTGTGTAGTACAGAGCTATGCACATTAAGCTTTTCATTGCCTTTTAAATAAGGATCTGACTAACGTGGCTGAAACCTTTGCATCTACAAGTTTATTTTGAAAGAAGTGCTGAGGAATGGACAAATCCTGAAAATCCTATTGGAGTTGATAGGAAATTTGGAGTGGCTCAGAATATCTGGGTGGGCTTTGCTTCCATGTTGCAAATGCAGATTTGATCTTCATTTGCGTTGAAAGACTGAACTGACCTTACCTTCTGTCATCTTAAAATGAGCTGTAGGTTTGTATTGGGTAATTTTATTAAAAATTTAAAACCCTTGAGATGGACAAAAGGTCACTTGCAAACCCAAGTTTGGTGGTATGACTAGCATATTCACCAGCACTTCTGAAACAAAACAAGAGCTTGGGAATTTACTCAAATGCTTCAGTAAGGCCACAAATGGCAGTATCATTCTGATTTCTTCAACCTGCGGAGGCTGTGCTACTTCTGTGTGAGGGAGATAAGAGGAACATGCAGAGCTTTAATTCAGACACCAGTGCTGTCCCCAGAATCAAATCAGACCTTGTCTTTTTTTTTCCCACTTTCTTGCACCTTCTTGAAGTATAAGAATTTGTGGGTATGAAGAACTTCAAGTGATTTTCAAGGACACGAGTGCCACAGTCCAAACACTGCAATTAGATCTCTGTGTGCTGCCAGATCCTTTGCTGAAGGCAATGAGGCTTGACGCACATGGGAATTTATAATTTGCAAGATCTGGACTGTCCAAAAAGACGGAGCATAACAAATAGTCTGAGATCTGAACCTAATGGCAAGTGCTTATATCCCAGCTACCCTGGGCTTTTCAAAGATGTTTATGCTAATCGTGTCTCCCTCCAGCCCACGGCAGTTGCTACAGTTCTATTGGAGATCTTCACGGGCTCCAGCATGGACTCACTTGGTAAACATGTTACTTGAAACTTGAGAAAATGGAGTTGTAGGTAGTTAACACATCAAATTTACACAGTAGACTGGGGTCTGTCACAGCTGAGTACCACAGCAGTGACCATAGACTCACTTTTGGCATCCCAGAAATGTTGATGGGAACATCCCTGGCCTGGTCCTTCTGCCGGGGTTAAATTCCTGCAGCAAATACCCCGGCACAAACACTTCTTAACGCTGAAAGACACTCAGGCACACAGGCATCCTTGTCTGGATACTAGTGCTTCTTTATGAAAACATGGATATAATCTCTTTTCAATTGATCTGTCTCACCAGTAAATCACACAAAGCAACTTAGCAGCAGTTTTGTATCACAGAAGGTTAATGAAAGGGAAAATAGAGAGTGTTCAGATAATAGCAGCACATCTTTTTGCTCTGAAAGTGCTTCTGTTTGTACTGTAATTATCTTGGTCTTTAAACAGACTAAGAAAAAAAAACAGTATAAAAACAAACTTATGGAGTAGGAAGTGAACCAGTGAATGGGAAACGGTTGTTACAAATATTTACAATGTGTAATGAAGACCACAAGCGAGAAAGTATTTCATTTACACCGGGGAGTGGGAAGGGCCTTTTGTTAATAATTTCTTAATTTGACAAGATGAAGACCGAAATTTAGGTATGGAAAAGTGGGGAGTTTCACCCAAGGCCATGCAGTGGTGAAGTGTGGAACACAGCCCACAGCTTCTCAGCCTGCAGGTGCCTTGTGCTCTATCAAGGATCTCCATAGCCAGAAACACTCTGTAAATTCACAGGCAGCTACGTGCTCCAGGCTGGGATTCCTTGGATCATTTACATCCATCACTTGCAATTTGCTGTATTAAATCCACCGGCTCAGCACAAAACCTTGAGATTTATCACCAGAACTAATGCTGTCATTCATCTCATGATCTCTCCAGTCAGAGCTGCCACCAACTTAATTGTGCTGTAAGGAGCTGCTGATGAAAAATTACAATCTGCAGAGAAGGGACAAGTGAACACTAACGCTTTGAGTAATTTCATTTTGTATAAATATCATAAGGTCTAATTGTTTACATGGAATCTTTTAAGTCTGAGCAGATGCAAGACAATAGAAACAAATATTCTTTGACTTCTGTGGCTTTTTGGCATTAAGCCTTTGGATGTCAAAGTGTAGAGAGGACAGACTGAGAGGTGCAGATCTCTAAATATCATATAGTTGTGTTTGATTCCTCAGTTAGATGGGATTGAAAGCCCCCCGTGAGTCCAGTTCTGTGACAGTTTTCAGTACTTTCTGAAATCTAGCCATGCCCTAAGCCTTACAAATTAGCTTTTAAACAATGATTAAAAACAAAAAAATATTTATCATTTTTGATAGCTGTTTGGGCACATGCAAAGTTTTACAATGCTAGACAGTTCATTTTTTAACCATAGGTCTGCATCTTCTCTTGTGTATATGACAAGTATATCATTGTATCTTTAAAATCTGTGTATCTGTGACTTTCAGGTGTTATTTAAACATCCTACTAGTAGCAGCAGTTCTTAACTGCTACTAGTCTACTAGCTAGACTAGTAGCAGCTTAGTCTAGCTTAGAGCAACCTGACAGAAGTAGGTAGACATCTCAGATGAGAAAGAACTAAATTTTGTTCCCTCCAGAGGTCAGGGAGGTGGCTGTGTCTCAGCATGCTTCAACAGCCCTCCTTCATGTGCTCTCTCCAAGTGGTGAGCAATGTAATCCTTGAGACCACGAAGCTGGAATTTTCTTAGTGAATTCCAAGTCCTGTTTGGTTGCCAGCGGCACTGATTTTTATTTGCCCACAGCACAGGGGCTACTTCAGCTGTCTGCCAATGCACCCTTCTGATTCAATCTTCCATGGCAATCCATCTATGTGAATGGCTTTTCACAAGTTATGTTGGTTTTGCACAGTGTTTTACTTCACTTGGTTTCAGCAATTAATTATATTGGTTGATTTCATTTTGATATTAGCAACATACTCCTGGGTTTGGAGATTTTCTGTCTCTAGAGGGGTTATCTCCAATTTCTCTGTGAAGCATGCTGGGGAAAAAAAAAAGCTTGCAAATAGATTTCCATGAAATGGTTTTTGAGCAAAAATATTTTTCAACCAAAATATTTAAATTTTCATTACAATATTCACAAGAGTTTATAGATCAAAAGCTAGAAATTTAAAAAAAGAACGTATTTTTGAGGTGGTTGTATAATTCATAGGAGAAATAAATTTCTCAGCAATGATACACACATCAAAAATATTTTTCCACTTGAACTTAAAAGCATCACGACACCAAAATATTACACGACCTATCTCCCAGTCTAATTTTCCTTATGTTACCAAGTCTCCCTTCAGTGAAATCTTGGTACTATTTATAATTTATATGATTAACAGAACCATTCTAATACCTTTGGACTTATCACCTGCTCAGCAGACTTAGGCTGTGTCTATTCCTCCTTTCCATTGAATGCCACTGCTCCCTCTGAAGGCTAATAAATGAAATTTTTGATAAATGGTGATGTAAGAGAGCGTCCTTTTCTATAACTTTTTTAACATTTAGTGGTATATAGCGTTGTTCTGTTCTTTTGTTGCTGAATGCATGTATTTTTTTTAAAAAAAAGTTTCTCAGCATATTCTGTGCTCATATAGCAAACATTCCTGAACCTAAATTAAATATAAGTCATTCTTTCAATATACACGGTTAAATGCTGAAGGTGAAGTTTTACATAAGCTGATGAGAGGGAATTGCTGCTTTGATTTAATAGATATTGATTACCCTAAAAATATTCACTTAGGATAAAACTAAAAATAAATGGGAGGGAAATTGGGTAATCATGATCTCATAATACGGCAGGATGTGCAGGGACTGAAAAACAAGCTTGGTAGTCTCTGCAAGTATGTGGGAAAATTAACACTGAGGTTACTCAGTGAACAGTTATTAATTAATAATTAGGTGTGGTAATATGTTTAGCCTGTACAGTACAGAAAACAGATACAATCTATTTCTAGAGATTATGGCCAAAATACATAACTTCTTAATTAAATAATTATTTGTGAGGGGTCTGATTTCCCTTGTGTGTTTCTGTGCTTTCAAAAAGTATTTTCTTTAGTGATTTCCTATCTCAAACAGTAACTCCCGGAATAACTGGACATAAACATTTCAAATAGGCTATTTGAAAAGACTAAAAATATTTTACAAGTGAAAAGGGGGATGTACATGAATGGGAAGGGGGAAAGCTGTGTTAGTCCATTAATTTAATCATGACAGATGTGTGTAGACCAGAGAGAGGCATCAAAAAGGAAAAGTATTTTTATAGTGATCTCTGCTCTATAATTAAAACAGTACACTTCTACCTATTTTCTAATAGAAATGTGATTCTTTTTTCCTTCCTTGGAGGATGCTTAAGAGTATCAATAGTGAAACTTCATTTTACTCTCAACAGTTTTTTATATTATTAAGCTGTGTATGGGTAAAACTTCTGATTTTTCATGTGGACTTGAACTTGATGTTCTGCTAACAAGCAGGACTCTGTGGTGATGAGCTAGGTACTGCTTCATGTTAAAGCTGTGTCATGACTTACAATGAAAATCAGCTTGCTTTTAAATACTGGAAATGAAAGAGAATTTCTTGATGGAGAAGTTGTTCAAGATCGATAATCTTGGAATCTGACCTTATTTAACTTCTTCCCCCTGGTATGCCACTAGATAGAGGGCAGTGACCTACTGAAACAGAGGACACCTGGGGTATGCTCTCTCCCTTCACCTTACCCAAAGTCTGAATGTCATTTTCACAATCACATGCTTTTATTTCCTCTTTACTCTTTTTGTTTTTTCTCTACAAAGGCAGCTCTGCAATCTCCACCCCTTTACCTGAATCTGACCATGGTTGCATTGAGCTCCCACAGTTCAAGTGATTACTTTTAGAGATTGCTTCTCTCAGCTGCCATAGCTATCCATTAATTCTTTTTCTTCCATTCTGGTCCTATCATCATGTTCATCAGCTCATCTGTGTTTTTCCTTTATCTGCCTCTATCTTCTCTTTAAAAGTTAAAGCTAAAAGCTTTGATAAATCCCTGATTTATCAAAACTCTTGCAATGACTCCCTATAGCACAGGTAGTTCTTCCAGACATCCTTTTTACTTAAAAAAGCAGAAGTTAGTCTCTTTATATTGCTGCTGCTTCTTTTCTATTTTTATTTTTTTTTGTAACAAGTTAATTTTGAGCCTATTGGTCTCGGTGTTAACTAGTCTCTGTCTTCCCAAGTATTCATGGTAGCTTCTTTCTTCTAGTCAAGATCTGGTTGCCAGAGAGGAAAATTATGTATGCTTTTGTGCCTTAAATTTCCTCCAGGCAGATACGCTCTCTTACTCATCTAAGACAGTATGTGCAAAGTACATATAAGTTAGTGATGTGTAAATACAAGATAAATTCACAGTTGACTTTAGCATCCATGTATGTGAAATGACTTGTGGAACCCATGGACGCTTTCAAAGGTGGAACTGTGTCTTGTCTGAATTCAGACACAAAGTTTTCACCCTCTCTGAACTGATGCGTGTGTAGATGTCCATGTAGGCCATCATGCCAAAAAGGTGCAGTGAAGAGGGTTATCCAAACAGGTCACTACTGAGCGGCAATCCTCAAGGCGCACAAGAAACCTATTTGTGTAAGAGTCAAGGGTGCTTGGTTTAAGATTGAAGATGACGAACTTCAAATTAGTCTAACATACTCTCCTCCTTTACAGAAGACACTTGATTGACACACATAATTGACACACCTATAGCAAAAGAAAATTTTCTGCGTGATAGTTAATTAATACAAAGGAAAACTCCATTAATCTCCTCAGACATAGCTAATTGTATTAACTCTGCCTTTTCATTTAAATACAATAAAACTTGTTTTCTCTTATCTCTGAATTATAGCCTCATCTCTGGGTTTAAACTTACTTTGATTAAGTGTTTTTGTGGTTGTTGAAGTCAAAGTAGTAAATTTGGCGCATGAGAAAATAGATCACTGCCACTACAGGAGCCATATGTTCAAAAAAAAAAGACACCACAAAAGAAGCAATTTACTCTCTGAAGCTCACTGATTAATCTTTGGTGGTTGAACAAAATGCATAAGTACCAGGTGCACCTAGCCAGCTGAAAGATACTCAGGAAGCCTTTTTCAGGACAAAGCTCCCATAAGGTAAATCAATGCAATTAAGTACCATTTTGACTGATG
>WHYT01016841.1:67764-78888 GCA_009806455.1 Tetrax tetrax | reverse complement strand
TCTATATCCTTTTTTTTTTTTTTTTTTTTTTTTTAAATGTAGCACATCAGGCGTACTTGCACCCTGAAGTCTAAAAGCATCCCATTCAGGGTGAAGGTGTTTGTTGCTATTGGAGGAGAGGGTGAAATGTATTTTGGTTATGAAAAGTCACTGGAATGGATTATCACAAAAATTTAGAACCACTTGTATTGTTCCAGCTTGGCCACCCAGCAGCCTTTGAAACACTGGATAGGAAATGCTCTGTCACACAATTAGATCTGTTTGATTTGTATCTGAAAAACATTAGGCCTTTGTAGTTGTCAGTTTTAGTAATTTCTCCTTTATAGCATCTGGTTCCATGACAGCATGGATTTTAATTCATGCAAAGACAGCAGAGAAGCAGGACAGCTTTGAGTGATCTCAGACTCTGTACTTGGCAAGTGAGCTGGTATTATTCTTCTGTTCGGAGAGCCGAATAATGAGCCAAAAACCACAGGAAAACCTATTTGATCCCACTTCAATTTTAAAAAGAAGATACTTAAGCTCTAGTTTAGTTTCTCTGCATCTTGGACATGTGTCCATTGATGTACGCATGGCAATTACTCCTTCAAGGAAGGTTTGTGTCACTGCGTGCAAATTTGTTTTATCTCAAGCCTTTCATGCATACTTCAACTCAGATACTTGATTGAACTGAACTATTTAGTTGAAGAACGATAATAATTGCTTTTTTCTTTCTGTTATTTTTGTGCACCTACAAAAAAAAAAAAAAGAGGTGGTAGCTTACATCTGTGCGTTAAAATTAAAAAAAAAAGGAAAATAAGGGAGTTGAAGAGATTCTAGTGGGATTCCCTTGAGTCCAACCTCATTGATGTACAAAAAAAATCTTCTTCCAGCTGCAGAGGCTGCTTGGTATAGAGGGCAATGGGAAATGGGTGGGCTGGGTGCTGCCCCTGGGATGGAGGGAGAAGGAATTTCAGGGATGGAGGTGCAAATTCCAGAAACAGCTTGTGAGAAGTACACTTGTAAAAGGTTTCCTCTGCTAGCAGTGCCCATTCTAGCTGCAGAAAGCTGGCTTCTGGAGCTTTCATAAAATCCTAGTCAGACTGATATATAGCTTCTAGGAGCCTGGAAAAATGTGAAAATTTGGTGGCATAATTCTGATTTATACCTTACTATTATACTTTAAGGTAAACGTCTTTCCTTTAAGCAAGCTAACTGAGTTAGTCTCAGTTGTTATTTGCTTTTTTATAAATCATTTTGAACTCTACTGGTGCAAAACATTGTGTAAGAGCTAGGTATTATTGTTATTTATGAAAGAAAAAGGCTGTATTCAGGACTTAGGCATGATATATTACACGGTAGCAATACAGTTTAGAGTTAGCCTTCTTACTTTATTTCTGAACCACCAATTACTGTCCTTCCCACATTCTGCTTAAAGATGGAGAAAATGATTGAGGGATTAAAGCCAAATGGGCCAAACCATTCTTACTTTAGAACAAACTCCATGGAGCTGGATTTATGGTAGCAACAGCAGAATATTCACTTTCTGTACTAGTTACCATTTACTAATAACAGCTGTATTCTTTAGAAAGATGGTGCTGAAACTTCAGAATACAGATGCAGGGTTTAAAGATAGACCTTCCACTTTGGAGGCAGGGGCAATGCCTCACAGAAAATGAAGAAAAACCTCTGAAAGCAGGCAGCTTTTCATTTTGAGACAGGTAAGGCATAGGAATAAAGAAAACTCAACTCTCTATTACGCGATGCATTGGAGGCATTATTCCATTTATATAATGGGGAAAACCATGAACAGCACTTAAAATGATCCATGACAATATAATACTAAAGATCTGAACGGATTCTAGAGGGACCTGGGACACAAAAGAGAAGTTTCAAAGTATGAAGAGGTCTGTGAGGAAGACAACTACAGGTAGGCTGAGAGGGAATTATGCTCAATGCAGAGTTAATTTAGGTACCTGATATGCTGGTCAAAGAACTTCCTCTAGAAGGGTAGTTATTTTGGATTTTTTAGTGAAATTTTTATTTTGCTACAGTAATGTTTGGATTAATTATTTTTGAGGGGGAAAAAAAAAATTGCTGCTCTTCAGGGAAATCTAGACGACTTATCCCACAAATGCCCCCGGGTCTCTAATGCACTGCTGCTCATACTGGGAGATGGACTCTGGTGTAGAAGGTCCTGGGCCATTCGTAGAGGCAGAGAGCGGGGCAGTCTGGAGTGTGTGCACGGAAGGTTGTTTTAGACTTCTCTTTAACCTTGAAGTGCCTCTGAATCCCACTTCTCTGTCTGTAAATGTGTTCAGCCATTTGTCTGTTGCTTTTACCTAAGAAAATACAGCTGAACTTTCCTGTGTTTTAATCCAATAATAAATACTCTTTCATTGTGTGCCCTTGAGTGACACAATAGACTCAATTTTTCTGTCTTCTCTTAACTGACTTTGAGAAATAAAAAAGATACGTGAAACCTTGCTGGGCTTACAGAGGATACTATTTTTATTTATTATCTTAACATTTGAGGAATGGAGGAGGAAAAAGATAAAATTATGCAAACTAAGTGGGATAATGTATGAATTATTACAAAAGAATCTCAGCAAATTTGTTTTGTTTTTCCATTGTGTTATCTCTAGGTAACAGCATTGTATTTCTTACAGCCCCCCCTGCCCAGTGTTGACTAATAAAGTAGCTAATGAACTGCTGTGTCTAAACAAAGCACAAATATTTCCAAAAGTCTTAATCTTTCCTGGTAAACATTACATAAAAAGGGATTCATCTAAGCAGAAGTATTTTCTGATACAGAATTAATTTGCTATTTCATACCGTGACTCAATATATCAACTGAAGATGCATTAATACCTCCTTCAAACACCTTCAGAAATGTCTGGGAAATAGATTTTATTTTTCCTACTCCTCTGGAAATGTCTGCAAGCTTCTTTTCTATGAAACCATAATATGATTTTAATGTCTGGATGTTTTGACTCCTTGTGGAAAGTGATGGAGCTGGAATAAACTACAGAATAGGGGAGATTGTTAGGACTAAACCATTTCCTAATACTGGTCTGGGACACAAAATCCAATACCTTCTCCTTTGTCCCAGCTGTTTGCCAAAGGAAAGGAATGAGCATGTGAAGAGTATCTGCTCCTTCATCTCAGGACCCAAAGTGAGCTGGAGGTAGAAAAACAAGGACAGAGCTGTCATTTTTCCATATATCCTGTATCTCAATTCTCCATTAACAAGTTGTTTAGTATTATGAGCGTGATTATAAGAGAACTGTGAAGAAACATGTAGTGAAATACTGAGAAAGGCTAGCATACCACATTAGTGAGGTCAGATATACAGTCTACTTCACAGAAGATAAATAAGCAGATATATGGTATTTGGAATAATATTTTTTAGTTTACTCAGTGCTTCAGAACAATAGACTGTTGGAAAAGCAGCTAAGTTGCATCCCTAGCATGTGCACGTAATTTTTTTTTTTTTTTTAATTCATTAAAAATAAGAAGAAATACTTATTTTCTCTGCACTGGCTCAGAATGCCTGGTAATTGATAGCAACTGGTAAGAGGCACAATTTGTCTAAGTGAATAAACAGCACAAAGGAGCATTACATAGCCTTAGTTACTGATAGAACCTCACATGGGCTCAGCCACTGTGCTCAGTCAGAGACAAATGTGAAGAGCCTAAATTTGTGCATCAGATTTTGGGAAAATAGCTCTTATCCCTGACTGTCCTATAGAAAGAACTGCAGGACAAGCCCTAACACAAAAACACTGTTCTTACAGATTGAACTCAGAAAAATGTTTGTGTTGCTGAAGCTGAAATTCTCTTCCCTCATTTGAGACACATTAACTATGTAGGCGTGAAGTTTTGTAGCCCGGGATAAGTGACTCAGCTTTCATCTGCTCCTGGACAATTATCACAGCTCACCTGATATATGTCACTCATTAAATTTCAGTTGGTTGTCTGTGCCCAAGACCTCTGAAGAATTTTGGTATTAGGTGAATTAAATTCTCTCATGGGGTGTTCTAGTCTCAGGAATCTAAAAAACCCATATCTCACACAATAATATTACTAGCTTGTAATTGGAATAACAAGTTTCTGACTTGACTGGTGCCAATACAGATACTTCTAAGCAGGTTTCTCTTACACTCCTTTTGAAATGGATTCTGCTTCCTTTCACATGCAGTCATGAACTATTACAGAATGGAAACGTTAGTTTATGAGCATTTTCCAAATCATTAAAAATACATATATTGGGCTACCCAGTGCTATAAAACATAGATCAATGAGCAACTATCCAGCTCATGAAAATATTTCAGAAGGATATTAAAAGTACTAGTGCTTACATTTTTAATTAGTTTATTTTGTGTTTAAGTGGCTATTACAATGAGAAGGTGGCAAGTACATTTTTTGCATTCAGGCAGGATGCAATGTACATCATTAATAAGACAGAGCCCATTCCCCGACCAGAGAGTCTTTACTCTGTATTACAGGAGTCTCCTTAAGCTATGTGTGTGCTTATGTGAAACAAACTCACTCCTAACCCTCCATTGTTAAAGCCAAAATGTAAATTAGGATGTAAAAGACAACTTTGATTGTTGGAGGCTAAAGTAAAATTGTTTTCTGAAGAAAAATGGTAAGACTCTCTTCTCTTCCTCATCATGTCACAGAGGAAGGAAAGATAAATCACTGCAGTTCTCACAGCAGAATATCTCAGTTGCAGATCCACAAACACAGACATAATCACAAGAAGAATACAGAATTAGCATCCCAAGGTATCAGAAACCAATAAAAACAGCGATGGCAAAATGCTGTGGTGTATCAGCTTGTTTTGATATATTTGAGCAGAATCTATTATTTTAAAACTCAGATTGATACTACATCCATTCTTACATTTTAGTAGTTTATAGCAAAAATATTTCTAAGATAAGTAAAAAAAAAATTAAAACTGCTTGAGTTTAATGGATCTTTTAATTAAAAATGGACTAGTTATATCTGGCCAGCCAGGCCAACCAAATTATCTGGTGTGCTTCTGATAAATATTCTTTCTGAAGAAACACAATATAAACAGAAACAGAAATGGTTCATTTCAGCATTTTGTAAATTATAACATTCCTCCAGGACATTAGAGGACTTTGGACCTAGTGCATCAATTTTGTAAACCACTTTGGTTGACCTGACCTGAACAGACAGTATTGCAAGAAAATCAAAACTTGTCGTGGAACACTTGGGCCAAGTCTGATAATAAGCAGTGAGAGTGTGACTCTGCAGGGTGCTTAACAGCTCCTGCTCCTGCAGCCTCTACCTTGCTGCTGGGATTCTGAAAGCAGACTTAGTGATTCTGGTGTTATTTTCTAGTTTCAGCCTACTCCACACTGTTCATGTCTCCTTTTGCCTCTCCTTTAGAATATAATGTTTGGTTTGGTTTTTGCAGGAAAGGTTCTTGTTAGAACATCAAAGGTTAAGAGCTGATGGGCTTTCCTGAGGATTTCTGCATGCACCAGTAAATATTAAGCATCTAGTGGTAAATATAATCTCTCCAGTAAAGATTTGCCTGTACATTTCTGAGCACTACAAAATTGCATCGCCAAATTATATAGAAAGGCCAATTAACTTTTCTTCAAGCATTTACTGAGGAAAATAACCAGGTTATAATCCTCCAGGCTATTTTAAATTTCATGTACTCACAAGGATTCCTTATCACAACATATCCCATATGGTAATTGTTATATCCCCACTAAAGCTTTCCATTCAACGTATTCCGTGTGGGTCAGATGCTCTGGGTTACACCCCACTGGTGATAGAATGGAGGAGTCCATGATCAAAAGTTCACTACTTTGAAGCATATGATGAAGGGGGCGTAAATGAGGTTCTTTCTGATATTAGTCAGTAAAAGAAAAAAAAAAAAAGCAATGAAAGGAAGTGACTGCAATATTACTTCTTACAAGCCTTGGGATATTGGGATTTAGAGGTATATTGTTCAGGCACATCTTCCTTTCTCAAGGGCTGTGTGGTTACCCCAGATGAGATGGCCCAGACTGTGGAGACAACTGCCTGACCTGCATTCTTGCCCAGTGACAATAATTCAGCCTCCAGCCGAGCTGGGCTCTGTACTTCAGTGGAAGATGCAATCGAGCTCAGACTTGGTGCTTGGCATCCCTTGCAATTATTGATCACCAGAAACAATCTGTTAATGCCTGGCAGATTATTAAAAAGTATTGGGAAATAAATGGCAATCAGAATAGCTGGCAGGGGAACCTCTTCAGAGAGTGGCTACACAGGTGTTCGGTTACTCCTGCATGGCACCAGGCACATGGCAAACAAACGGTACAGCTAGGAGCTTTCTTAACATGCAGATAGCACGTACGACTACATACATTCCCAAAGCATCTACCTTTCTTCTCTACACACCTAGTCATTTTGTTCTTGAAAGTAGAGGAGCAGGAATCTAGGATGTTTGACCCTGGATTTTAGTAAATTTAATGAAAGTCTCTTAATTGCTTTTGCAATTTTTCCTTTCCAACACTCAGTGGCAAGCAAAAAATTATGCATCTACATGGAGTGAAGCTCAAGTTCCCTATGTGCACAAACACACTCATGGTGGGGTCTGGAGACCCTACGCTTCATGCTTTGATTGCTGTGTGTAGGCTCCTGTGCCTTTGCAATGGCCCTGCTTTAGATTTCCACATTCAAATGCTAAACCTCTGCTAGGTTGATGTCCCTCAGGAACTCCCCTGGACACCCACCAAAAATAATTGATTTTAAGTAATCAAGTACAGATGAATTCGTATATCTGACTGAAGAGCCCTCTATGTGTAGCTATGGGCTATCTTTCATATTATATGCATTTTAAACAAGCATGTACAAGCAGGTTTGTACATAACACCTGAAGACATATCCTGCTTACTTTTTGCTAAAGACTTTGTTTCCTCAGCCTTATCTCCATGCACACCATGGCCAGTACTTATGTGCTTGTGAAATAATCATACTACAATTAGGCAATACATTAATTCCATCTGTTAATTTCCTGGTATGTTCACTGACAGCTGGAAAAAAGATTGCAGGGAGTAAGTATTTTCTGTGGATACAACCCCCTGAGAAGAGAGTGTGACAGCTGACAGGTGTCAGCTTGGTTCTGGATTGTGGGGAGGTCACCTGGCCTGATGAAAAGCCAGAAGACCAGATGGCCCCATCTACAGCCTCAGCTGGAACATCAGGAGCAGCAGAGGCAAATCTGAAGAGCAATCACACAATAAGAGACCTTATAAGACAGAAAAGTTTCATGCCAGTTGAGAATATCAGAATATCAGGGTCATGGAAATTCCACAGTGTTCCTTTTCCTTCCTAAATGCTTATTATAGATGTATGGTTCTTCAAGAAAGAAAAGCATCTACACAAACATATTTGGGAAAAAAAAATATTGGATTGTTTTTATAAAAAGTGAGAAGAATATGGGTTGATATCCTTACTTATCCCTCTGCAAACTTCACTTAACTTAATATTGACAAAGGCAAATGGCTAAAATGTTTAAGATCAGATAAAGAAATTGATTCAGAGAGAAATTGCTTCCATTTTGCTTATTTTACTCTTACTGATGCTAGTGAGAACATCTTGGCAAGATAATGGCATCAGTGGAGCTGCTCTTTGTTGTCCTTTTTTTACAGAAAGTCACTTTTATCAATGGTGAGGGAGGACGTATCAGTAAACAAAACCTGGTTCTAGAAATCAGTGCCAAGATAGGTGTGCGCACCTTCTGAACTTTTTGGTTTTTAACTCTGCCTGGCCTTTTAGTCTCACTATGAACATTGTATTTGGCTCTAGTTTTAACTTCTTTCCTTTTTAATGTTTCTGAGAGAAGCTCTTTAAAATACATCTCTGGAGGTTCTTTCCCTTGTGACATCATTCCGTTTTGTTCTTCACAGAAATAATGTTATATCCTTCCTAATTAGGTTTGGGTAACTTTTTTCTTTTTTCTTTTTTTTTTTTTTTTTTTAAAGAATATAAAGTTTGGAAAGGTTAGACCTTTGCTAAAAGCCTATTTTGAGAAACAGTCCCTCTGAAGCCTTATACAACTTAACCTCTTAGTTCGTCATCTTACTGGCTTCATTGTCGTCCTCTTCACCATGGTTATCAATCCATCTGGATAGCATACAAAACTGTAAAAATTCCTACACAACCCACTGTTTAAAAAAAAAGCAACTGAAAAACCACAATTCTAGGACTCTTGGCTTTTTTGTAGTTCTTGAGCATTTTAGAGAGGCATGCACAGAAATTTTAGGTCAAAGTACTTTGCTTGATACAATTGAGGTAAATTTTGGGTATGCTGATATATGGAACTATTCTAATGTCTAGAAAACCCACTGGGATCTTCAGTTCATTAGAAAGAAGAGAAAAATACTTTTTTTTTCTGGTTTCTATTTGTATTTCTCTTAGTATGGTTTTTAGTAAATAAGTACATCGTCAAGTGGCCATAGTAATATACCCATACAAAAATGACAATGAGTGGAAATGTAAGAGTCACCTGTATCATGAAGAAGAATGAAATTATTAGCCACACCCGTGTTAGGAAGTGCTAGTGAGCTTTCCTAGAGCTGATGTTTCTTGTCCTTGTTTTGTCAGATCTTGTTGAAAGTAGACAAAGTCATATTCAGAAACTTGGAGGGGTGAGACATGTTTCCACTTAAGCAGTAAAAGGTTTTATAACCCCATGGTTGAGGCTCTAGTGAAGACCATCACTTTTATACTAATGAATGGCTTGACAGAAATGACCTTTTCAGATAAGTTAATATGTTTAAGAATGTTATTGACTCTGCCAGTATCTCAAACCATCAGTGAATCAGAGTCAGGGAGAGGGTATTGGCTTCTGTGCGCAGCACTTCTTTTTAAAGTCTGATGAGAAAGGTGGTGGTTCTGGTTACTTCCAGTCTTGTCATTATATAAATCGGTAAATGAATAGGGCAGCAGATTCTCAATGACACTTACTCTTCTGTGGCGTCTATGTGAACTCAATGTTCCTTCTAACTGCTGCGTGGGTGCCTGGCATATGAACTCAAAAATGCAGCTCAGCTCCATGTTGAGTTCCATCTGAAAACATCATCTTTACTTGAAAGTATTTCCTTTATATTATTGTTTAATTCTGGCATTGTCAAAAGTCAAATATATCAAAGTCTTATGAGATTTATGCTCCTGTTTGAAAATCTCAGGTCAAGTGTTACTCACTTCTGCACAGAAATTTTATTTCTGGTGGGATGAAAAAGCATTACATAAAGGAAACCGTAAAGTCACGCATGGATTTAACATTTGCTCTGAGGTGAGAAATTGAACTGGTTCATATTCTCTCCTCCCTCAGCAACAAATGAAAAGCTAAGAGCCGGTCAAAAGTGACTCGGATTCAACATTTTAATACAAACAAATACATTCAGTAATCTTAAGAAACAAAAAAGCAACACATACGTACAGCTTTCCAAAATTCTCTCCAGGTTGGATGCAGTGACCACAGCTCAGGGAAGCCACAGGGCTGAGAGTGTAGTTAATGAAAAAGTCTTGGATGTGATCAACACCTCATCCCAACAGCAAGAGTGGGTAATAGAATTTATCAAAAGAGCCGTAGTGGGGAAGTGTATGGTTCCAACAGAACTATAATCATCTTCCATTTTATGTAGTTTTTTGATTAGCTGGTGCTAAACAATAGCAAATGAAATTGAACATATGAGCACTATCAGGAATTGTAGATGCTTTGATTTTAAATAGTATGGGCTGTAATTTTCCACAATATCATTACTTCCAATGTTGTGAAGAAAGTTATGAAACAAGAAAAGTAAAACCAGTTAGTATCCATGGCACTAACAATTATATAAATCTGATTATTCTTTGTGGGAACTGGGCTTTCCCAATGCTCAGACTAAGAAAAGTATTACTTATGTTACATGTGTTTGCTGAAATTATTCCATCTTGGATAAGAATGTTGTTTTAGCCATGGGCAAGAATAGTATCGGGGATGTATTTACCAAAGTTAAGCTCTGATGAATAACCCAGAGAAAGAAAGAATATGAACCCTTCAAAATTATTTTCATTTTTGTGAGATTTATCTACCACCTGTCACAGAGGAATTCTATTTGTGGCCTTGAGCATTGTGTGATTCATGGGGTCATTGTACTTCTTGACTAACTGTGAACTGGCTAGTTTGTGTACAGCAGATTTCAAGGGAAAATTCTAGGTTTTTTTGGTGGGGAACTTTTCTGAGAGAAAGCAATATGACTTATTTCAAAGGTATTCTGCAAGTCTGGCCTGCCTAGTGCAGTATTTATTCATAAAATTGAAGAAGGTAAGACGTAGTCCACATAAGAAATTTACTTCCGTAATGTAAAATAATGTCAAAAATATCTGAATATTTTTAAATTCAGTAATATTAGTCATTTTTTTGCACCTTTTTGGTATTGTATTCCTACAAACACTCTACTACGTGACTTTTACTTATAAAAAGGCACTGGACAAAATGTTAAAAATATTAAAGTTGCCCAAAAGGCAAGATGAAGCAACCACTTTCTTTAGAAGATTCAGAAGCCTTAATGCAGTATGATGCAAAGTAAGAAAAAGCTTTAAGTGAGCTTGATAGTATTTCTTAGATGTACTGACTTTATTACAGGTCTTATGACCTCTCCTTTATCTTTCTACTCCTCATCTTAAGGTGGAGTTTTAAAAAGTGATAGGCATTTGAGCTCAGCTACCCTGTTTATCTCCTTGCTACTGATACAGACAGAAGTGGAGGTAAGTCAGTAAAATTACTTTCAAAAATTCCTTCCTTTTGTATTTATAGAAAGATCTTGTGTCTCATCAGGTGGAGATGAGTTCCAACTCTACAGACCAAAGGAAGGGTGAGGTCCAGGTTATGGCTGTATTGTCTGTACCTCTACTCAGTCCTCCTTGCACCTGTCCTGCCTTCTCAGCTGCTTCCATTAATTCTTGTAGAGAATAGAGATTCCTGTCATGGACAGAAATTATTTTGATACAAATTTTTTTCTTAAAAGAACTTATAAACTTAAAGTAAATAATGTTGTACATCTCTAAATTTCCAGGTTTTGTTTAACACATATGGCACTTCTTTTTTTTTTTTTTTTTTTTTTTTTTTTA
>WHYT01016841.1:54000-67744 GCA_009806455.1 Tetrax tetrax | reverse complement strand
TGTTGGTGGGAATGTTTATGAGGATTTCAGTCCACCATTCTGATTATCTTTATTTATCCCACCATCGTGTAACATTGTGTGAGCTTTCCATCATCAATGAAACCAATTGGATTTTAGGGATATTAATGCAGCATATCTGGTGCTTAAGATACAGTTTAGCACCAAAAAGTTGACAAGTTACAGCCAATACCATATCTCAACCTAACTTTGAGCTGCTTCCTTCCTCTTCCGCTTTTATTTCTGTATGGTTTAAGTGACTGGCTTTGTCGTTAGACAGCCCTTATACTCAGTTCTTCAAAACATGTAGACACATCCCCCTGTTTCAATGCAGCAATTTCAGATCTGTATCACAGAATCATAGAAAAATTTAGGTTGGAATGAACATCCAAAGGACATCTGCTCCAGTTCCTTCAACCCAGGACAGAGTCGATTTTGAAGTCAGATCCATTTTCAAGCATGATTTGATAGCCTAGGCCCTTGTCCAGCCAAACTGTCAGGATTTCAAAGGCTGGAGATTTCACGGCCTCTCTGGGCTTCATTCCATGGTAAACCACTCAAGCTGTGAAGAATTTTACCCCAGTGTCTGAAGGAATTTTCCTTGATTTAACATATGCCCATTTACGCCAGCCATTTTACAGTAACCTCAGAGAACAGTGTCTCTTAGCAGCCGTATTGGCAAAGATGCTCTTGCCTCAGTTTGTCAGATCTTCTGTTCTTAATTTAGCTATTTGCAATTTCATAGCCCTTTCCTTACTCTCTCCTCTGCCTAGGAAATACCTGAGCATCATTTTCCAGTTTTGCTTCCATCAGGGAGGACAGGAACAGAACAATTCCCCACAGTTTGATGCCCCATCCCTGGAAATGTTCAAGGCCAGGCTGGACGGGGCTCTGAGCAACCTGATCTGGTTGGAGATGTCCCTGCTCCTTGCAGGGGGGTTGGACTAGATGACCTTTGAAGGTCCCTTCCAACCCAAACCATTCTATGACTATGATTATACTGCAATAGGGTCTGCAGGAGAATAAAAAACTGTTCTCCATTTGCACTGGTGAAACCTGGGACAAGCCTAGGACCTAATTTCTCAGTTCAGTGTATGACGTCTCCTCTTTCTGCGTCCCACCACGTTGTGCCTACAACAGCCTGTACACAGGCACAGATCAGGGATTCATTTCATGCAGTCTTTGCACAGGCAGAAGACAGTTTTAAGAAGTAGGAAATTTTTTTTCTAGAGCACAATTATTCCTTGTGGATTTGTACATAATTAACATAATTAATCATGGGTCCTTATCACCAAAATATTTGTTGTTAAAGTTCAGAGACACTGTGCATCTCATTTAGTCGGTTGGTTTCCCTCATGTCTCCTCTGTGTTTTAATAATCTGTACTATTTTTATTTATCAGGAACAACTGGTCTGAAACTAAATTAAACAAACCACTAGAACCTTAATTTGCCAAGCACTACCTAGGGTTTTTTATTTAATTAAAAATACTTGAAATATTATAACTAAAAAGGCCAGAGAATATTAATCAAAGGAAATTCTATCTAAAACAGTAATTGATCATTTTATGTGGGCAGCCTCGGTTAAATATTTCAAAGGAACAGCCACATTTTGAAATTTTTAAAATTTCAGCTAAACTACTGTCACCAAAGGGAAGAAGGATTTTTCAGTAATTAGATTCAGTAAGATCTAAATATATTATGCATGTTGCTTTACCTGAGGTGCAATTACCACACCAGCTTTTTTATTTATACAAGCTGTTACCTAAGTATGCTTTGAACCAAAGACTGCACACAAATGTTTCACCAGATTTTTTTTCAGTTGTGAATTTAGTCTGTTGATAATTAAAAATCATATTTATGGGACAGTCTGAACATTCTGAAGCTGTAGTTTATGGAGTGGCAAGCAAGTAAAATGGTTTATATCTACATCTATATATCAAATCTTCTCCCAGAAGTTTCCAAAATACTTAAGAAAATATTTCAGTGTGTGCAGAAGGATTTTGTACATATTGTATAACAATTGTTCCATAAACTATAACCATCTCTGGTGTTGAATTAAGTTGTCTGTTTAAGAAGGCATACAACACCTCGCTGCAGTTTGGGGTGAAACACAAAGGAGTCCATCATCTGGCCTGAAACTTCAGGGAAAGGCAGGAAGAAGCGATGTCATTATCTGAACAGAAATCAAAAGCAAGATGAGTATTGAGGTGGATATTCTTTCAAAGGATGCTCCATGATTCCAAAAGGTCTGCCTTTTCTCTGTTGTTTTTAACCTCTTTCAAAACAAGAGCATCTATACCAACTTAAAGCCTCAAGATATCCCATGGTGACATCAGTGTTATTTAGCAGGGACTCAAAGGGATGAACTGGCAACAAACAAATTTAAAAAACTGTGTATCTTGTGTACACTGTGTCATATGTATGCCAAGAGTGCCTAGACTCAAATGCAGTCTTCATCTGTATTTCGAAGTAGGCAGTGATTCTACTGGTTCTAAAACAGGAATATAAATTGTGTAACATCCGTTCTGTGAAGGTTTGCCTGTACGATGAGCAAACACTTAGATTCTGTTACAAGTAAGAAATGAAGTCTAGGTAGGTGATAAGATCAATTTCATTATAGGGAATGTTTCTGCTTTATTTGCTTCCCAGCTGCTTACCTCTTAATTGAACTATTAATAATTACATGAGAAACAACACCACAGTGGTGAAAAGTCAAGGATCCGCAGCAGATGATGTGAACAACTTCCAAAGAAGAGTGTTTGGCTGTAACATGGCCTGCTCAACAATGATGCTTTCAGAAACAAAAGATATTTTCAGAGTAGTTAAATACCTTAATTATATTATTGGTTATCTACTCACAATGGTGTATATTATTCTGCCTGATGAGAGGCCCTAGCTTGCATAAATTATTGTCTAGACCCAATGGTAAGCTACAGTAGAACTGGGCAAAACTTGTCCTTTATATAAATACATTTTACCATTGTAACTTTATTCAAAAGTACAATTTTAAAGAAGTTATTACAGTTCCAATTGTGGGATAATTATGTCAGATTCAAATTCCCATATGGAAATCTTGAATTACTTTCTGCAGAATCCTTAAGTACATCCTAATTCTGATATCCAACAGTCTCAATATAGTTTAGAAATAATGAAAGCTTTCCGTGGTATTTCTAGAGCTTTCCTTTAGTTTCACAAGCACAGCGCCAAGGTATCTCAATCCATAGCCCTGACACCAAGGAAAATTAGAAAATATTTGATCAAACTTCAGGAAGTGTAGGGTTTGCATTTGGGGACGATTGGAGCCCTTTCATCCATTGCTTGGCCACACCGTTTTCATCTTACTTGTTACTAGATCTGGCTCGTTGCTATGAGAAGGAACCTTTTTTTTCTTACACTCTCCTACCTCCATGTGTCTGTTAAAGCCAAAGGTTTTGGTAGTTTCCTCACAGGTCAATGTAACACAGTGCAATGTAGCACATAGGAGAACAGGACCATCAGCCCAGCGTGTTAGTCTTCACGACAGATTTCACGGTTGTCATACGTACATCTGACAGACTTCAAAAGTCAAATATAAACAATTATAGAGTGGAAACAGATAACAGCTCAAATGTGATATCACGTCACCCGTGCACGGTGCTAAGCTCTGTTTAAAACTGCCATGCAACTGCCTCCGCTCAACAAACCGGTACCAAGGAACACTTTGTCAAAGTAAATGAGAAGACAAACAGAGGAGATTATTCCCCCTGTAGATTTGGGTTTGATAAGTAAGAGTATAATTAAGCTGGACTTAAGATGATCTTTAAAGGTCCCTTCCAACTGAAACTATTCTATGATTCTATGAATTGTAGGAAGCAAATGGAGGAATCCAGCTTTGCTGTCTATATCTCCTCCGATCCATCTCTACCACAGCCCCCTTGGTGAGCACCTAACCTCTCAGGAAACATTGCTGAATTGCTTCTCAGCCATGTTAGGGGTCTGACTCGCTGGCCTTTTTGCTTCTGTTTGTGCCTTCTCACAATACCAGACTTATAACACCGTACATATTTAATGAAAAACAATAATGGCAGAGAAAGGAGACTGCACGACCCCAGGTGAGTCACGGTGACCGTGAACACTGTCTTCACCTGCATGTCCTGACTGTTAACATGGAATAAGAGGTTAACACTACCATTCTGGCAGCCATAAAAGGCATAGAATTATTTACTAGACACTAAGAGTGGTGATTCATTTTACGCAGGTTTTCGAACAGATGTCAAAGAGTTTAGGTCACTAAAGGTGTATCTGGCAGTGATTTATGATGCTGTCTATAAATAAAAATTACCTGAGCTGGCAGGTCCAGAGAGAAAGATCAGCCAGAGAGCCTGCTGGGGAAGCTGAGGAGTAAGGGGAAAACAGGAAAAAAAAAGAGGAAATTATACCAAAACACAACCAGCCCTAGGCTGGTGACACCCGGGAAAAGCAGTTCTTCCTCTCGGCAGGGACAGAACACAAGGTCCCCATACCTCCCTTCCCCATGGGTGCTCCTGCACTGCTACCCCCATGCTTCCTCCTGCAGCCTCTGCTCATGCAGATCCCCTAAGGTAAGGTCTGGCGATTCCCCGTATCTTTAGACCCAGCTCAGAAGAACCAGTCTGTGACTTGGTAAGTATTTACCATGTTAAAAAGTAACTAGACTGTGTGATCAATGCTTTTTGATTTTTCTTGTTCCTTGTCAGTGCCTTTTAAAGAATTATCATATTAATAAAGAGTCAGCAATTCTTCAAATAGCATTTGAAGAAACAAGGGCAGCGTACTAATTAGAATTCCATTACATTGACACTCAAAAATTATGACCAGAAAAACACTTGACTTTTTCTTCTTCTGGTTTGCTTTAATTGGAAATTTAAAAAAAATGGTTTTGCCTTCAGATAACATTGCTCAGCTTATTTTCAGTTCTGCTTTGAGTACCAGATTATTTTTTTTTTTTATTCATAAGAGCCAAAAGCTACCCAGAGACTACAGGAAATGAGGGTCTGACCAGTTTCTTCAAAGTCAGACTAACGATACTTTATGGAAAACTCTTGGATGGGGAATAGTATAAGAATTTGGGATAAAAGACAGAATACATATAAACCAGAAAAAAGCGCACACTTCTCGGAGCTACTAACTCTTCTCAAAGAAACAGCTCCTAAAGACTTATTCTCTTCTGTTAATACTGTGTTATCTTGAAACTATCGACAAAGTACATGCACTGTTATTCAAATAATAAGATATTTTTTTGAATTTATAGCTAATATCAAGTTGTCTGCAAATAGTCACTGTAAAATACCCTTCAGCAGCATCAGGGGCAGAGGCTGATGGTTTACTAGGCAGCTGAGTAGTAAAGTGATAGTTGCTATATGAAACTGCTGGCTAGGAAACTAGACCTGGTATTGTTGTGAGCCTGATTTTCTATTATTTGAGTCCCTCTCTTGACTTTTTTTGTGTAACGTATCACCAAGCAATTATACTTGTCATCTCAGTTACCTCTTTTTCAGGAGTATTGGTTAGGAAAGTTGATCTTGCCTTCTTGACATGTAGCAGCTAAACTCCTTATGAAAATATTCACATGCCATGACACACGCGGAGAGAGGAGGCCACCAGTATCTTTAAGGAGCACTCCTCTAACCAACATACACAAGAATTTGGCACCTGTGAGTGTGACAGTCGTACAAAGAGGAGCACATAGAGGGAAGCAGCGGCTCTCGAAATGTGGTTGGTGTGCTGTCTGACACATCATTTAAAAATAGATAGAAGGGATCCTAAGGGGTCATCCAATTTATCTTCCTATCTTCTTCTATCTAAACTACCTGGCTATTTTTTGATTCATCTTTGAGCGACTTTCAACAATAAGGATCCTGCCTTCATTTATTTTGTCCTCCTTATTTCCACCCACCGTCACCCCCTGCTACCCCAGGCGATGCATTGTACACCTCACCTCGGGCACACCTGGGAATGGAAGGCTGAAAGAGGTCCTGAAGGTCACCTCAGCTGATCTCCTTGCACATCCTACATCACAAATTACAGCACCATTTCACTCTGCAGCTGTGTGACAAATCTGAGCCAGAAAAGACCAAACCATACCTGATCCCTTTACAAACCTGAGGGGAAAGATAATGTTCTGTTTGGCAGCTGGACACCAGCTTTCACAAAACGCATTAAAATGTAGACCAGTTGTTTCTTTTATTTCTCTCTAGGGCATTTAACCTTTTAAACATGCTAAAGGGTTATTGTAAAGAAAACATTCTGAACCCATATTCTTTAAGCACAGCAATGTAGCTGTTTCAAGCAGTCTGTGAGCCACCCTATCGCCCAGGAGAACAGCTTGTAACTGCTCTCACAATGAGTTTTGTTCACAAAGACAGTCTCTTTACTTGCTTTCAGGAAATGTCCAGGGTGAGTACAGGCAGCCTAGGCAAATAATTTCTGGTTAATCAATTCCCTCACTCCATTCCTTGCCTCTCTCCCTGAATGCTTTCTTTGACATTTCAGTGTTTACTTCATCAGTGGACTTGGTAGGATGCAGTCTGTATTTCTGACTTGAACCTAGTAAGCAGAAGTGCTAAACAGCAGCAATAATTCACAAGACAGACAGGAAGGCAGGGAGTGGTGACAAGACTTTCAGAGAAGTGTAGTATTAAACCAAGTAAAGGTTTCACCTGGAGAAAAATGTACCACAGCTCCAAGCTGATGCAGGCTCATGCATTGTTTCTGGTCAACACCAGTTTTTTTCCAGCAGAGTAATATGTAGTATGAAATTCATCCTGGACAACTTGGCCTTGCTCTTGGTGATGATTTTCTTTTTAGATCATATAGCATTATTGCCATTGGAAGCATATGGTTGCTTTTTGTATAAGAGGAAAATACCACACACCTCGTGTACATCCAATACAGTCAAATAAAGCTAATTTAAATTGTGAATTAATACTATGTAAAGGTGAAATTTATTTGCATACTTAAATTAATAGTCCAACATCCAAATAGGCAACCCAGAGTATTATCAAACACATGCTAATGTCTCAGTCACTCAACTGCCTACTTTATATCACATGGTAGAAATTTCTGTTGCACATCATCCTTGCAAAAAACAAGTTTTTATGCAAAGATAAGCTTGCTTTTTTTTTCCTGATCTGTATACCTTAGTAAAAGTATGAACCAAGTTCTTACTACAGAATCTTTGATGAATAATAGATAAAATGTTAGCACCATCCACAATACTGTCTGCAAAGACAGCAATTAGGAAGCCAACAAAAACAAACCCAAGAGTTTTTGCATCAAAAGCCAAATAAATCCAATGTACAAATAAATGTATTTTTTTAAAAAAAAAAACCTCTGCTTTTTCACACTTACTTATTGGAATATTACTTCCAATGTCTTTATATAGCGGCTGTTAAGTACACTTTAAAAATTTCAGAAAATTTTATAAGATACCAAGGTGCTCCTCTAAATATTAGAGTTAACATAAATGTGTCAGGCAGACTGGAATGAGTGACAGGTGCCACTTCAGAGCTCTGGTTTGCCAAAAACTTGATGGGGACTACTTTTCATTTGGAAGAAAATGAGCATTTAATTTTTAGCCACTTGATATTCAAAACCACTTGTTAATTGCTGATTTTGTAATGCTCCCTGTTATTCCATGTAACTGAGAATCTATGAATTTGCTGAGAATCACACATTTATAAGAGCTGAGCATCACTTTTCTTCATATTTGGTAAATTGCTTGTGCAATTTTCAGATTTACTTTTTACTAGTGATGGCCGCAGGCTGTTTTATAGTAAGATGTGAAACTGCTAGGTTTAAGGTTTATTAACAAACAAACCAGATATACTGGTTGAATTCATTCAACAGAGTTAACTTTCCAATCTACTGCAGTGCACCCACCAAAATAAGGATTGTGACCAGAGCGGCTGCGTTCTTCCATCCTATGTGGTTTCCTTCTTGCTTAGTCCTTGCACATCTCTGATGGTAACGGTGTATCGGAGGCTGCTTCTCCAGGACAAGATGTGTGCGAAAGGGATTTTGAGGAGGTCTTACCTGACCGCTGACGTGGCAGCATAGCCTGGGAGCAAAAGACTCCCTGTTTTTTTGGAAGCAGCAAAGAATCTTTCTCGCTCTCAAATTGAGCTCTTTAAGAATGACTCTCTTTCTTCCTCAGTGTAAGGAATGAATTCTTTCTCTAGGTCTTTGCATGGCTGGTAGGGCACTAATGCAAGAGTAAACCAGCCACCCATCTGTAGCCATTTTTCCTCCCCTGATCTTTGTGGCCCAATGTTTGGACATCTCTCCTGTGGTACAGATGCATCCCTGTACAGGTTGGTAAGGCTGCGAGAGATGCCCTGTCCTGCTTCTAAAATTCTGACAAGCAAGAAGTGGTTGTGAGGAACCTGGAACTTCTCTTCTTCATCCTAGACCAAAGCAGGTCCTGGATTTGCTACTCCCATGGGTAAGCTGCAAAAACAATGGGTTTAGTGAGGGCTTTTTGCCTAGTCCATAGCTAAGGCGTAGAAAACAATTTTGTAACTGGGTTGCTGAGATAGAATAGATTTGTTAAAGATCTCTGAACACTCGGAGAATTTGGTAGACTTTCCTGAAGCTATTGCTTGTGTGGAATAAAGACATATCCCTTCTCCAGTATCTAAAGCTGGAATTAGTAAAGTAAAGCGCAAATTCATTTGCGTGCAGAGATTTGTTCATCTGTGAATCCCCTAAACTCCTTCTCTAATAACACCCAGTCATGTGGCTGTTTGCAGATACCAGCAACCAAAACAAGTTGCAAGAAGGGGATCAGACCAGGAGTTGGAATTTTGCAATACAATCATGCATAATTTTTCCTTAATTGATTGAGGCAGCTGATTAGCATTGAATAAAACCATTTCCCGATTTGAAATTATACTCTGCTGACATTATTATCTATTTATGCTCGTGGCCACACCGTATTGCAATTGTTCACCCCACAATTAGATGTGGCTTTGTTTTCTTCTTTACGCTATCGCCTCAATGCAGACACAGATTTACAATGAGCTAGTCCAGGGTGCTCTTAGACTTCTTGTTTCTGCTCAACATCTTGGAAAACTAAACAAAAAAAATCTGTCCCTGTAAACCCCTCAAGGCTGACAGGCAGGCTGAGTATGAAATTTGCTACATCCTAGCAGTCCAGTGATGAGCAATGCTGTCCGTCAGCTTTCCTTTCCAGCTGATTTCTTTAAAATCAGCTGCTAAGAGGAATTGTGGAAGCTTTACCAAATAAAAAGCAAAAATCTATGTTGTCTGGAAAATATGCTGCCGTTCCTACTTTTTTTTGCACTTCACCCATGAAAAAATAAAAGCACCCTAACTCTTAAAGAAGTGGAGGAAAAAAAATGAGCAGGAATCAAATCTGCCCATGCTAGCAACACCCTCACTTTGCTTCCCTTTGTGTGCTTTATTGAAGCACTTAAAAAAATAGCACCTCCTGAAACTACAAAGAAGTTTCACTGACAAGTGCAATAAAGGAATTTTCAGTACACATTGGTTTCTCTTTATCTATTTCTGTTTAAGACAAGAACAGAACAGCATAAGCTGACCATTTCCTTCAGTCTTTTCCATCTTTGGGTAAGTTTGTGCTATCAGCACTGATTTTAAAATTAATTTTAATCACAGTGTTTGGAAACCACTGTAACAGTTATTGAGAAGCTAAAAATGAGGATGAGCTTCCAAATGTCTTTCTCTTCTGGAAGGAAATCAGTGAAACATCCCAGTGAGCTATGGCAGCCCACTACTGGAACGGCCCGTGGCCGCGGGCAGAAAGCAATCACATGGAGGCACATGGATCCTCGCCTAACAGCAAACTGCTGCTCCTAAATTTATAGTAAATGTCTCTGTCTTCTTCCCAAAATGCAGCATTTTTTTTCTACCAGAAAATTTGCTGCACAATGCTTTTGCTTGCCAAGGTAGATTTCACAGTGAATATAAAGCCTCCGGCAAGGCAGAAAAAAAAAAAAATGTATAAGATAATGGGAATAGGTTCATAAAGTCCAGGAATTGTAACACAAAAATTTTCCTTTGTATGAGAAATAAAAAGCAAACAGCATTTTGACCTTAGGAAACTTCTGCATAAATTGCTAAAATAGAAGAGTTCCTCACTGTATTTATTAATCAATGTGATTAATGCTTTATTAATCAATGTGATTCTTTCAGCAAGGAGGGCTTTACAATGATTAGATGAGAGTAAGAAGGACACAGAGGGTCCAGAGGATTTTGTGTCTTCACCCTTATGCAAGATGTTTTTCTGTTACGGATGTTTGCTGTTAACATGGGACGCCTGGTTTAAACACAGATTAGCGAGGCTGTACTGTGCTCAGCTGAAGTGCCTCATCGAACACAGGTTTCCAGATCAAAGCCTACCATTAGGTCATTCTTCTCATTGCTTCCCCATCTCTTCACCTCGCACCATCATTTGTGCTACCCCCTGCGTGTCACCTTTTCTTCCAGTGTTGAAGAAAAGTGGGATGTGATCAGCATCTCTCCTTTAGTCCCTATCCACCCTTGTACCTGCGTTATTTTTGGACCTCACTGGAGAGTCTTGAATTTATTCAGTTAGGTTGCCACTTACTCTTTTCCCTCTTTGACTGATGAGCTTCCATTATACATACAATTTCTCTTTTCCTTACCAAACTGTGGTATTTTGCACCGTCACATTTTGAGTGATTATACATCTTGACTATGTGCTTTCCTGATGCCAAGCTTCCCTTGTGAAGAGCTCCATCAGCACCTTGATTTTCTTTCTGACTTTTTTTTAACCATCGAGCAGGGAACTCGGTCTCGAGATGGTACTCAGATACAAGCTTTGAGTTTCTTTTAGATACACATCAGTTGCTCAGCAGCCTACAGGTTGCATGAGTAGAAAATAAAATACCTCAATTGAAGTCAAAGGAAGAAACTACAATGCTTAAAAACTGAATTCAAAGGTGGTTTTTACAGTTAATTCAGTAGTCCCAGTCTTTCCCAATTTCAGCCATTGGAGCATGACTGAGAGTCTGACTCCAGAACTGAACATTTTTTTTTTTTAATCTGTTTGCAGTGGAGGCAGTGTAGATACAGCCTGCCTTATAGAGTGTCAATTTTGAGCAAGTCCATACCAGCTGGTCTAGGAGAGTGAGAAGTCCCAATATACTAATGCTGCAGAAAAGATCCAGGTTGGGGAGGGGAGATTGCCTCTTACAAAAACCCTGAGATCCCAGGGATTGCGATGTGTTCCTCATCGGGCCAAGAGAGCCTGTTTAGGTCTCAGTGTCCTCATGGAGTCATCTCCCAGCACTCCTTTGAGAAGAAGCAGAAAGACCCAAAGCAGCCTACAACCAGGGAATAAAACACACACAGCAAAGTCATTTCACTAAATAGATCATTGTTGGAAGATACGATTTCAGAGTGACAGGTATTTGTTGCAAATCCAGGTCTAGTGTAGACAATAGCTGCAGCAAAAGATAAAAATGGAAATGTCCATTACAAGTTAAGATACTTCCAGTTTTAATCTTAAAACATTAAATTTAACCAAAAAAAAAAAAAAGAGAAGAGGGTTAAAACAGTTGGTCTAAACTAAAGCAACATGATTTTGCTCAGCTTTTGTACTGTATAATGGTCTCCATCTTTCAGATGCAGGACAAGGAACAGTTCATTTCTCATTTCTTGGGCAACTGAGGTAGATGTGCTTACAGATTTTTGCATTTACTTCTGGCAGTCCCAGTACAGAAATTCTCTAATTCATTTCAAGCACGTAATTATTCTGAGGAACCTACTGAGGCTAGAAATGGAAAAGCCTAAGGTATGGAGGACCTGCTGAGCTGACATTAGATGCCCAGCGTGTGACCAGCCCCAGGGAGACTGCGGCGTTGTGGCCAGTGCAGACAGCCCTGTGGCTGCTGGCTGGAGCCCATACGTGTACATCAGGGAAGGAACAGCCACAGCTGCTGCTCAGAGAAGAAAATTACTTCAAGGGCTGCCTTATATGGTGTCAGTTTATAAATCCATGTTTATTCAGCCCTGCTTGTACATTCTGTGTTGGTTGTACCAGCTATGATGGGAAATGAAGGAGCACTGGCAAAGAAAGCCTTGATCGTGGGATGTGACAGTGTTAAATTAAGCTATCAGTATTAATTTTATTGTTGGTAAATGTTCTGCTGTTATCACAACATTGGGATTGACTTTGGAAGGTGTGCTTTTAAAACTTTTTTTCTCAAAAGCTTGTAATACAATCAGCTAAAAAAAACCCCAACACTAGTGAAAACAATTTTAAAAACCCTTCCTCTTTTTTTAAACAATATGTGCACATCCTTGTATTACAGCTCAGCAACAGCTTCTGTTCTGTTTTCCCTAGATTTATAAACACATATGTTATCCACAGACAAAGATCCAGTGTTTACTTATGAAAGAAACTAAGTCATCAATTTATGTTACTTAAAATCCTCCCAGTTCCTCCTGGTATTAGAGGGACTTCCTTGGAAGTCAGATGGTGTCTCCCTATGGCATTACACACTGCCCCAGTAGATATGCTCCACCATCCAGACCCACTTTCCTTCCCAGCCCAGCTGAGTCAGTTTAAATTAGATTTCACAATGCATGGTAGCAGCTGGGGATAACTAGCAAAGGACTATAAGTGCACCTTCCAAAGGGGCTGGTTCCTACAAGGCAAAGGCTGTGCTATGTGGTTGCTGAGGGAAAAACATGAGGCTGTGGGATTCCTTCCCCTATGTCGGCAGTTGTCCATGATCTCAACATCTTGAAATTTAATTACTAGATTACCAAGGAGACTTCATGATGTTTTTTTCCTTGTTGTTCAACTGATGAAGAAATCTGTACGTATCCAGCCACGTAAAGTGTAAAGGTAAGGAGATTCTCATGTCTTACGGTAGGCAGCAGTGAGGCCTCATTTGGAGCTCCCTATGTAAATCTAGGCACGCAAACGGGTAAAGGAAGGTGCTTGTGAGTTGTAACAGGAGCAGGAATAAGAAGCTTGATTTATGGGGGAAGCTTGGAAGAGCTTTCCTTTTTGAGCATAACAAGACCAGATTGGATGGGGCTTTGAGTGACCTGGTCTGGTGGAAGGTGATCCTGCCCATGGCAGGGGGTTGGAATTTGATGATCTTTAAGGTCCCTTCCAATCCAAACCATTCTGTAGTTCTGACTGTATGATAACAAAATTATTTTTGTGAGGGAAACCAGCTCCTTGCTGTAAGCACATCTATGTAGGATGAAACCAGCACAGAACCAGCCCGTTAATGCCAGGGCACAAGAACAGTTAGAAAACACCCTGCCTGTAGATGAAGGACTGCAAGACCACTGATGCTTTCATCCAGACTGTGACTTGTGCAGGTAAAGGGGGAGCCTCCATAGAGACAGCTGATGTTGGAACCTGCTTCTCCAGGAATGGGAATTGGCAGCTCCATCTCATCACAGCCTGCACTGCATTGGTTGTAGCCTTGAGCAGAGATCTGGAGGGTTAATCAGGATTTTTTTTTTTCATTTATAAGCCCTGGCTCCAGAGAGTTGAAATGTAGAAGCTCTGGTGATGAATATGTTGAACCTCCCAGCTGCAGATTTTTGTTAGACAAGAGCCAAGAAAAAGGGGATGAGAGAGATCATAAGCAAGGGAATCCTGTTGTGAGAAGAAAGATGCTGTCACATCTAATTTACTGTAACATGCCTATTCTTGTTAATGTGTTTCCATTGCCTTTGGAGATCAAAGTAATTGTT
>WHYT01016841.1:0-52493 GCA_009806455.1 Tetrax tetrax | reverse complement strand
AAATGCCCAGCTAATAGGCAAAAAAAAAAAAAAAAAGCATTTGGCTCTGCAGTATTACAGCCATGCCTTTGACTAAACTGAGCTCTGCTCAGTTGGATGTGCATGTTGCCAGCAGGCTCCTGAAGAAATTTCAAGTGCTGTTATGTCTCTGTCAGTTCAGCAAGAAATAAAAAAAGTGCTCAGACCCTTGCAAGATCAACCCTTTGCAGACCAATTAAATTAACTCTCTGCCCGGATCCAAGTATTACATGCTATTAAAAATGTTTGCTGCAATTTCTTTTTATTGCATAAAAATTGATGAATTTTCAAAAGTCATTATCTTCATCAAAACCAACCTGTTCTAATTAGACATACTTCACTTCAAGAATAGTTGATGTTCATTTGTTTCTGGTGCCATCTGCTTTTACTGCTACAATAGACATTTCTGGGAAATTGGATATGGTAATGCTCTTTTTTTACCTCTTGTGTAACAAGAACTTATTTTAACATGTCTCTCTCAGAAAAGCAGACCAAAATAAAGGAGAAAATAAACAGGCAAAAAAAATATATCTAGCTTTCACTGATACCCAGCTACTCTAAGCAGTTTGAACTCTTTCTGTATTTCATTTCCCAAATATCTTGTACCAGTCAAAGGTCTACGAAAAATGTCAAGTTACCCATTTTTATTACTTCTAGAGAGTAAAGGCTTTACTGTCTGTGTACACTGTCAGCTTTCCTCTTTAGACTGATGAGGGTTGAATGGCCTTTATGAGAATACAATTTAAGAGTGAAACTCTACTTGTCTGCTTCCACTTGAATACATATTTAAGCTGTCTCAGCTGAACACCAGAAATTTTATTGTAAACTTTCATTTGGGTTATTGAATGTGGAATCTGTATTTGTCCTTTTTATTTAAAGGGACCGCAATGAAGTGGCACAGCCTGTTCAGTAGAGCTGATCTGTAATAACTTCCTGTAGCCAAGGTCATCAGAAGAATCATCTAACCCTTAAATATCATGATTTTGATTTTGCTCCATGAGTAGGTTTTGTACTGTCTTCTTGAGTGAGAGTGAGCTCTTTTGAATCTTCATGGCCAGAATACTTTCCATGTTTCTATCATCATTCTCTTTTTTGTGTCGAAAAGAAAACAGAACAAGGGCAAAACGTCATTGACATAATATACAGGAGTGTCAAAAGTTATGATCAACAACCAAGAAGAGGGCAGACTGATTATTTTGGAAACAGTTTCCTATATTCTAATGGGCAAGGTGAATAATGCAAACTCAGTAAATGTCTATTGTAGCCTCAATAGAACTGTCTCACTTTCTGTCTGTGGCAGGGCGAAATGATTATATCTGAAAATTAACTTTGTTTTAAGATAGGAATCAGTTGGCAGACACTCTGTTGAGCTTAACTACAGCTTAGCTCAGCCAGGCTCAAGGACTTGCAAAAACAGCTTCTCAGTCCTTCAGTTCAATGGGTGCAGAAGGTATCTCCAGATGGTGATTGTTGACCAACAGCCCAATCTGACATTCTCTCAAGTCAAAGATAGCCCATGTAGCCGGTCAGTGTACGTATGCACTTGTTTGGAAATTACCCTACTGCAATTTCTAAAAATATTATACTTCCATTAACATTATCTGTCTGATAAGGAAGATTTAAATATACATAGCTCAAAACTTGATGACTACATAATGAAAATAACATGAAAGGACCATCTTTTTCCCCTTTGTAACAGCATAAAAAAACCTCCATTATTTGAAAATACGAAAATATACATAGCAGTTTCAAACATCAGGTTCTTTCTTTGCTCACAGAACCATTAAAGTTCAGTGTATGATAGTAACTTTACTACATTAATGAATTCCTTTGAGGAGTGTACTTTTATTTCTCATAATAACTAGTCATTTAAATCTTTGAGTTTAGGGGGATTTTATTCATCACAGTGTATTTATAAAAAAGATCTGGGGATGTTCTGTAGAATTAGATCTTTAGCTTTATTAAGTTCTTAAAAAGGGAAGCCAAAATTGCCCATCAGTTTTTTTCAAATACCGTGTAGACTTTGAAATCCATGCTTAGACACGTAAATGGCTTAGTTTCAAAGATGATTCCAGCAGACATACGTGGTACCATGTTTCAGTATTTAATCACTTTTATTTAGATTACCAAAAATGCAATTAGCAGTCTTACTTACAGATTAATTTTGGAAACATTACCCAAGCTTTTCAAGAGCTTTGCCTGCAGTATGTATACGACTATGGTTTTTTTCAAATCACTTTCCACGAACCATGATGTCTTATTTCTCTAAATGAGATTTTAAATAATCAGAGCCAAACTCCCAGCTCTCAGTTTTACATTTAGAACCTGAAGTTGTATGGGTTTTGAAATCTCTGCAACTTTTCTCTCTAATTTTTGAGAGCCAGAACCAAAGTTCAGGGCAGCTATGTTCTGTTCTGAAGTAATCATTGTGATTTGTACTTTTGCTTTTTTTTTCTCAAAGAAATAAATTTTCTACACTTTTGGTGCAAACTTGGCTCCCTTTCCTTCTGTCTATAAGGAAGTAAAGCACAACGTCTTTGATGTTCAGGTAAATTTTGGTTTTAGCTTGAATTCATCAAACGTTAAATTTAGCCATACAGCATTTCAATTTAAGCAGAATTTTCAAGCCAATTTAGACCACCCTACCTAAAAGTAAGTCCCTGATCTTCTACTGGTATCTCCATGAATACTGAAGCCTAACTTTAAACCAAATAAGTTCTTTAAAAGTTTTAGGCAAATCTTTAAAGTTGGTTGGTTGGTTTTTTCCACAAAGCCTCTACAATTTTGTCGTCTTTATGCCTCATCCCCCTGTGCTGTTGCATCATCTTTTGAGCAAGCACAGCCTTTCCACCTCTCACTCCTCCTCACCATGGGAGAAGAGTTGGGTTTTTTTAAGCAAATATTGGCAAGGCAATTTTGTTCTTCTGGTTGGTAGAACCAAGGTTTAGCAAGCTCAGGTTGCAAATGAATTCATCTTGCTTGTCAACTGCTAACAAATCTTTTTATCTTTCAAACACTGTATAGCAACTCAGGATGTACACAGGCAGTTATATCCTGTTTCTGACTCATTCTGTACTTCATTTTTTCTCTCTGGTATTCAAGTTTGGCAGCGATGGGATTTAATAGCGCAGATGAACATGCTTTGCACTCTTTTCTTATAGTGTCTGACTTTTTAGTGCAAATATTAACAACATCCTGAAATCTTCCCCATCTCTTCCATCAATTTCATCTTCTGACACAGATATCTGTTAAAGTAATTACGTGAGTGTGTAGAGAAGAAAGATGCCTTAAACATATGCACGTGATCAAAAATTACATGTCTTCATCCACGGAAGATCTCATCACCCAGAGGCTGGAATGGTTTAGAAGAATTTAATTTAATTTTTCCATACCTCAGTATCACAGCTGCAAAATGGGAATGCAATATCAAATCCTTGCTCTGTCTACGCTGCAGTGACTCTATTACATATTTGTACAACTAGATGCTGCCTTCATACAATAAAAGAAAACAACTTGAAAGGCAACAAGGTAGATCTTGAAAGACAGACCCTCTTTCCCTCTGCAGCTCTTGAACTCAGTGCACAAATTTGTCTGTAACAGTTTGAGGGCAGTAGAGCAGGTGAAGTATATTAAATATGGGTTTAAAATCACTATATCATACTACCTCCTCCAGTAAAAGCCCTTTTTGCTTTACTAGCTACATTAAAGTGTTTTCTGCACTCTGTTTATCTGAGAAAATCAGTTCAGTCAGGGCAGTTCTACTGCAACTGATAATCTCACACCTCTATAGTTAATGAAATGTTCTGGGCTTTGCTTCAGCATCCATTTTCCCCAACAGCAAAGAAGAAAGCCAATAACATTACACCACCACCTTCCCCAAAGGAAAACAAGCCAACAACCATCTTTTGTTGATTGAACCTGATGGGTGGACGTGTTTGTGTTTCTGAGCTGTTGTTTGAAAGGCCACCCTGAACACCTCAAGGGTGCTAGAGCTCATCAAGTTGCAATGAAGCTTCAGCATGAGCTCCCAGAGCTGTGTTGAACATCTTGGGAAGCACTTGGTGATTCAGGGCACGCAGGAGTCCGTGATGATGATATTTGTGCAGAGTATAACCAGCACTGTTAATTACTGCTTGGCAAGGCAGCGCTGCTAGAACAAGCCAAGGGAGGTTTCTGGCTTAGACACTGATTTGAGTTTGGCACTGGATGATATTAACCAGCTCTGTGCTGGTTAATAGTAGGGGGTTTTTGTTTGGTTTTGGTTTATTTTATTTTTTTTTTCTTTCTCTCTGCCCTCTTTCATACCTAAAACTTTACTTTCATCTCCATGTTAATTTAACTGCTAGCAGTTTCCTGCATCAGGAGCATTTTTAATCTTCTCCAAAGTGATGCATAATTTGTGAGACTTTGCAAATGACGATGTTATTTTTAATAGTTTCTGTTGAACACAGCAGGCAATGCTACCATAATTTTGCTCACTTTGCAGTAAAAGATTACAATAAAAATTCATTGGCATAAATTTGTTAAAACCTAGTGAGGAATCCACCAGTCAGACTGACTGTCTATAACACGCGATGTTGGTTGTTTTACTGTCAGGATAGGTTTTTTTATTCAAAGGTGAGTGGATATCTGTAGGCATCTGAGGAAATCATTATTCAAATTAAGAATAAACACAGCCTGTTTTCCTAGAAAAAAATATCAGAGGTCTCAGGATCAGATCACAAAAGAGACAGGCATTCATTTACCAACTGTTCACTGTTCAGCTCCACTGCCATCCCTCTGCATCGATTTTTCTCTCACAATAACATACTTCTCATCATTGACAAGTCAATTCCAAACAGCAAACCCTCCTTTCCAAGTGTTCAGTCTGTGTTCCCCTTGGGCTTCAGAAATGCCTGGTCTGGTTTAATATCGGGAACTCTGAGTTTTCTCCCTGACAGACCTGTCTGATTTGCTGATTATCTGGGATTATCTCAATCACCAAGAGAAAAATTAACTCCCTATTTTGACATAATACTCAACGAAATAAATGTGGGCTAAAATTAAATCAGTTGGCTTTAAGCTTTCCCTTTTCAAGGTCAATCGAAAACAGTGTTTTTCCTGCACTGCTGATAACAGTGTAAATACTTCATTTTTTTTTTTAGGTTGGGTTTTTCAATTCCATATCCAAACAAAATGACGAAAATGTAAAAAATAATAAATATGCAGTTTATGTCAGGAGGGAAATTTCTATATACATTTTTTTTCTGAAGACTTCTCTTGAATCTGGAATATTAAGATCATAATATTCAAATTTGGGATGTGGAGGAGGTTTTGCTTTTAAACTTACTTCTATTTAAATAGGATTGTTGGCAAACAAACTATGAATTTCTGGTGATCTTTTTTTTTTCTTCTGAGTTTTTCACATAAATGTGGCTCCAGTCTCTAAAGCACAGCTCTACTGGATCCAAGTTCGATGCAATAGCTGCGATGGATTTTGAGGCAACTATTTAACTAAGCATGTGCTTAAATGTGGGATTGTTTAATTTTCTTGACCTACAGCTCCTGTTCGCAGTCTCCAGGCTGAGCCAGCATTGTCTGGGACAGATGTGGATTGCTGAATAATTCACTCCAGCCCTAGCACACCTGGGTTTGGGACATGAAGCTTCCAAATCTGAAGCATAAAGATGGTGTGATGTATTTTGTTTAAATAAGGACTCCAGATTAGTGTCCTTAATATGCCTTAAGGTGTATTTTGTGCCTAGTGATTCAGGAGAACACAGAATGCATATTTCCCCAGGTGTATTCAGGACTAATCTCAGGTGAAGGTCACTGTGTGGCTTCAGGTGAGCATGCAGCAGATGGATGGATAGGGAACAAGAGTGTAAGACTGCCTAGATATGCCCTTTTTAAGTCAAACGCTGTGGTTTCTCATAGTATGAAAAAGCAGTGTAGTGCTTCTCTCAGCAAATCTGTAGAAGAGAGGCTTCTTGTGAACATACTCCTTTCTGAATATAGAATCATATCATAGAATGGTTTGGGTTGGAAGGGACCTTCAAAGCCCATCCAGTCCAACCCCCCTGCAAGGAGCAGGGACATCTCCAACCAGATCAGGTTGCTCAGAGCCCCGTCCAACCTGGCCTTGAATGTTTCCAGGGATGGGGCATCCACCACCTCTCATTTTTAAATACATTTAGGTTTAAGAAAATTCATCCCAAGCAAACAAGCAAGACTAAGATATCTTGGCAATGATTTACGGCTACAGAACAGTTGGTCTTTGGTTAAAATCAGGAGAAAAAAAAAAAAGTAGAGTTTTGCAATTCTCTATAGCAGTTACAGAAAGATGAGACTTCCTCATTTCTCATTATTTGGACCTGAATAATAGAGAAAACCATGGCATTGCAGAAACTTACATGAGAAATGTTAAAATTGGTCTGGATAAAAGTATGAATGGAAATGTTCATGTGCGAGAGCTTTAGAAGAAACATGAGAGTTTGTTTAAAAGATTGGTGTGCATTGATAAACCTTGCTGTCTGTGTCACCAGTGACCCTGGCCAGATGATTTTGATGCACACGTTTTGATGCTTGTGGATACATGCACACAAGAGCTGTGTGATAACTGGGTTTGAATTAAACTAAATATTACCTCCACTTTCATAAGGTTTTGTAGTTAATTTTTTTTTTACATCCATTTCCAACAGCACGTAACACATTAGTAAGTTGTGGTTTAAAACAAACCATGTGTTGCTCATATTTATTAGGGTTTTGTTGTTTTTTTTTTGTTAACAGTTAGATTATATTTGATCAGGAATCAATATATTGACTTTTCTGGTATTAGATTGTTTCCCTTTTTCTTTCATTTTTCCTATAAACTCCATCCTGGATCTGCAAAACCTTAATGACAAGTTTCATCAAAATTGGTTTAATCTCTAGGAAACTGTTCTGGCCAGCCCCTGTGCAAAATGTGACAAAAATAAAAAACTACTTCTCACTGCTTTGCTTTTCCAAATAAATATCATTCGTCATCTGTGCCAGTGAAAAAGATTTTTCTATGGCAATCTGGAGCTGTCTGGACCAGCAAAACAGAAGCTATGATGTATATTCCCCACTCATCTATATGCATTTCAGAAGAAATGGGGATTCACTGCCTTCAACTTCTGAAATACTGAAAGGAAGTTGCACCAGAGCAAGCAGCATTAATTTGTTGTCACTGTAAGAACAAAGAAATTTGGTGAGCACAGGTTGTTTGATTCCCTGTCTCCTGCAAATCAGAGGAAGATGTGGCATGCTATTTTGTTCCATACACTCCAGGAGCTTAGAAGAATCAGTTAACGTAAATGAAACGAAATAGGACAACTTTGGAGGTATCTGCTGTGGGCATAAGCAGGAACAAATAGATGTTAAAGAATTTCTGGCATGACTTAAGAACTGCTGGTGAGCTGGCTGATGGAGATCAGTCTGCACCAGCGGGGACCAGAGCCCTCGCTTGGGGGGGAAAAAAAACCTGAATATTCTGAAAGTTCTGACAAAGCCAGAAATGAAACAAGCATTAACAGCAAAATAGTCCTGCCAGCAGGTGACTTTCATTTCAGATAGGCTGCAAAAACAAACAAATATGATGGGAACACAATCCTTTCAGAAGCCTTTCCTCCCCCTACAATTAATCTTTTTCAAACTACCACTGATACAAAAACATCTCTGGGTATGGTGGAAGTGAGAGGAAGAGCTTGTAGAGTAGAACCACAGCTGGCAGCAATGTTTGGCTCTAATAGAGCAGGGGAATTGCATGGAAAGCTGAGAAAGCTGTTGCAAATTCTTCTTACCTGGCAGAGAACTGAGGAGAACGGGGCTTTCAAAGCACATTTCCTTCTGCTGGGTTATGAGGGAATCACAGCCCATTAACGAGCTGGAAGAGCTCTATGAAGATGAGCACAGTACTCCGGATATTTAAAGATCGGGCAGAGCTGGTGAAATAAAACGTCACAGAGACAGCCGTGTGCCTGTCCTCCTTAGCCCTAAAGGTTTATTACACGCAAAGTTATGGAGTATGGCTCTCTGTGAGGAGCAGTAGTGTGCTGAAAGACAAAACTCACATCCTGGAAAATGAAAAAGTCCCAGGCAGATGGTCAGAAGAAAACAGAATCAGATAGCGGTGGCTGAGAGGGGGTATTTGTTAGATATAAAAGCCTTCCAGAGATACTGACAGTGCCCTGGAGGAGCAGCCATACATGGGTTAAGCACATGAGCTGTACATGTGACAACTGGCCAGTGATTTTTTTCAGGGAGATGAAAAATTTACTGCGTTCAGTGGAAGGTCCTCTGGACAATTAGCTTCAAAATAAACTCTAGTGAATCACAGACTTGGCTCTTTGAAGAGAAATTGGTGCACTGACCCACGTATTTCCATCGGTAAACACCTGCCAATCTCGGGGTGTTATTAAATAATAGCCACAAAATCTGTGGGAAGAGCACTACATCTCTACACTTTCCTTGAAAGCAAATATTTCCTACGCCAACTCTAGTGTAAGTGGAAAGTGAACTCCCTGTGACCCAGACATACACTGAAGATCTACAGATAACCTAGTAGTCTGTATCTAAACCTATATGGCTTTGCCAAGTTTCTTTAACAAAAAACTGTAATACTGTCTCTTGTTCTCCTCACGCATCCAAACTGAGTGCTCCTGGTTCCTTCAGAAAAGCAAGAGGCACAGGGAAAACTTATACCCATATTTATGCAAACTGGAAAGTTTACTGTATTAGGACGATGGCTTCTGGGTTCTGCAGTAAGTGTATAGAAAGTTGCGTTTAGGATTTCATCTTTTTTCCCCTCTGAATTTCTTGCATATGTCTTGGTATTTACCATAAAAAAAAAAATATCTCGCCAGAGGAGCTAATCCTGAAATAGGATGCCCTTTGGCAGGGGTCTTCCTGCTGCTGTTTTGAGGACCAGATCAAAAGCAACTTGCTCCCTGCTGCAGCAGAAGCAGAGTTTCAGCCACAGAACGGCTGCAGACCACAGACCATGCAAGACTTAAGGTCAGCATCTGATTTAAACCCCATCCGCAGTGAGTTACTGTCAATGCTTTGTCGTAGAGCGTTTCTGTAGGGTGCCCCCTTTTTCCTCATTACAGAGCCAGCCACCTTAGCATCCACCACTCTCCATGGCTGATCTCACGGAGCTCACAAATCCCATCCAGGGAGGAGGGATAAAAGCCCCCAGAGCAGAGGCACCCTTGCAATTTGGAGCGCAGGAACCAGCTGCTGTAAATGTGGACAGCTGAGGTCAACAGGAACGCACCTGTGCCATGCCAACGGGATATAAAGAGCTCTTCAGCAAGCATCACTTTTACTTCAAAGACACAGTTCACACAGAAAAAGTTCTTGACTATTTTTATTGTCTATTTGTTTGTTTTTTTTTTTTATGGGTGCTTTTTTCTTTTCATTAAAACGTTTAAAGATTTTTTTTTTTTTAATATATTCTTTTGAATAGCCTCGGTACTATTCTTTCTTATTTTGAAACCAGCATGATAGCACATCTTCCTGCTTCCTTTAAGAGACAGTGTCCAACAACACAACTTTGATGCAGAAGTAGAAAAAAAAAAAAAGTAAGTTCATTCTATATATGTATAACCTGAAAGCAACAGGCACAGTATTTATTTTTCTACTGAGTTCTGCGTGCATTGACTTTTTTTTACCTATATTAAAAAAGGAAAAAAATATGTGGTTTTTTTAATCTCAGTGGTTTTAATATTGTGCATGTTGATGCTAGCTTAAAAAAAAATACTGCCTTTCTGCAACTTCTTTTCAGAGTCTTGTGAATTTTCTGGGATAAAGAAAAGTTCTGTCAGGGTACAGGGAATTAAATTTTATAAGCTAGTTATTAATTTCTAAATGTTATACTTGTGCCTTGTGTAAGAACTGAACAGAAAAAAAAAGGAAATATTTTTTCTTTTCTTTGTATAAATTCTATAGACTTGTGAATAAATAAGCTCATGCTGCTTTTCCCCATACTCTTCACTTCAAGACTTCTATCCCTAACACCTATTGAGTTTCTTTTTTCTTCAAATCAAGAAATTCTGATTTATCCTGTAACTTTCGGGTTGCTTGTTATGTGTAAGTGTCAGCAGATACTGAATGTGATTTAAGTCTGTGGCACTTGCAAGTGGTAAGATCAGAAGCTGTGGAGCAAAATGGGGAAAAGCTAAAGTGAAAACCTGAGCTTGCTCAATGATGAATGAAGCTCTTCTAAGACTCCTAAGAAATGGAAAGCAGTGGAAAATTTAAATTTCTACTTGGAAAACTAGCCCTAGTTAAGCATTTTTTTTTAAAAAAAATTGTTTTCCTGCATATTTTCTTCCTTGGAGTAAAGTTAATATTTGGTTGCACATGTTTCACATTTCCAAGGTTTTAAGGGTTCTGTGTGTATGGGGATGTTGATGTCTAATTGTTTACTGTCTAATGTGTGCTTAAAATCTTAGTTTCCCCTCGGTATGATGAGAATATTGGAAACTTGTGAGTTGGTGACAGATTTGTCTGAGATTTAATATACACAGGAAATACTGTGCTATGTTGGACATTTTTTTCTGAGTGGGCTTGGCAATCTCTTTTAGAAATAGGTGAAGAAGTGTAAGATTAGGTTGGAGAATACTTGTTTCTGGTTATAAAAATGGGAAAAAAAACCCTGACTTGTTAGAAAAGAATCCATTGGCAATCCTAAATCTTTGGTTATATTGGTACAGTACCTATGAAGAGATTATTTCTGAAGTATGTGCTATGTCAAGAAATTTATCATTGTTTATGTATGGATGGCCTGTGTGCAGCCACCCTTGAAGGCATGCCTTAGTCACAGGGACGTTTTTAGTGCCAGGGATGACTGGATAGCCTATCTCTTCCTGTAAGATATTGTGAAGTTCCCTCTATCAACATACAGAGAGCAGATTTATGCCTTATTCCGTGGCATCTGTGTTGGCTGTGTGAGCAAGATCCCACTTCTATGTGTCTCACTAATCCTCTCTCATTGACAAACTGGGAGGTTAAGAGAATATCCCTCCTTCCTTCCATATTCCTCCAACAGCTGGGAGTAGTTGGATGCTTCCCAGTGCTTCCTCTGAGAATGCTGCAGGTGGTCTCCTCCTGCCCCTCTATGGCAGAGAAGTTTTGAGCAGAACGCATGGCGACATCTGTATGCAGTGGAGATCAGAGGCTGGAGGTGGTGGTTTCTGTGCTTAATTAATGTTTGCTGTCAATGGCTAGTGAGGCTATTGGATACACCTGGGGTCTGCTGTGGAATGTTAAATAAGAGATTGGAAAGGGACACAAATATTTTTAATTAGTGGTTGATGACCGAGGGCTGCAGCAGCCCAGGCAAGTTTGTGTACAATGAAAGAGCTAGTGAGGGCCCGGTGAAAACATAGTGGTAGAGATGCTATAAGCTGCCTCAAACTTCTTATTTCTAGTGTTGGGGGATTATTCTGAATAGTAAAGTACCATGTTTATTGATCCTAGATGTCTTCCTAATGCCTCAGACCCTAGTGGGACTATTGGAGACTTAATTCTATACCATGGTGGTTGTTTTGGTTTTTCTTGTGTTTGTGTGGGCTTGGGGCTGGATGTTTTGACTTTTGTTTCTGTGAGTTTTTTATTCCTGGACATATGCCTTCTGCAATTTCTTTGCCATTGCAGTTTTTACCATATTGGGATGGGGAGAAACAGTCACAGCTAATTCATCCATCAGCCTTCACTCACCTTGGGCTTTCTGTAGCTTAAAAATTGTTCAGGACAAAACCCCACTACAAGACTCATGGTGGACGTACCCACAGCTGGATGCAGCGTGGGCAGAGCTTCATCACATTTTATTTTTTTTTAGATGGAGGTAGATAGAGATTGCCACCTGTCCTTGTGGAAGGATTCTGCTGCTGGCACTTGTTGGATCCCTCCCCATTAGGAGAGGGACCAGTGTCTAGGAGGATGTCCAAGGATATCCAGGCTGTCTTTGGCAGAGGTCTCTCAGCCCCAGCTAGGCAAATAAATACCTGGTCTTCAGCTGCCACGCTCGGTGTTACGTGCCCACGAGTGTCTATGTTTCTTTTGGATGTACTAGTTGGTATAATAAGTTATTGCATTTTCCTACAAATTGTGCTTTGCCTTAGTATTCTAAGGACATCTGAAGAGGAAAATTATAATAATAAAAAAAAAGTTGGGACCTTATGTCTTTAATTAATGCACATCTTTAGTCATTACAACAAGAAATACAACCTCCTCTTGCTTTACTCTTGATATGCCTGTTTGAATAGAAATTACTGTAATTAACTCCAGATTTCAAAATATCAACATGTGGAAGTGTTTGTGTACCCTCTAATTGAGCGTTGCTGGAAGAATGTAGACATTACAGGATGCTGAGATAATTCCCATTCACTAAGCAAAGGAAAATATTAAGGCACTGAAAATAAATGGAAAAGTAGATCTGTAAAATTATCTTAAATGGGGGAAATATTAAAGTAAAATGAAACCATTATACTGAAATACAAACAGTTCAGCTTAATGGGGACAGCTTTATTTGACTAAAAACGAGCCAAGCCCTGTTATTCATTATTGCATATGCTACTATGGCCACAGTGAGCATACTTACCTGGAGTGCAGGCAAAGTAATGGAGCTGAGAAACTGGCCAGGTCCAAAGGATTGCTGTGATCACCTTGGTGGAAATATGTGATTTTATAGCTGCTCTAGATTTGGGTAGGAAGAACTCATGCCGTTAGCCAGCTCAGGCTGCTCAGAAAGGGGCTCATGGTTAATGGCTGCAATTTGCTTTGCCTTTTCTTCCTTTTTTCTCCACTCTTTCTGGACCTTTTTTTTTTCTAGGACTCTCAAAATTGACCCTGTGATCTCGCACCCTATTGGCTGCTCCCAGCTCTTCAATGTGTCTCTTACCTTACATAAAACTTTAGGCTCAGTAACTTGTACAGAAATTGTACCATCTGAGCAGTGCTCACTGTGTCTTGGATACTAAAATCCTGAATCCTGGCTTTGGCAGTCAGGAATAATTATAGTAGAAAATATAATAATAGCTATTACATAGTTGTTTTGAGTCTAATCAAAATATTAGCACAGACGAAATGAAAAAAAAAAAAAGAAGGAGAAATAGTGGGCTGAAAGAACGTAGAGTTGGCTTCCATAATTGGATTTAAGGGCTAACATAATTTTATTAGAAATAAAGTAAAGTTAAAGCTGTCTAATTGTGTGTGCTACTCATTATTAGGCATAAGAATTCCAAGTACCAGCTAGAGGAGATCTGCTGTTAATGGTCTGGCTGGAGTCACTGGCACAGAAGAGCCGGGGAGCTCCGTGCCTGAAAGAGGGCAGATGACGGCTGGATTAGCCATTATTTGGAAGGAAAATAAAATAACACAACTGAGCTGCAAAAAGGATCCATTCTGTTTTCACTTTGCATTCCCTTTTGGAGGGGTAAAACCCTCCACGTAGGCATCCTGGGTTTGACTTTTAAAAAAAATTTTAAAGGAACTTTTTAGATGGTAGTTTACAAGCATAAAACTAAACTGACTGCTGCACCAAGCTTTTTATTGTGACTTACAGAACTGTTTTATTGACAGAAGTATCTAAAAATCTTTGTAGTGGCAAGGAGACTGGTTTAGGTAAAATACTGGAATGAAGAGTGGAAAACAAACACTCCTTGCCCTCATTTATCTGCTTCCCTTGGTCTGCTTTTGAGCCTGCCTACTGGTTTGGCAGGCATCCTCACCAGTTCCCTCGTGTTGAATTTCAGTATTGTCCTACCAGACACTTCCATTTCCTTTCTCACTGGAAGGTTTCCCTCTTTCCTGTGCATGCTGACAGTCTAATCCAGGCTAATTTAGAGGAGTGCAATGTCAGTCTGAAGCCACCTGATCTCCACCGGGTCCATGGCGCAGGAAGACCGCGTGTCTGTGCATCATGACATGGAGTCATCTGATTGTCCTGCCAGTGTCTTTAGGGAATGTCAGAGAGACCTGGGAAGGCCATATAGGAACCGCAGATCTGAACCCTCGCGCTGCCACTGGGATGCCATGGCACTTTAACCAACTGCTGCTTCTGCCCGACAGAAAACAGAGCCACCTTAGTGATACTGTAATGGTTTAAAAGTGCAAGTAGTGTGAAGGACTTTGCTGTGTAAGTTCTGAGCAGAATAAACCAAAAACCCACGAAAACCTAGGTTGCACTTTGACATCTTCATAAATAATGGCCTGGGTTGCTCTTTCTTAATACAAAACAAAAAGTACATTTACTGGATGATAAACTTCATACCTTTACAAGAAACAAACAGAAAAGCTTTACTGTTACATATTCCTTTTGCAGCAGATGCTGCCTGTCAATAGAGCAGGTTTAAGCAGCGCTGGCTGTGACTCAGATTAGATTCCCAAAAATCCTCCAGGTAACCCTTGTGCCAGAGAACCAACAAAATAAGGAGTGGACAGTGGAAAATGTGTGTGTGATTTGCCTGGCTTAACCTTGGAATGCTGTAGCAGAGGTGCTTGGTGGAATATGAAAGTGGACAAGTTAGGGGGGAAAAAAACTCCCAGTTCTTCATGACTTATTTAAATGTTTTCCGCAGTGTTTGTCATGGAAAATTACTCTGAATGCAGAGGGGAAAAGGTTGTTCTTCTAGCCATGTTAAACAGATTATGTTTTAGGGTATGAAAATGCAGACCAAACACTTCTAGCCTCTTAAATGAAGCTGTGCTAACATGATTTTTTGGCGACTAGGGGTTTGTATACCATCTGCCCAGCCATTATCAACAGGCAGTGTCCTACATGTATCAAGAAATAACTCAGTATTAAAGCATGAGGTTTAGCCTGGGTAATCCTATTTGAACTTCTTTTGAAGTTTTATTGTTCAATTCACACGTGCAAGTTTGGGATAACTTCAGGGTTTTTAACATCCGCACAAACAAAACAATCCTAAAAGAGAAAGACTGAGAGTTTGTTTCTTTACAGCTCTACATCTAATCTTCTTAAATAACAGAGAGCTCAGAAAAATAGATTTCTTCATTGGTTTTCTGGATTTACTGAGTTTTCTTTTCTTTGCTACAAGTGTGTCTCTACTGCTGTCAGTGTCGCGGATGCTCTGTAGACCTTTTAAAAGCCATGGTCTAGTTAGGACTTCTGAACATGTTGGCCCATGTGGCTGGCTCAAAGGCACGTAAAAAGCTTATGGAAAAGGGGGGAAATGAGCACAGATTTCCAGCTTTCAGGACAGAGAATCCTTCTCCTCTTGAAATACAAACCAAGCATTTTTATCCAAACTATTCATATCCTTTCTATTTCTGGCCAAGCTTTGGTCAATGTTTTTCACCAGCTATTTTTTATCTAAATCATTTTACCCTACCTTATTCTTCTCCATTTTAATGTCAAATCTTTCTTCATCCTTTTTCACCATGCCAAAATCTTTTCTTTAGCTTTCAGCCAAGCACTTTGTCTGCTGTTATTTCATATCCATCTCTATAGTTAAAACACCAGACTCTTCTATGATCCAAGTTCTCCAATTGCTGTTCTAATCTTTTCTTTTTCCATACCAGCTCTTCTCTAAACTTGAGTATTAATTTTCTAAATCTCTGGTATTTATCACTAGAGCTCTAAATGGAAAAGCTTTAATTTGACCTGCTGCTACTTCCCCCAATTACATTTCATTTTCAGTGATGAAGAGGAAAGATGCCAAGTTTTATGGTAATTCATGTCATCTGCTAATTTGGACCTGTCAGTATATAGCACCACATGTTGACATAGATGTGCCCCTGGGAAAATCTTTGTCTGCTTACGTACTGAAGACAGGAGATGACAAAAAAAAAAAGGAAATGTATACTGTTGTCAAGAGCAGTCAGGGAAGATCATCTGTTAATTGTTTCCTTCCAGTACCTTTTGGAAAGTATTTTATTTTTTTTGCCAGGCAAACAATTAATTCTAATTGGCTGCTGGGTGGAAACAGCATCCTGATATCTGTAATGTTCAGATATCAATACATTAAGGATAACTAGGTGAACTGAAAATGCTATCAAGTATTTAAAAAAAGAAAAAAAAGTACAAAAAACTTTTACTGCTGCCGTGCTGCTCCTGTAGTACAACGGCAATGGTGAGCTCTGGGAGTCAGGCCAGCAAATACCAATGTTCAGAGCAGCTATGAAAAAGCTATAAATACCTGACTGTACCAAGAACTGCAACAAAGGTTTCCTTTTCAATCAAAATAATTAGTGGCAAAAGCCTGAAATGGTTGCAGCACCAAGTTTTTCATCTGCCTTAATTACTTTCCATAGGGAAGACATTAAAAACCCAACTGGTCCTTGTCAGAGGGTTACAAACTGATGGCACAAGAGCCCCAGGCAGCGACATGTGAACGGCTATTCAAATAAACACAGCCTGATGCAATGAGATGAGGCTTTTTGTCTGGAGCATTTTTATTTCTGCCGTAGATAGGTGTGCACTGTTGGATTTCATTCTCGCGCAGCCTCAGCGTTTGCTTTCTGTGACAGGCAGGCCGTAAAGGATTGCATGGGTGCCTGAGAACTGAGACTCTCACTTTGTTCAAAGTGAAAGCCCATCATCATTCACAAAAGCTATACCTTGGAGAAAATGAACCATAGAAATACATATTCTGATGAGGAGCAATCAAACAATATTCTGAAAATCTCCAAGGTGGTTATGACCACTGTGTACGAAACACTGAATTTAGCTTGTTTGGTGCTGTTCGAAAAGGGAAAAGCTCTTTGCCAGTGGTTCCCAGTAATCCAGACGAATGTGCCTTTTTCTGAAAAGCACCTTTTACGGAATAATGACAAGGGGCAAGTAAATGCATTAATTAGCCATTGGAATGGCTTCACTGCCACAATCAGAGTGCATTGGAAGGGAAATATTCCAAATGCAATTAAAATATTGAAGTTGCTTAGAGTGAGCAGATAGTCTTCCAGAGCCAAATAACTAGGGGACAGCAGGAATGGGGTATGATTCAACTTCCCTGCCTCAGAGGGAAGCAGAGGCCAGAGGCAACTCTTGTGCCCCTACCTCCCAATGTTTCCATAGGGCACTGATGCCCCAAAGTCAGGGAGGGGATATTGACTCATTAATTCTGTCTCCCTGGAAGAGTAGAGTTATAGTACAGAGGAAACACTGCTTCTGAGTAATTTTAAATTCTTGAAGTAGTTAAGATCATAGATCCATGCATGGCTGAAATTACTTTACCGTTGAAGTTCCTCCCGTGTCACCTCCCCATGAGCTGTGAACATTGAGTGGGAGATCAGCTGGAATCTCTGAAGACCATAACAGAATTCTCCCAGAGTAAATGAGCCATCACAGGAAAATCTGTGATATCTAGAGAATAAATAAACCAAAGCCCTAATCACATATATTAAACCATGATTTAAAAAAAAAAAAAATTGAATCCTGCAGGAGATTTAGGAGAGACTAAAAGCTTTAAGCCTGCTATTAAACCCTGTTATGACCACCACTTTTAATTTTCTTTTTTCCTGATAAAGAATCAAGTAGCTTACATTTGCTATGAACAATGCTTTAGACACATCTATCAGTTTATTTGCTTTGATTTAAACTGAGTAAAAAAAGAAACAAAACCCCACCAATCCTATTTGTAATGAACCCACAACCATCTGTGGGTTATTTTTGTGTGTGTTGCTAATGAGTCCATTTGCCTAGCAGCCCAAAATATCTCCTTGCAAAGGTGTGCACAGTCTGAGGACTGTGAAGATGGCAAACAGCTTTGACACAGGATGCTGTGCAAGCATGAACACAAAATATGGCTCTGGTTTACATCACTTATTGGATCCACTGCATGTTGAAACTATAAAGTAACTCATGCATCCTTTTGCTATAAAGTTTAACAGTAAATGAGTTCTAAAATGAGAATATTTACAGTTCTGAATCTATGTATACCAGATTATAAAATCCCTTAGCAGAGCATTTCTGTACCTGCTTGTGCCAATTTTGGCTTCCATCAGAGTTCAGCATGTTTAAATTCAAGATATGCTGAAAATCTTGTCTATTTCAGGAAATACAATTGTCAAACTGATAATGAAGAATTATTGCTAATTAAAACACAGCTTCTTCCTTGTCTTGGTTCTTCTATGACTCTCCTACTATTTGATCAGCTCAGGTTTAATATCTCTGTGCATTGCTGCTCTATGAAAGAACTGCTGCTTTTATTTTCTTGAAGAATAGAAGTAAACAGTTAAAAAGAATATCTGAAATAAACAAAGATATTCCTTTAAAAATAAATGAAGGACTTTTTTTTTAAACTTGAAGGCAAATAAAAACATTATTTCAAAAACAAATACAGTACCTTTTTAAATCTGAAGGCAAATTATTTTAATACGTCATTGGCACTGCGTGTGGTAGTCAAGAATGAATTGCATGTGACTTTTGCTTTAAATTACTATTTGGTATTGGAATAACATCACTGCAGATACACCTGATTCTTATTAGCACCTGTGAAGGCTGAAAGTTGTTGGTTCTCTCTCTTTTTTTTTTTAAATTTCATTTATTGTTTAATTACAGTGACCCCACACTTCAATTTGAAAATAAAAGCATGCATACACTTTATCTCTTAAAGGGCAGAAACCTAACTGAAGGCAGTAAAGTGAGATTGGCAGCAAGTGGTGCTGGGAGCCAGACAAGCAATGGATGTTCCACGAACAACACTGGGATGTATTTTATATTTGCTGTGCCCACAAAGGCACAGGCTGTGAACAGGAGCTGATGTTAGGAAGTCAGCTGTTTGGGGATTCGGCGAACTGGTTTTAAGGTAATGGAAAAGGGCAGCATCTGAAAGCAGAAAAACAAATGGGAGAAATGACATCCTTGTAAAACAAGAGTCGCTGCTCAGGCTCCAGGAAACTGCTTGTGTTCAGTTTAATTTAAATCTTTTCAGGCTAAGAAAGTGGCAAACCCCGCAAGTGATAAGTGTGCTCCATCCTTTCCTAAAATACAGTACAACACACCCTGTTCTCCTCGTCCGTGTTTTTGATCTTTTTTTTTTTTTTTTTTTTTTTTTTTTTTTTTCTCCTGAAAATGTCACGATTAGGTTCTTTTTTTAGAGTGCTCTACCTGCTTCTTAAATGTCATCTTAGGCTGTGGGACATCTATGCTGACCAGTTTTCCTTAATTACCCCATGTGGATATTCCTACATTATGAGAAAAGCTACTCTACCTCTTTCTTTCTCTTTAATATATGTAATCTGGGCATCAGCCAGCCTGTCCTTCACTGTGTTATTTAAAATGTGACATGGCTGTGATGTTTGTGGTGTTTGACAAGCTGCCACAGATATTCCCTGCTTAGCCCACAGGTGAACTCAGATCTAAAGCCTATGGAGGCTGATGAGATCCTAAGCTTATCGCTATCTGCATGACAATCTTTATTCGCAAGCATCTTGACACCTTCTGCACTGGAAGTTCAAATTAAGACACACAACCACAAGCATCATCAGGTTGTGTTTCTTGTGGGGACTTCTCATGACAAAAATATTACTTATTTCAAGTGTGTTCCTCAAGAATGTTTTAATGATCAAAGGAAAAAATGATGGTAAACTGGCTATGCTGCTCCCTACTGAATAACCACCCATATGTTGTCCATATGGAAAACATTCCCACAGCGACCCTTCTGAGAGATCTGAGGCTGGGGGAGTGTTGGAACAGGAATAGCTCCAACTTCTTAACATGTGAAGGGCAACACCCACAATTTGACTTTAATTATTAGTAAAGGAAGGATTCTTGTCTACTGGTAGACAGGTAATCTGTGTTGGCTTGTTGTGCACTGTACAGGGCCAGGATATTTGTCAAGGAGAGCAAATATGGCAGATCTCATCACTACACAGTTGGTGCATGAGATTCTTGACTTTAGTCAGAACTGGAGAATGCAGAGTTGTACTTGCTACATGCACTGGGGCTGAAATGAGGATTGTGAATATTTTTTGCACAAAAGTCCATTTATAATCGGGTAAACAAGAAGATTCTCTATTGTGCATTCTTCTTTCTGCTCCCTCCCTTTTTTTTTTTTTTTTTTTTTTTTTTTTACTACTTCACTGAAAATTACTGAAAACATCTTCAAACAGAACATTTGTGTAATTTAACTTGCAGGAACTTTAACATTGTCTGGTTCTGTCAATGAAACATGCTGAGATCTTAAAGCCCTCCATCGTAATCAGCTCTACGAAACTCCCTGAACAGCAATTTTTTCTTTTATTATACAGCAAGTATTTCAGCATATTTGGTACTCACTTTTCTATGTCAGTGGTGGAAGCGTGGCTTTTATACTACCTTGTGATTCTTCTTTAATATTTATATCCCTATGATATCTGCTCTTCAAGGCTTTTAGCAGAAAGCTGAGGTTGTAGTTAGAGAAGTATTATTACCACTTTCTTAAAAGGGAGAAAATAATGATACAGTCAGTGCTGATTTCTCCAAGATCAGGGGCAAAGCGAGCACAGAGGGGGCAGGGAAGAACTTAAGAGATTTTTTTTTTTTTTTTAAAAAAAAAAAAAAGTTAAAAAAATATCACTACAGCTGGAGTTAGATTGTCCTGTTAAAATTATGAATCTGCAGCATCGCTAATGCCATTCAGCCTCTATGGAAAAGGCCACTAATGGTATCACTCACTGAACGCCGACAGTTACCCTTTGAGGCTGACCTTTTGTTAAACCAATTCTCCCTGACTCAGATTGTAATGCATCACCATTTCCTATTTCTGAGAGGTTAATGTAGAGTAAACAGTCCAGAAGACTTGTAACAGTGGAAGAATGCCCACCAGAAAAGGAAAACTTTCTATAGCTGCTGCTCGTTTTTTTTGTTTGTTTGTTTTTGTTTTTTTTTAATGTGCAAGTCAACATTATCCTTTTAGTTCAGGACAGGAGTGGGCTTTTGGAGCAACTCAGACTTATTCCCCCTCACTGCTTTTAAGTTTGTGTTGTGATCTTGGAGTTTACAGCTGGATCCTTTCAGAAGAAGAAAAATCACTAATGGGCATCCAGTCCATTGGACCAGACCAGTCCAAAGCACACAGTGAAATACGTAGGGTGAGAATATCAGATCCTCAGACCAAACACTCTGCTCTGGTGACCATCTCCCACTTCATAATGCTACTCACTAATGAAAACGCAAAAAGAAAGCAGCCAACCTGAATCAGATATTGAGTTTACAAGCAAATGGTGTCCTTCAGGCTTTCTACTTTGATCTCATCTCAGTTTGAACGTGGTCATTGTTCTACAGAGCTTCTTGGGCTGCATGGACAGTCATGTAAAGAGCAGTTTCCGGTGGAAGATATTTCCTGAGCAACACGTTTTTCTGTACAGAATGGTGGCAGCTTGAAGTCTCCATGCTGTGTTAAGAAGTCAGCTTAGGACGTCTATTAGGCACTAGGCTTTATGGCTGTTCTTCATCTGGCCTGTCCAGGCTGTGTGAAAGAGTGTGGAGCCGCCTCAAGAGGCCTCAAACATTTCCCTTCTAGTAAGCTCGAAGGTGAAAGCAACCTGTCTTGTGTACTTACTCTGTCTGATGTGGATAACGAGTAGCATCTGGCTCTGGGAAGGGCTCAAATTTCCATTTAAATGATTGTAAATATTCTCTTATTAAAGACTCTCCAGTGAAGCCATTAACTAAAGTTGGAATGCAACAAATATTTTGATCCAAAGAAGACAAAAATAGAGGAGCCTGCAAGTATGATTTTGACCCTTCTATAAACCAGTATTTGTCGTTTGGGCTGTATCTTTGGAAAACTAATCTGACATATCTACAGGAGTCAGGCAAGAAGGACTGGTGAAGCCATCTGCTTGTCCTTCCTCAGCAAACTGCAACAAATCTCCCCACTGGGCCTCTTCTGTCTCTGAACCCCACTGCCAGGAAGGTTGGCTGGCCGCTGGGAATTGGCCAAAGCTTTGCAGTCCTGACCAAAATGACGACACATACAGGGCATTGATGTTGCAGATGGGTTGGTACCTTTAACTTCTCATCACATTTGTTCTGGAGTTTGAAGACTTATTATCTGAAAAAGCCATTCTATCTGGAAACTGCTTTACACTCACACAATCGCCCATGAATCTGTAATTCAGGGAATTGTATTATAAAAATACTAGACTTCATAATGATATGATGAAATAGAAAGCTTAAGCAATATATTCCTATGGGTAACCTGTTTTACATTTACTACTTCAAAGCACAGAATATTAACAAATATCTTGGGTGCTATTGGGAACTGCATAAATAAGAACAATAATAGGGAGTAAAGGAAACTGTAGTAGTACAGGTCACGTGTCTGAAATTACAAAGTAATACATCAGCCTGCAGAGCAAGACAATGTTTTAAGGTTGAAAGAACGCATTGTTTTAAGCAAATTGCTCTAGAGGAAATGACAAAAATACATCATATATGACAAATATATATCATTTATTAATAACTGGTGGTATTTATAATCTTGTATGTAAGAGAGCTGCAGCATGCTAAAATACTGCAACAATCACAAAATTTGTATCTGGCGTGAGAGCAATGGAGTAAGGATTCTTGTAGCCAGTATTCTATTGTGCGGGTCCTGATTTCTGGATGCAGATGTCTGTTTTTAATTTTTTTCCTGTTTACTAAATAAGGATTTCTCAGGTTTTTATGTATATTTATGAGCTGATCTAAAACACTCTAGAGTCAATGGAAGTGTTCAGTAGACATCAGATGAGACTCACTTGAGGTGGGTTCTCAGCTGATATCCTTTGAGGATGAAAGCCTAGTATTTTTGTGTGTTAGATTCTTAGTTGCTTACTTTGCAAGCCAGATTCAGGAAACAAGCCTTATTGAAAACATCAGCTGCTTAACTCTCAACTAAGACTTAAAAATCCAGCACTGCGTGCTTGCGTTGCATGAGGAGGGCAGCCTGAAGACTTGCTTTACACGGCTGATGGCTGTTCTCACACTCTCACTGCTCGTACATCAGCAGCTTCATAGGCTTTTAGATGTTGGGCATGACTATATCCACTGCTAGTTTGCCAGTGCTGTCAAAGTTGTGTAAAAAAATCAGCCCTGCAGTGGGGAAGGAGATGCAGAGCACCCCGTGCTTTACGAGCACTTCTAAGCCCACTCATCAGCTTAGAGTTATTGACAACCACACCCCAGCAGACATGAAAGCACTTTTGTGAAAAGGTATAGCTACAAGGACAAGGTTAATTGTCTCGGTTAAGCACCATACTAACAGATATTATAATAGACTGAGGAAGGGTGGAAATGTTTGTTTTCTCCCGTTCTGCTACATAATTCAATATTCAATTTCTGCCAGTTCTCCAATGTCATTTATTCAGTCCTTGCTGTCTGTAGCAATGCTGAATGCAAACATTTTTATGTGGATGTCTTCAAAGCTCAATTATGTTGGAAGTGTCAGAATTTCCTCCCTCTCTCTTGCAAAAGAAATGTGTTGGTCAGTGTTTACCTCTGCAGGGAATATACATTCAATAGTCTGTCAAGCAGAATTCCACCAAAGATATTATTGGCATCAGCTGTGTTAATTAGAAAATGCATTGAATGTTGACCTGGCTGACAAATGATATTGACTTCTCATTTGGTTGGAAGCAAAGCATTTCATTAAGTACTAACAGTTAATGAATTGAATAATTGGCCTGAGAAAGGGAAAGAGACCAATGTAGATACACAGAGAAATGCTCTGGTGCTAGCCCTGTAAAAACGCCAGCAAATAAAGCAAGTCTTAGAGAAAAAGTTTGACCTAAGAAAGCTGTGAGGAAGGTTCCTAGGTAATAGAAAATTTCCCTCTCTGTTTGTAACGTGAAAACATTTTGGAATATTCTGAACATTTTACTTTTTAAATTTCAAATTTTGTCCAAACAGACAGGTCTGAGAATAATGTCAGGAAATCCCAGCGCTGTCATGGATGTTCTCTTCCTCTTCTTTAACTAGCTGCGGCTGTAACTCACATCAGAGAAGTTGTAAAATTTGAACTGAAACTATGTGAGAAAATAAATGACTAGACGTGAAAGTGGTAGATAGTACTGCCAGGTTACCACCAGTAGTTAGTACAACTCCTACCATAAAAATAGTTCTGCCCCAGCATCAAGGCTTTATCCCTGCAGGTTTTGTCCTACTGTAAAGTTGAAGTTGTGCAGGCTCACATGTAGGTTTGTCCATTGCATGACCTGCACTCACTTGATTTTCATTCTTCTGCAGAATTTCCCAAAGATGTCTCATGCCACAGTGTAATCCGCATGCCAGAAAGGTCACTGTGCTGCTGGCCATCCTTGGCCTCCAAGCTCTAAAGAGAAACTGGAGGTGAGCATGGAAGTGCCTGGTCCAGAGCAAGGTGCTGTGCAAGGGGATAGCTTCAGCGAGCTGCCAGAGAGATTACTCCTTATTTATGGAGTGCCACATCTGGTTATAAACAGGGAAATGCCACTGGTGAGAAAACACAGGTCACCAGCTGAGATTGTACCTACCATCAAAACCTGCCACAGACCACTTCTTACCCTTACCATTAATGATACCACTGTTACACGGATAAAGTAAAGTAGACCTTTCATGGGCTTGAGCTGTGCTAGCAAACCAACGCTTAGCTTTCAACCCTTCATTATTACACAGTTATTAGACACAGATAAAATCTCTGGAGCAATCACCACAGAGAACCCAATGCTGCAAGCAGAAAAACTTTCTCATTTTATGCAGTCCCGATACATGACAGCTGAGGTTGGAAAAGCTTCACTATCAGTAGCTGTTCTGTACTTCTCTTAGGTCTAGCAAATTCTTACTTCCAAAACTCACAGATGACTGCCTTTTATTAGTGATATCCTTGTGTAGTTACGTGTTAATACAAGAGGAACTCTGGATAACTGAGACCCGTAACAATCTCTGAGTGATTTCCTGCATGAATGACTTTGTGTAATTTATTGCAGCGGCATTGACGTTACTAAGAACTGGTTGGGATATTCACAAGTTTTCCTTCTCCATGTTGAACACTTGCATACTTAGCAGTGAACATCAATTTTGCTATGACATCACATTTTATAATGTTCATCATATTACAAAATGTAATACTATGCTTATAAGAATTCCTTAACCTATATTTTTCAGTTTAGTTTATCATTTTTTATGTTTTAATATTATTGTTTCACAGTCCATGCGTACCTAGAAATATACATCTGAAGAACACTTATATTCCTTTAATCTGCCAAGCATAAAAAGTTGATTTAAAAAATCCTGTTTATCACAGTCCAAAAAGTTTTATCAATCATTAAATCTTTCCAAATCTCTCTGCTTTACAATGCAATCAACAGAGTTCAGTTATAACTCTATTAAATTGGAGGATATAATTCTTGTGAAAAAGGTTATTAACTAAGGCAATTTATTTTGGAACCTAAGAAGTAACCGATTTCTCTGTGAGTAGCTATAAACATAGGTTTTCAGACTGTGTAAAAGGACAGCCAGTTTGGAATCACTAAAAAAAAAAGCAGGTTCAGCTTCGCTGTGTTGTTCTGCAGTGAATTTCCCTCTTTCTTTCCACACAGAGGAAAGCCTGGAGTTTCTGTACATGGTGGGAGAACAGACATAGGTGTGCACAAGGATTTTCCACTAAAATAGTGAACAAAGTTCCCCAGCCTCCTCTTTTCCAAAAGCTGCCTGATTTTTTTCTTCAGGCTACTCACTGTCCTTCTCAGATTGTACCTCAGGAAAACTTGTGTCATCTTTTGTACAAGCACTCGCACAGGCGTGCAAGTCTTCTGCATTTTACCAGCCCTCCTGTAGCTGCTGTTGCTCTGGGGGGTTCTCCTCCTCCAAGTCTTTCTGCAACCTGTGGTACTTCGATTCCTTTCCTCCACACCCCTTCTCTTGACTTTGTTATTTGTCACCTGGAGAAATGCAGAGCAAGAGACCATCGATGAATAGCAATTGTCTCCTGACCAGTAAGAAGGAGCAGGTAATTTTCCATTAACTGGACCCCACTTTGAACAGCGCTCATGTTTCCAACACCAAAGACACCACCAGCTCCCAGGGTAGACTCGGAATCGTATGACAAACTGCAACTAACTTAAACTCCTTCTCAAGGAAAGTTTTAGCATCTTCTATTTACTACACAGATATTAATCTTTAAGATGATTTTTGCTCAGAGAGATTTAAGGACTCATCTTTCTGGCATAGCTGGATACCATTAAAAAAACCCATCCAGGCAGCCCTGGCTCATATTTAGTGTAGCTCACTGCGGAGAAAACCCAGTGTTTGGAGTAATGTGTGATTTCAGCTACTTAGGTTATTTTCTGTTGTTCTGCTCTGTAGTGTATTTTTGTTTGGTTGTGACATTTTATTTTATATTCCAGCATAGTCAGCGCTAACAATACCCATCTTTTATTCCATGCTGTCCTTTGCAGTTTCAGCTTTAATTCTGGAAGTTTGGCTTACAAGCTTTGAGAGAGATAAAGAAAAGAGTCTCCAAGATCAAAGAGGTGGTAGCAGATGAAAGAGAACTGGAGAATGCCTTTAGGGATTAACGAGGAGTCTTGAGGAAAAGGCACCAAAGATCCAGTCAGTCACCATCAAACTGTGGAGAAAAATCTTCTTTGTGAAAAAAGCAGAATTATATGATTGCTGTTATTTAGGTAAAAGCTGAATTTCTGATGGTGGTGAGAGTGAGAGAGAGAGAATACCTAGGAAGAAAAATTGGTTTTGCCATTATCCTAGAGAGAAAAACAGAAATAGTAGTGACCCTATGTTAGAGGATTCATTATTTCTAACTCTCTTGAGACAAAATGTAAAATAGTTCCCATTCTTCGTTCACCCCTGTGATCTGAGGCATAGGCAATGACCTTCCTTTTCCAATACGTTCAGGCTCTGCTCAGTAAAGTTAATGTTTCTGTAAGAAATCAGTAGAGTCGCATGATCAAACATTTCACTTAACTATGAAGTGCTGCGAATACATAAGAATAAGAGAATGCTGACCTGCAAAAAATCATCTTTCCAAACAGCACATTTAGATAATGACCACATGAAGATCCTAATATGGAGCCTACTATTTAATGGAAATTCTTCCTGCTGAATTTAGTTAACTTTTGTACAGGCCATGGGAGAGGAACAAATATCTGCTACCAAATTCTAAGTCATTATTGCATCTTTCTCTGACATATAATTAGAGAAACTACCCACAGGAGTCAATGGCAATAACCTGCTCTGCCTTGTTGGAAATGTGGAGTCTAACAACCTTGCCACGTGGCAGCTGAGAGCATCCTTCAGCTCACTGAATGCACCCAGCCAATAAAGGCTGATAAGAGCTAAAATTGGCTTACATTGCATCAATGTCTTTAACTGTCTTAAACAGTTTACATTTATGTTCATTCTCTCCTTGAACCACCCCAGAATTTTAATGTCTGGATTACTCAGTTACATTTTAAAATATAAGTTAGTTTGTGCAATTAAGGACTCTTTCCAAACAGTGAATGCATTCAAAGTATTCAGCCTACCTAAAAAAACATAGCTACTATTTTTAAGTGTTCTTAATTATTTGCTATGTTCAGTGCCCTGTGACCCTTGTGAAGGGTATATGAATAATTCATTGTTACATATGCCTTGAATAATGAAAAAAAAATTTTACTTATTTTATTCTGTCTAGCTCTAATAATTAACTGTTATCTGTAGCTCGCAGTCAGGACATTCAAGTCAGGGAGCTTTACCAAAGTCAGTAAATGAAGTATTTTATAGAAAACTGCCCTGAAACAAGCCGAGCCTGCCTTGTCAAACTTGGGTATGTGAAAAGATCCAGCTAGGGCCAGGCTGTTCTGCTAAGTGGGATGAGAAAATGACAGGAGGGAGTTATAGTGACACTGCCTGTCTAACACTTTGTCGAGTTTGATAAGGAAGGGACGAGTGGAGGACCGTTGGATTAGGAAGATCAGAAAAGCTAAAGGCATCTTTGGCTAAGAGTATGAACAGGTTGGCAGTTGGGAGACTTGCAGACACTGAAGATGAGATTGGTTACTTCTTGCTCAGCTACAGACTTGGTGGAGATATGGGGAAGTTGCCCTGTCTCAGTCCCTGCAGCTCAGGTAGCTTCTCTCCTTTGCTTCAGAGGGAATCAGGAAAGACTTAGGCTTAGTATCTGTGGGCACGTTACAGCTTCTGGAAGGGCTGAGGAAAGCTAAGGTTTATGGTAGGGTGAATTTCTCATGTTTTTGGAGTGCACTAGGATTTTTTTCATACCTATCCACGGTCCTAGGATGGTGTAAAAGCTTTGTGTCACCCTGCTGCATGTCTCTAAACGCTCTGGAAATTGCTGACACAGTATCTCACAGGGTCCAGTTCTACCACAGCTTGTAAAGTCCATGTGTAACTGGTGTGGGAAAGTCCCTTGAAGCCCTAAGCTTTTGAAAAATAGATGAGATTTACTACCACAAATGTCATCACAACCAGCTATTTATCAAAGCAGAGTGCACTGCACACTGGAAAGGCAACATGCTACGGTATTTGCCTTCATTGGACACACTGGGATAAGAAAACACCCTAGCAAAAATCAAATTGTTTTAGAAATTATTTAAAGGAAATAATAAAGTGATCCAAAATATAGTCGTCTTGGGTTATTAAATTACAGTAAAAACATTAGTCCTGCACAGATCATTATTTTATCATTAGCTTAATGTCATTGGTTAATGACGACTCTCAAGAAACGTTCATGCAGCTGTCGTATACGGTTTGTTAGGCTGCGCACACCCATGGATAACAGATGCAATTATAATGCTGCCAAAGTCATCATCTTTGCAACAAAGCTTTGTGAGTGTCTACTGGTGCTCCAACAGAATGGGGTTTTGGTGGTGGAAAACAGTTTTAATTTTACCCATATGGGTGCCTGTTTCCCTCTAGCCCTAATTTTGCCCATAGCATCAAGATCGGAAGTTTTCTGTTGTAAATGATTTGCTGTTCTTGCAATACCACCCCATCCTCCTTCCACATTTCAGGAAGGTGTATGTTTAACATATGTCTCTGATAAGGGGGAAACAAAATAGTCTGAAAAGGAATAAGCAGATAAATGATGATAGCCCTCTAGCAAATTTATCATGCTAATGTTTTGGGGATTTTTTTTTTTTCACTTTGTAACCTCCTGGGACTACAATTTATTTCAATAGCAGCTGTATCATTTCTGTGGAATAAAGCTTTAGCATCTATCTACCAATACTATATGTTTTAGCAAAGAATTAAGTCATAGTTTAATCTTATTACATTTTATTATAGGAAGGTAAAGACTCATAAAGAAAAAGATAGGAATTAATTAAGCAGAGCTGTCTGTATTTGCTCCTTGGGACTGCTTCAGTAGATAGAGCTCCTTTCATTATTTAAAGAAAGGGTAATCCCAATGAACTGGTTAACATTTACTCATTAATAGCACAGTATAGCACTGCTACAGTGTACTTGGAAAATACCGTACATTAGCTGCATCTTCTACATGTCTGCTATCATTGCAGGCACCATGAAGTCCCTTGAGGCAGACTGTGCAAAGAAGTGTCAGCTGTAGTAAATCCTCTTGGCCACCCCCGCCCCCCTGCACACCCCACGAATTTCTGCCTTGCCAGTAGAATAATAAAAAAAAATGCTTAAATATAAAAAAAGTTGCAACTCAGTCTGAATCGTTTTAGAAATCTAAATCTGCTGTTTGGCTTTCAAAATGGACTTCTCTTGAAACATCCAAATTGAGATGAAATTACAACAGATACAAATTCAAGATATGTGTACATCACCCGTGGGTTTTAGCCAGTATTTTGAATGATATTTTCACTTGTTAATTTTTTTCCTGATGTTCTCCCTTCTATCAAGAAGTTCATGATTTTGCATTCATGTTTATGGATGGTGTCCTACAAATAGGTCATTCTACCTTTAAAAGCATGTGCAAATGTTGTCAGAATATGAGTTTCCTGGAAACCATTTAGGACCTGCTGGACATCATGGAATGAAATTAGAGGTTTTAAATTCGTACTCTTTAAATGGTGACTCAGAACAATTTACATATAAAAATTGAATCCTTGATGGCTGTTTAGCAAAAAACTAACATTAGACAATCTGAATGTGTGTTGTCTTCAGTTTGTTGAGACTTCTGCCATCTCTACCAGTGCTTCCAGCACAAAGCTGAGACAGGACAGAGCAGAGAAGCTCACAAGGTCACTGGCCAGATTGTCAATGCAGTATCTTTCAGAAGGAACAGATTGATTTTTCAAAACTTCAAGCAGTTTATTAAAGAAGCCTGTGCTGCTTGGGGACGTACAGATGGTCTTTTGCTGCAAGGTTACGAAGCATTTCTAGAGAACGTAAAGATTTATTTCCACATTATTGCTGGTCTATTATAAAACAAAACGCTGGGGTTTTGGAGCTGTCAGTTTAGAGAGCTGTTTCTTGAACCGTGCCATGTATCTACAGGAGAGGAAACAGAGATGGGGGCTTCATATGCCCACCCCAAGGCAGAGTATGTGTTAGTGTTCATAAATAATTCATCAGCATCACCTCTTCCTCCTGTGTTCCCTCTTTGCTTGGACCTTGAGTAAGAGAGACTGTAGGCTGTCACTGTTACCTGTGCCATTGCCTTTTCGGTATTTTCTGCCCTCAGTGCAGGAGTGGGCTCCTGGAGAGTGAGGCCACTGGTTGCTTTGACCATCAGAAGTGGCAGAAGACAAACTGCAGAGGCAGCCAGCCTGGAGTGGTCATCATTCATCCTACCTACTGACTGTGAATCTGTGGTCTGGCAGTGACAAAGAGAGGAGATCTTAGCCAGGTCACCTGAACTACCCTCTGTCTCTCTCAGATAACATCCTGAGACCTTCAGCAGTTCATATCAGAAAGAAAAAAAAAAAAAAAGGATTTTTCTTGGAATCCTTTTTCCCTAATATTCTTCCTAATTTAAATTGTTGGATTTTATGTCTTTAACGTCACGCGTGCCACCTGGCCAGGTCTACAGAATCATGCTCTCCAGATTGGCAGATGGTTCTCACAATTAACCCAGTTTTCAGCCAAAGAAGGAAGCCAGTATTTTTCAGATTTATGTAGTGGAGACCTATAAATACACACCATGTGAGGAAGGTCTGTTTTTCAAAGGCATTAAACAAACTCAGTAGCTTTTAATGCGAGGGGAAAAATCTGGTCCTCTGAAGTCAGGAATCGGGTGTGGATTCGAGCTCTTAAGTGAGCAAACCAGCCCGAACAGCCAGTGTTTCAGTCAGTAGCAAAGGGCAGAGGAAAAGATAACATGGGAACAAAATCAGTGTCAGGGCTGACAGTCCTGAGCTGTTCTGTTCAAAATTATAAAGTCTTCCAGGAGACCTTTGTTGAAATCAAAAGCAGCAGTTCTGAACACAGTTTCTTCCCCGAAATTTTCAGTTCAGCAGATTTCTGGACTAGGAACTAAGATGCTGTTATAAACTTCATGCTTGATTTCTTTTTTTTTTTTTTTAAACCACAACAACAACAAAGCATTGTGCACCAGCTGAATTTCTATTAGCATATTAAAACAAACTCAGTGAGCTACAGCAATGTATTTTGATTTAGGTCAATTTATTTTCTTATCCAAAATTCTGCATTCTATCAACAATGTCTCTGAGTGCATTTTTATTGGGAGATTGCAACTGGGGAACAGCTACTCCTCAGGAACAGTAATAAATGCAAACGCGGTGCAAAACACCTCCAAGAATCTTGAAATGAGTTAATTTTCTGAGAAGATTAAAATCTGCAGTAGGAATCTTGTCTTTATTTATTGTTTTGGAGGTGTTTCAGATCGTCATCTGTAAGAGAAGGGGCTTTCAAGGTTTTGGTGCTGGCTGTTGGTAGTTCTTTCTATAGTTTATTCCTCAATGTAATAAAATTTTAGCAGCCTGAGGAGGGAACCGGGTTCTTGGAAGGAAACTGGGATGTTTCTGCTGAATTTGCCAGACAGACATGTTGAGTTGTTTTTCAGCTCTGTGGTGAAAGTTAAAATATTTTGTTACAACATAAGTGAAGATAATGGCAGTGTTAAAGGACATCTTAATAAACCAATCTGTAACATAAAAATCAGGATTTGAGTAAGGCTTATCTAAAAATAAAATCCAGGTGTTTAAGAAATGACAAATGCAAACATCAGTGTACAGACTGCCATTTCACAGGAACTTCTTTTAGGCAAATAAGGATGCTTGGGAACATTTGGAAAGGAAAAGGAAAATTTCCTTTCTGTTCCAGACAAGGGGTGAACGGTACAAGTTTCTGCTGTACCTTACAACAGCGAGAAATTCAGGTTTTTATCTATAGAAGGTGAGAAGGTTGGCTGTAGTCCTCTGCATTAGCACCATGAGCCTGCAGAGAAGAGGATGCAGGCGGAGAGGATGCCTCACTGAGCAAATGTCCTTGATAGGGATTTTCTTTCTAGACAAAAAAAAAAAAAAAAGTGTTTTTAAAGATATCCTGAGCTTCCTAAGCTTGTGTTTCTTAAAGCTCTCCAGTACTGCCTAGTGGCCCCTGACGGAGAAGGCAATAAACACTCCTCCTTGAAGATGGTCACAACCTGCTGAGAGTGCTGTTTGCCTGGCAGACTGGGGCATTTGCAGCCACTTTCTGAAGTGAAAATGCAATGAGTGACTTCTGGGCAAATAGACTGTAATTAATATCAGTGTCAGGTCTGGGGCAGCACCCTTCAGTCTCCTTCTGGCTTTGAGAGAATGATTTAATGTGATTTAGCAAGTGTGTTCATCTGTGTGAGGCATCAGTCAGGTTCATGAGAGGCTGTGCTCCAGAAAAATTGGCTTTTGCTTTTTGCACATGCTGGAATTTTGAACTCAGCATTCCTCAAATCTGAGCAATTTCTGTCTACCAAAAACACAACTGTCATTTATCTTTTTTCACTTTCACAATAATCAGCTATTTTGCACTTCACATATGACTCGGTATAGCTGCATTCATTTCAGTCGAGGAACATCATTTTACACCATGTAAGCATCAGTTCATCAAATTCTCCCTGGCTGAGATGTCTTATACATTATTATTACAACAGTAATATTAATAATGAAACCACAAGGTACCATTACAGCCAGCTGGAGGTTGTTTCATGTATCTGATCATTTTGGTGAGAAGACAGAAATTTCTTCCTACAATTCCATTTCTTTATGCTTTAGGGTCTGTAGGATTAAGGCAGTTTCTTTTACTGACAGTAAGAAGTTCTGTATTTTTTTCCATGATAGATAGTATTATAATAAGTAATATGTTTTTGTCACTTTCCTTAAAAACTGATTGGCTTTATTAGTCAGAGAACTAAACTACTTGGAAAGCTTCTGGAATTCGCAATACATTACTATACAGCCTGTCTATGATCTCCCCTTTGATTGCTTAATCCTATTGATTACAGCTTTACCCTGTTGACCAGTTTAGATGCATATGTCATCCTGACAATATCATTGATTAATTCCTTCTGGCAAGCTGCTTATGGAAACACTATTGGGCAACAGGAGGATAAGTATGAATGGGTCAACAAACGAATGCATATTTGCTGCACTGTGGATCAGGAGCCTGAGCTTCTCTGTCCCTGAAGTCCATAGAGACACCTGAGAACTGCCAGAGACCTACCATTAGGTCAGTGATGACATTCCACTAGAAATCAGTATGTCACACTTTGGTTATTAACTTTTCTGCATCCCAGTAAATACGTGAAATCATGCAAAGCCAATGAGAACGCAAAGTCATGCTTCATGCTGCTTGCAACCTTCTTTTACAGCTAGACTAGAATTTTTTATTAAACCTAGTGCTTTTGCATATATCTCAGATACAAAGTGAATTGTCAGAAGTTAGAAATTACTGGCATAACTTCTGATTTTTTGGGGGAAACGTAATGATAGATGTTAATCTAAATGTTCTATTTTTCAGTGTAATGAAATTGAGAAATCGGTTAAAATTAATCAAAGATACACTTTAATCCAGAGGGCAGCCTTTACTATTAGTGTTTTGGGCAATTTTGAGATGAGATTTCCTAAAATAGTTCATGCCCTGAAGGCTATCCTGGATACTTTTCCATCATTTCAAAGAAATCTCTTTTCTGAGGCACTAAGGAGAGAGATGTTTGGTTTGCATTCAAAATAAAGCCTGGAGTCTCCATTGTTCTGACTTGTGGCTATCCAGCCTTTAGCCCTAGTGTGAGGAAGTCCCATGGCTTGAGAGTGTGACAAAGAAGAACCCCTCATCCCTCAGGAACCTCAAACATGAGCTAGGAACAGGAGAAATTTTGGGAATCTGCTACTTGCCCTTTAAACAAGCATCTACTTCAAACACTGTGTTAAAAGGGACATTACCAAAAAAGTTATCTATGGAACACAGAAAATTAATTAAAAAATCATAAATACAAAATTAAGATTTTGCAGCATATGCTGTGAAATGTATAAGTAGAATATATATTTAAACTCAACAAAAGGAAGAGACTTCTAATATCCAAACTTTTTAACTCTAAGGTACTAAGAAATAGTAACAGATGGCTAGTCCACAAAACAGGACTTTTACCCAAATGATTTACACTGATTACATAGAAAAAGAATCAGCCACTCGCTGACTTTATGGATAAAATATAGCAGGGGAAAACAACAGACATATTGGACCTAGCTTTTTAGAAACCTTGGATTTATCACTACTAGATGTGACTGAAATCTCATTCTGTAGTCCTTTCTCTGTTCTTTTCATTTCTACTTTGCTTCCAGTTTCTGGTCAGTTTTTCACTATGCTTTGACTTTTGAAGAAGACCTACTATATAAAAATATGAGAGCAATAAAGCATAACAAAAGCCAAGTCAAGGTAATTTCTTTTTTTTTTCTCAGCCATGAACTTGCGGGAATACATTTTTAATATACTCAGATATGTTTGTTAATTAGAAGATGCCATTGCCTTTGAGGACTCCAGGTGGTACAATCCAAATTCCAAAAGTCTTTGCGTATTTCTTGACTGCTTTGAAAACGTACCCCTACAGTGACCAAATGGATCAAAATACATAAAAATAGAAAAGCTATAAGGAGATTCAATTGTTTAATCAACAAGATGGACAGGAATTGCAAATATATGAGCAATTTCCTTTGGGAAGGGCTACAGTAAATATAGCAGTGTATTGCACACAAATATGCTGACAAAAACACCTTTCCTGTAAGAGACAGATCATCTCACTGGTGCAATCAGTTATCTTTATAAAGGCTGTAGGGTTGTTGTGGGTTTTTTTTTTTTTTTTTTTTTTTTTATTGTTCTTTTCCAAAATTAAATCTACATTTTAAGTCTTAACTCATGCCATCTTAGTAATTAGTTGCAGCATCTATCTATGCCAGTCGCTGCCATTATAATTTTTGTTAATTAAAACCAGTCACGGCAAGGGAAAATTAAAAATGTAAATGCTTCAAGGTTTCATACCAATTGCTGTTGTGGAAATTTGGAAGCTTTGTTGAAAAGGCAAAATTTTTCACTGAAACAATTAATTTGCTGCTGTTGTACTTCTTCAGCAGAATACCAAGGCTGAGGTTACTTAATATGATCAATGTTAAGATGTCGGCTGCACTTCAGTAAGGCATGAGCAAATGAATCCAATCCTGCTTCCAGGCAGCATCCCTTCTGCCGGGAGAGGGACTGGCCAGTGGGCATGGCAAGAGCGTTCACATCCCAGTTTGTGCAAAAAATCGGAAGACCTACGACAGCTTGTTTGCTTTCGTGGGTCTTTTGCAACCATTTCTTCTCATTGCACCTACCTTCTTCATTGCTGTTAAGCAAGAAAAGAAGGGATCAAATTCTTCCTTGCAGTAAATCCACTGATGTGAGCTCACGCTAGAAAATGTCATTCTTTTCAAAGGCAAAATTATCAGGAGTGAGAACTGGAGGGTGGGTGGGTTGCCCACCCAAAGGCTTTGTAAAAGAGCCAGAATTCTCATACTGTATTAATGAGGATTTTCTTTTGACAGATGTGCTTGGTATCCCAGTAGCTGCAAGTGGTTTAAGTGTTACAAGTGCTTTTCTAGGAAATACCTGGGTTACTTACAGCTAAACAGTGATTTTCACAGAGTTGATATGAAATCCACAATGCATCAGTTAATGAGGAGTTTTTGCTGTGCAGCCTCCTGCTGTTTGTGAATCCTTTTATTTGAGGGAACACAGATAGGGCATCAAACTGGGCTGTAAGAGACTCACATTTTTCCTAGCTGTGCTGCCAGTTTGTTGGATGACCTGGATGAGCCTCTTCATCCTCCTGTGAGACAGCTTTTCCTACAGCAAAAGAAGCATCATGATGTTTCTTTCCTTTAGAAGGTGTGTGGTGGGGAATGTTGAGTGCAGTACAACACAGAAGTTTTCTTATTTCAATTATAAGAAGAGAAATCTTTCCTTTTTAAAGTAGATGTCCATCATTGATCCCTTCCTGTGAATGCCTCTGCCAGGCCACTAACACCAATGGACATCAGCAGCAAACCCTTACCAGAACTAATTGCCACTGCAGTTACTGCTTGACATCACATGAGGAATCACAATTAATCAAAAGCAAACTTTTTGGTATCTGAGGTACCACCAGTTTTGACCAGTAAAGGCTTTCTTTCTGTAACTGGAGAACACAGTGTATGGGTAGCACCATTCTTCTGTTCCTAATTCAGCGCTACTTACAAACCAACCCATAATTTTCCCAGCCCCTACATATTTGCTGGTATTTTGTGATGTATCTGCAATGTGACAGCGTTGCCTGTTCCTAAAACTTGTTGTACACTAAGGTGTCTCAGAGAGTGACTCACTCAATAGAATAGATATTTAAAAATTGCAAATCAGATTGTTTTCAACCTAATCAAAGATGCAAGAACGCATTTTGCCTGGTAGCCCTTCTGAGGATTGAGATGATCAACTTGAAAATTGGAAAAAAAAAAGGTTGCTGTCTGTTAAGAATAATGTGGTTGTTCGTTTCACTGAACTTTGTAATGAAATGAGGAATGCACTTAATTATAGAATCCCAACGGTAATATCTGAAATAATCAGGCTTCTATTTAGTTGTTGTCTTATTCCGCCCTGCCACCATTCTTGTGTAATTTCTAATCTTGCTAAAATAATTGTTAAATTACTGTCCAATGTTTAATGCATAGATAAGGACATGCAGAGGGCTAGAAGAGTGTAAATATTCACAGTGCCAGCATAATTAGTTTCATCATCTGTTGCAAAAAAAATACTTTATTTAGTTGCATAACTAGTCCTTCCAAGTTTTAAAAACGTGGAAAATAAAGCAAAACTTGAAGAAATGTGATATAATTTAGAGATATAATTTTAGAAAACATGGCTAAGGTTTTGTGTGGGTTTTTTATCTGTAAATGAGCAATTATCCCTTAGTAAATTGCAGCACAATGGATTAGACATGCTTGTCGATACGATGTAAAAATCAAGCCCTTGATACTACCTGTTTATGTTACTTTACAAAGGACTACATAATACATTACTATGTTTCAAAACTGGCTTTCTTCCTAAAAACTGTGCAAGAAATCATGACTATTGGCCATGCAAATAATCTGCATCTATCCAATTTGACTTTTACACGCCAATCAGCATTTCTATACCCTGGAAAGTCAGAGGACTTAACATCTGGAATTTAAGTCTTCGTACTTAAAACAATCTTGACAAATACCAAACCATATAGATTTATCTTTGTCTAATTTTTATAGCACACTTTGTGTGCTCAACAACATTGTGTGCAGAGTGTGCATGACAGTTTACTATATTCAGGCCAAATAAGAGGAGGATTAACTTGCAGTAGTATGTTCTCTCTTTCTGGAAAGCTTCTCCTCCTTTCCTGGAGATGGAGGGGAACCTACCTTGGCCTGTTCTTCCTCTGGGAGAGAGAAAGCAACTCTTGTTCTACTGAAGAGACAATGGAGAAAATGGTCTTAGCACCCAAGCTCTCTGAAGTGGAAACCTCAGCACCCACTGGTGGGTAAGCAAGCACTTGGTGGGTAAGAGGTTGATTCCTAGGGACAGGAGGATTGTTGCTCCCACCAGGCTGAAAATGACCTAGCAAGGACTATCAGTATTATATTTGATATAACAAAAAAAGGTTTATTATTCTAAAGCTTTAAAAAGTCGGAATACTTATATTTATGAAGCAAAAGAAACTTTTAATGTGCTTTTAACCTGTCCAAATGCAAGTCAGAATTTTTGAGTAGTACTTACTAAATTTCAGAGATATATTTTACAAAAAGTAAGAAAGTTAGATATAGGAACTTGTGGGTTCATTTGAGAAATTATTTGTTAACAGACTAAACATTTTTTTTTTTTTTGGGTATCAAAATCAAGAATGCTTTGTAAATATCACCACTCTGACTTAAAATCTCCTTTGGTTTCAATATTGTATAACTCATGCTAAATATTTAATTTTTTTTTTGGTAAGCTCTGAAGCTTACATGTCTGGGATGTGATTCAGATGGATCATTCTGTCTTCAAATCAGAGATATTTTATTTAAACTTCTGTGGAGAATAGGGAGCTAGAGAACTGTTTTATTATTGACAACTCATCTACGATAATCCACTACATGAAAAACATCTGTATTCCCCGCTGTGCAAAATGTGGCAAAGAGAGACAAAATGGAGGAACATGAAAATATAAGGATGAAGATGTAACAGATTTGATAAGCAGGGAGAAGGTGCTTTGGGCTCACTGTTTTAGATGTGTTGATCCTGAAAGTGAAAAACTGGCTGTTTAATTTGTATTAAAACTGAACATGAGATCTTTTCTTCTCATAGAAGAAATTCCAAAATTCTTCAAAGAAGCAGTTTGCAGGGGGACAGGGAATAAAATAAAGGAAGCCTTGCAAGAGTAGCTGAGGACTTAGCCTGTGAAAACTGTGTTTACCACGGAGTCATGTTTCCCTGTTTTGGTAGCAGCTGAAATCTTAGTCACAATGATCAGCATTGCTTCAGTGTTTTCTTGCAGTCCTCCATCTTTTGAATTTCCCTGCTCTCTCTTGTCTAATACTTCAGTGACTTCTTAGGTGTTCGGGTTGCGGAGCTTGGCTTGTTGAGCTCCAAGTGCAAAGTTCTAAACACAGGCCACGACATCAGCTCTTTTGGTAACGAAATGATGATTGAAGGGAAACGTTAGGCTATAAGGAACTAGCTCCCCATTGAAATGAGAATGATAGCATCCTCGGCAGAGACAGCATAAGTGTTTCTCCAGGTTAGGGCATCATATCCTTATTCTGATAATGCAATAATCTGCTTTTTACTTTGTTAAAAAAAAAATCATACAACTGATCTTTGCTTAAAATAGGGTTGATGCCATTTGTGTGTCTAGGAGCACATTCAGAGAGAAATGCAGGCCTTTGACTTTGAAAAATTTGGGCACTCCACGAATCCCAAACAACATCATGTGGAGACATGTCATCCAGGACTGAAGAGAACCGGTCATCTTCCCACAGTATGTAGCAGGCACTAGCGTTCTGATATGCGTGTCATTTATTTTAACGTATCAAAAATTGCTTAGATTGTTGATAATAGATAACGATGTGTGATAGAATATGAACAGATTTTTTTTTTTCATTTGAATGCTCTCCTGATTGGTGCTTCTCAAACCCACTGAGCTTCCTTTCTTTCATGCTTTGTACACATTGTCAAAGAGAAGGGACTGAGGTAATCTCTGCTTCTTAAAAGTACATGAGAAACGGTTCACGTGTTAAGCATTGCATCACAGGCAGCATGCAGAAATGTAATTCTCTCCATTGCTACCACAAGCAGCCACCTTTTATTATATTCACTGCACATTAGAGTTTTGAAGATGGGAACTTTGATGACATCAGATATTGTGTTTCAGTTCAGAGAAGCAAGCCTTGAAACTCGCTGGCTTTTCCCAAAGCGAGTTCAAGAAATACTCTTCTTCCAACAACCATCAAGAGCACTAACAGTCTTAGAAGTCATTTCTCCCTTACTGAAACCCTCAAGTACACTGGCTCCACATGGTCATCCAAACATATCAAATTATATCCATTAAGAATTAAGGAACAGATAGTCCTTAAACTATGCTAATTTTGGCAGTAGTTATTTCCAACAACTTCCTTCTCAAGGGAAGACAAATATACATCATGTCCTTAGAAAAAAAAACACTCTTGCTTCCCATGTTTGAGATATTTTGAAAATCCCATTGCAAAGAATCTGGGGAGTTTTAACATGACGAAGTATTGAAATATTTTATCTAAGCTTGCCAGGTTTGGTAAAGTTTGCAGACAAACGTATCACAAAGTGAAATGAAAACTGACATAAATGATCTGTGTATGCATTGAATTAGGGAAAATATTCCCTTACTCTGCAGAGGAAGAGAAACAGTTTTGCTTTGTCTTCAAGCTACTGTCAGCACTTTCACAATTTGGGAAAACCAACTGGAAGCTGGATGGGCAGGCTCCAGCAGTAGGGACCTGCAGAGTGGGATGCTCCTTGGTGCCAGCCCAAGTGTGCAGCACAGGGAGTGCTTTCTCTAGGACGCAGATACAGAATTTATCAATACAGAAGCAAAAGTTCAGCTGTAATTTTAATTGAAAGAAGTACTTTCATTATCACTCAGCGCTGTCAGATTTGAAGATTTGGCTAAGAGTGAAGTTTGTTATTGTTTTATAGGAAAAAAAAATGGTTACATATAACAGTATTTGGAAAGAAAGGTTTCTTACTCTCCCAATTTATGTCTCATTAAGAATGTCACTCATGAAGTATGTTACTGTAAATATGGCCTGAGAGCTATAAAAGGGCTCTCAGCACTTTTGGAATTTCTGCTATGAGAAAATCTGATACTCAGTTTTAATACAAATTAAACAGACACTTTTTCACTTTCAAGATCAACAGCTTTTTACTGGCTTTGAACCGAATATATTCCTTCCTCTCTGATCTCACGGGAGTCCTACTTCAGAGAGGAGAAACAACAGAAAACTGAAATCCTCCCCAGTATTTGCATTACAGGAACACAGCAACTCCTTTATGGCAGAGATTCAAGGTGACAATCTGAAAATGTTTTGCAAGAAAGAGACAGAGGTATATTTTTGCAAGTAACAAAATCACACTTAATGCCATAGATTTTAAATTCCCCAGTCACACAGCACCCTGGAAAAATCCGACTTCTTAAATTACCTTACGCAGTGTTGCTTTAAAGGTTATTCCCACATAAGCTTGTCTTGAAAAAGCAGTTGTCAGACGCTTCCAAATATTACTTGTGTAAAAAAAATCACAACACGTTGTGCGCTCCTGTATAAATTGCCCTGTAAATTTACATTCCCACATACATTTCTTACCTCTCCTCTATGACCCTACAATGTATGAAGTTAGAAAAAAATACAAATTCTAAAGTAGTTCATCTTTTCTGAACTTCTTCAGCGCTGATTGGGTCATTTCAGGCAAGCTTAATGAGGTGTGGAAGAACACTGTGTATCCTTGCAGAAGTCCTAGATTTCTGAGGTTTCTTAGTCCGGTATTTCATCATAATTCCCACTTGAACAGAGATCATACTTCTGAGGCATGAGATGTCTTCAGCTGATAAAACTCCTGAAAAGAATTTAATGCCAGCCCCTAAAAACTTGGAGGTTTTTTTTTTGTTTGGTTTTTTTTTTTTTTTTTTTTTTTTTTTTTTAATCTGCCTTTGTTTTTCTTCTATGCTGAAGAGAGAAAAGTCAGAAATTGAAAGGTAAATAAAATCAGGTATGGAAATATTGTCACGGTGTGGACAGCCTTAAAGTCAATTTATCGTACGGCTGAAGCCAGTCAAACTGTCGCTTGCATATATGAGAATGAACTAAAACAGGTATTATTATTTCTCTGATACCCACTGCATGTTGGGAGAACAATTTTACATTTTAAAGGATCTTTTTTAAAGAAGAGGATGTGAACATTTTAGAAAATCACCAATAAAGCAAAGACACAGCTTTCTCTCCTACTTTCACTGAAGTGGAAAGAAGCAGATGAATACTGCTGATGCCACAGAACATAAACCAACATATGCAGCTCAAACAGGACTGTGAAGGAATACATTTTATTCCTAGCTGGTGAGGAAGAGGTCTGATCTCTACTAAAAACATCAATATTTTTGCTAAATGGACTCTTCAGAGCACGATTTTCATCTATATGGATACATAGCATTTGTCCATTAATAGATCCGATATTTCAGTCAAGTCATTTCCTACCCTGCAGACGTTTGTAAGAACAGGATACTTTATGTGTCAGATGTGATGGATCTTGTGAGGATTTTTACTTTTACATTACCTTTTTCAGTGATCATAAAACTCGCTTTGTCGGCACTATTTCAAAGTCAGAGCAAATAATTACTGTACTTAGGGGAAACATTTACATAAGCTCTCTAAAATCTGCAATCTGAACAGTAACACATCACCACAGAAAAAGTACTAAGATTCACTTGATTTATTTCAGTAGCTTAATGCCACATGAGAAAGCAGTTTAAAGTGTGAAAAACAGCCATGGCAGGAGCCAGCCTTATTGAAGAAAAAGCCCTTGTGACCTGCCTTCACTCCACTGACCACATATTTTTGCCTTTCCCATGGTTCCCAGACTCTAATCTAAACTAATTGCCATCAACTGCCACTTCTTTCCACTTCTCAAACATGTGACGTTTTTGCAGAGCTGCCTTTCTGCCTGCTCTGGGCAGTCTGTCCCACAGACAGACACGTTCCCCTCTGACGAGGTGGAGGCCATTCAAGCCACGCAGCTTCCCATAGCCAGCAACCCACGCTTCGGTGCTGTTCACCATGCTGATTTCCTTTCAAAGCCTTTTCCAGAGGTGTCTCTCACCCTTTAAGCAAACCTCAAAGGATATTTACTATTTCTTCCTCTAGGATGCACCAGCGTCATTCCCCTGCACGCCCAAGAGCCATAAATCTGGATATTTTGTTCTGCTACCAATATACAGATTGCACAGATCATAATTTTATTCTGCCAGACTGCTGCATGATTTTCTAATTCTTCCAGGCTGGTTCGTGGGTGACCATTCTTTGCTTTATTTAAACTGGAAAGGTGACAAATCCCAAATTAAGTTGACCAGGAACTCTGGTGCACTTTACACCCTGTGTTCCAAAAACTGCATCTTTTCTTCCTGCCCGTGATCAATTTATAATTACTCTAGAGGAAAAAGAAATCACAGCACAGCTAGCGAGAAGTCATAGGGCATCGATGTGCTGAGAAAGAAAGAAAAAAAATCTTTGTGCATCATATTTCCAGAATTTTCCTGGAACTTCTACTTTTTGTTTCTGTTTACCTGCAAGACTTTGGTCCTCCACCTAATATATATCAGTATATCAAAGAGATCACAGCGTTTGCCAGGATGTTTTTTTTTTCAAAAAAGAGCAGGAAGGTTCAATAAAGAAACCCAATCCTATGACAAAACATTGTCTAACACTCTTAAAAGTTATTTTATTAGGAAAAAATCAGCAATTACAAAGCTGCTACTGAGATTGAATATGTCATGCCTTATCAGAACCTATTACCTACAGCTGCTGATACCTCCCAGACGAAGCGGTGGGAATACATCCATAACCTGGAACAGCAGTGGGCATTCACAGTATCAACTGATAGCTGAGTAACTGCCGTGAGGACTGGTGACCCATCAAAGCCGGTGAACAAAATCTTACTTTAATATCACCGTCTGCTTGCTAATGTTGTTTGTGTTTAAACAGGGACTTTATCTTCCACAGGCCATTTTAGCCTTTTATTTGATTCTTTACATTCTACTATCTTACCAAGCTTTAAGCGTCCTCAGCTTCCCTTGAGCTTGTAAGAGCTTCAGAGGCTCAAAGCTCCACAGTATGCCTTAGTCACAACCCAGGCCAAACCACAGAACTTACATTTCATTTTGTGGAGGAGAGACACTGGTGTGGGCATCATCATGGTTCAAGTGGCTGATACACTGGGATGTTTGTTTCCTTGCCCCACGCAGATTGCGCTGCCACATGTTCAATTACACACAGTTCTTTTACATCATATTGAGATTTTCCATAGATGTCTTCCATCCAAACCCTTGAAGTGATGCCATACTTTGACATCAATGGCCAAACTTCACTGGACACTGCAATCAGAACAGTCCTAATATATAATTTTCCAAAGAATGTGACAACTACTTAATGAAATTGTTATATGCTATGAAAGAAAAGAACAATTGAAGGTTTATGCTCTCATGAGAATCATTTGTGGGCTCTATCCAACCTAAATATTGATGTGTAGGATATATTACACGCAGCAATTAACAACACTTTACTGGATACACATGATTACTGTTGTTTCTGGACATCTGAATTTCTCAATATAATTTTTAAAAACTCACGCAACCCAAAACATTAATAACACAGATTAAAACTTTTCCCACTCATTTAATATGCAATATACATGAGGGCACTTTTATTTCTCAACATACACTTCAGTAAATGACTACATTCACATGTTCATTAGCTGTAGTCATGGAGTTGCAGATGGCTCTTAAAAATCAGTCTTTACTTCATTTTCCATGATTTTTTCATGAAGCATGTCCTCGTAGAGATTTCTTTTTCCTTAAACATTTATGTCATGGAACATCGGGTTGTCAGAAATGCTGATTGATTTATCAGTCTTGAGTATACTGCTTGTTTTACATAGATTTCAAATCCTAACTTCACATCACTGCTGCTCTTATCCTATATCCTAGAGTAAAATGCAGTGATGCTGATAAATTGCTTATTAGCTACAAAAAAATGTTACTTTACATACACAATGAATGAAAGAGTAAACAAATGCTTTCTCAGATAACTAGGACATCTTCAAACCTCTGAAATACTCCAAGCTTCTCTGCTTTTTCCCATTCAATGAACCATTTTGTGGCATGGATATCTATTGCACGGTGCCTGGCATCGCAGCCACAAAACTCACGTCCTTACATAGAGCAGATACGTGCGCACAAGAGCCAGTGTCTGAACTTTAGCAATAATCACCACTAAAAAAACTTACAGTTACGTTAGTGGAAATTTTGACTTCCCTTCTTAGGAAAAAAACCCCAAATTTTTCAAGTCCAAATCAATCAAATGGGCACTGGATGAGGATATCTGGGATTAGCATTCTTGTTTCCTCTTTGTGTCTGCGAGTGATTACGCCCACATTTCAGATCTGTGTCTGTTTATCTGACATATTTCTCAGGAGACTTCTCACATTGTCAGTGTATAGGATATTACAGGATTGATGAGTACACTGTTATTCTTTTGCCTTACTATTTTCATTCACTCTAGGTTTCAGTTGAACTCGGAGCTTCCACGAGTTCAGGGCACGAGACACTGTACAAACGCAGGGTAACAGACAAATCCCATCTCAAGACCTCATGAACTGAATCGACAAGAGAAAAGTCGAAGAAAAAAAATGCTTCTTTATCTAGCACTAGGTGGGAAATGAGAGAACGAGATGTAGATTTGGATAAACCCGCTCTCCCTGGGTACTGTTTAATGTATGAGACTGCATCGGCCAGCATTAGATGACGTGACATGATTTAGAGATTGGCAAGCTTGCGTGCAGACTGAGCTCGCAGTCCCGTTCATTAGCCCTCTCTTTCTTTTATCTATGACTTCTCTGATGCTGTGTTTCAAAGTATTTCATAAACTATTATGACAGTAAAGGTTGATGCAGCAGTGATTTACCTGCTCAAGATTATTCCATTTAATTATTTCATGGCACCAATGCTTGGAAGAGATGTTGCCTGGGTAACAGAATAATCCTCTCTTCTTTTTACAAAAGATTTAAATCTTTTATGTTTCGTTTCATCCCTCATTCAGAGGATTCAGAGGCCCAATACTGTGGCCCAGCATCATTACACTGTATGGTTCCAACTCCTAACTAGTCATTTGGTGACACAGCCCTCAATTCCTCCTTCCTAATGTAGAATTAGCAAAAACAACTAAAATGAATGAGGTTAGTGGCTGCTCAGGCTCCCACAAAATTGATCTCTGGAGGTGCAGATCACGTTGTCTTCAAAAAGTAGCAAAGAAACAAGAAATAAAAAATTATTCTACTTCTTGAAAAAAATTGATTTTCAGCTTTTAAGGGTAAAGAGAGATTTTGGGAGAAGGTGGTCTTGAGAAGTAAGTTCCAATATTAAAGTGACCTGAAATAGTATCAAGGAATGTACTATGTTTCATGAGTAGATATCCTTAGAAGAGAGTTGGAAAAGACATGAGCTGCGGGTTGTTTCTTGAGTTCCCACTTGCACAAATTCAATTGTGACTAAAAAGAAAAGAAAAAAAAAAGATGGAACAGCACTTATTGCATTTTCTGGGACAAAGTGACACTGCAGCACTGCAAGAATGTGCAGCTAGCATTACAATCTCGCCAACTTCAGCCATCTAGTGGCATCTTTTCCACTATGAAAAATAACAAATAAAGAATTACTAGCCACCTCTATTTTGAGGAGAAACAAACCCCCAAACGGTGCCTGTATGTCAAGTAATGTTCCTGGAGCTACGTGATTCTGGCCATCTCACTAATGCTGTAGCACAGGAAAAAAAAAAAGCCCTGGATGTTTCAATGCTCTGGTGTCCTCTGGTGCAAACGCACGCGGATGTGCCAGCCTGGGTGGCTCTGACAAGCACGAGTGACAGCCTGGGGTGAGGCCGGAGGACAGTTTGCTTTACGTAGGACTGGGTGCCGTACGCCACAAGGTCAGTACTTCCCTCTGCTCTTGAGGGATGGAGCAGCCACGCAGTGGTTACCACCACAGGGCTGCCACCGCTGCATTTTAGAGTCATAAAGTCATAGAATAGTTAGCGTGGGAAGGGACCTTTAAATGACATCTAGTCCAACCGCCCTCACTTTGGAGCAGAAATGGCTCTGCTGAAAGAAATGTGCTGGCTCTAGCAGCAGCATCCAGGGAGGATGGGAGCCCTTGGCGTGCTGGGGTGACTCAGGTGCCCCAGCCGCAGACTGTCAATGCCCAAGGTGCCCCGGAGCTCTTCAGCCAAGGCAGCCGAGGCCTCCGCCATCCCCGCGGCGGGTTTTTTCCTTGCAGGCGGCAGAACCCGTGTCGCCAGGCCCGGCTGGCTGGACTGGGGTTACCCCGAAGCACCGTGGGCACGGCTGGAAACCGGACACCCCCGGGCCGGTGCCCCAAATGGCGGCAGGGGTGCAACCCCCGCACTGAGGGGCGCGGCCCGGGGCAGGGCGGCTGCAGACCCTGCGAGAGGGTGGGGCGTGGCCGGCCCCGGAACTGCCGTTCCCGAGCAGCGGGGCCCCGGCGGACCCCGGCGGCACGGACGCCGAGGCGGCGCTTCCTGCGCGGCAGGGCCGGGCTGCGGGTAGCGCTCGGTTACCGGTTGCCCGGGTTCGGTCCGCCCCGGCGCTGCCCAGCTTCGCCATGCAGCGCTTCACGGTGAACATCAAGCTGCCGGCGCGGACCCTGACGGGCGCCCTGAGCGCGCCGAACAAGGGGGCGGCGGACTGGTGAGGGGCCGGGCCGCGGGCGGTCTGCCGGGCTTGGGGAGGGGGAGAGGGGCGGCTGAGGTGTGAGGGCCTCTCCCCCCCCCCCTTCCCGGGCCGCCCCGGGGCTCCTTCGCCTCAGCAACCGGGCTGGGTGTCGCTCCCCGCTGGCCTGCCCCGCCTCTCCCTCCTCCCGCTCTTCCCCGGGCAGTGGGGCCCGCGGGTTTAACCGGGCGTCCCTGCAGTCGCAGGCCCTGCCAGCGCCGGGAGCTGCCGGGCGGACGGTGGAGCGGTGGTACGGTCCCTGTGGAGAGGCGGCTGTGCCCTCCCGCGGGGGAATCGTGTCCTGCCGCCTTGGCCGAAGTGGTCACCGCAAATACCCGGGGTCTTTTGTTGTTGCTGGAAATGGGGACGCTGTGCCGTTCTGCCCGAGGCAGGCCCCCGTCTGCCAGGCGCTGGGCAAGCTGCTGGCGTCCCCGTCCTCCTCCCGTTCCTCGCTGGCAGAGCGCTCTGTGGAGTTGTTGGTGTCCAGCTCCCAGGCAAGAACAAAGCCATGACCGTGGATGAACCGGGGCCAGTCCCTTCTGCAATTGGAAGTGACATTTGCTTTTCAGGCAGAGGTCTCGTAGAGACTGTAGAGATCAGAGAAGCTTCTTTTGGTTCCTAGTTCTATTATTCCTGAGGCTTGATGTGCAAAGCCACTGCATAGGCTGACAGGCTGAGAGAGTTGAGGCTGTTCAGCCTGGAGAAGAGGAGGCTCCAGAGAGACCTTATAGTGGCCTTCCAGTATCTCAAGGGGGCCTACAGGAAAGATGGGAAGAAACTCTTTAGTAGGGCCTGTTGTGATAAAACCAGGAGTAATGGTTTTAAGATAGAGGGAGGTAGATTCAGACTGGACATTAGGAAAAGAATTTTTACCTTGAGGGTGGTGGAACACTGGCCCAGGTTGCCCAGAGAGGTGGTGGATGCCCCATCCCTGGAAACATTCCAGGCCAGGTTGGACGGGGCTCTGAGCAACATGATCTGGTTGGAGATGTCCCTGCTCCTTGCAGGGGGGTTGGACTGGGTGGCCTTTAGAGGTCTCTTCCAACCCAAACTGTTCTATGATTTTGTATATTGGTTTTTGTATTGCTCTGAACAGTGAGTTCACTCAGCTGTACTGTAAAGCATTACCCTAATACTGCTGAATGTTAAGGAGAGAAAATGAATGATCTGGACCAAGTAGTTTTCTAAAACTGTGGCCTTTAGGTCTGTCAGTTTGCAAAGCAGTGAACACTGAAGTTATCTGAATTTTTTAGTTTGAAACTTCTTTTTTCTATTTCTCTTGTTCCCAATTGCTTGGTGTTCATCATAGCTTTATAACTGTCATCGGTGGCCGCATTAACCTCTCCTGAAGTCAGACAGGTCTCAGCAGATTTTCACTTTTTTGGAGCATGTGAAAAAAAAAAAAAAAAGGAGATGCAATTAATTATATAGTCACAAATATATTGCTTAACTGGGTGCTTATATAAAACTAGGGAATGCTCTTCATTGATTCCTATGGGATGTCTTACATTTACAGAAGAGGATTTTTATAGGTGGACACAGAGATGCCTTGCGGTGGCTTAGGGTTCCGTCAGCAAATGGTTCAGCAGACAGTGGAGTTTTATAATGCTTTTGAGTTTTATGTGATGAAATAATTTCTACTGTTTGACGTTTGGGTTTAGTAGTGTGCGCTCAACTTAGAATAAAAGGACCTCGTTCTTGGTGTTAAGTGCTTTTTGTTCTGTTTTGCTTGTTTGATGATGATATATGCTTTTCTAGGGGCTGGCAAGGTTTGATTGCATATGGATGTCATTCTCTTGTGCTGATAGTTGATGCCAATACTGCTCAGACTTTACAGGTTTTGGAAAGACACAAAGCTAGTGTTGTCAAGGTGAGACATGCATGTTTTAAGGTATATTACTTGATTCTGGTGTATGTATTATTTTTCTAAATTGCTGTAAATACTTGACATTATATTGGACTGGATTTTCACATAAAATCTGTTGTAAAATACCTGTATTTTACGTGATCTTTTTTACAGCTAAATCAAACCATACATGCTGAAATTTGAGCCGAGGTTGGTGGTATACCTGAATAGAATATATAGAAGGTATAGACATTTGGTGGTGTTAAAGAGCACAGACAGAAATGTTTCTTAGAAAGCTCTTAACATGACAGAATTTCAAAGGAACATTACAAAATATCAAATTAATCCCTGTTGTTGATGACTTTGCTGTTCTTTCCTGTTATGGGGGTAACCAATGCACTATTCAACTAGAAAGTTACCTTTAAGTTTTTATTTCTGTTCTTACCTATAGAAAAGGAACAATAGCAGACAAAACATTTTTTTTTTTTTTTTTTTCAAGTGATAAAAAATAAGTGTAGGGTACCCGTACTTTCCTTTGAAGGTCCTTGACTTGAAATTGCAGAGCATTTGACTTTGGGTCAAGTGTGGAACAAGGTGTATTTCTTTGATACATCATTTCTTTGTGGAGAATGACAGATTCAGTCCGGGTTTAGAGGAATGTTTTGTTGGCAGATGCAGTGTTTGATAGTCAGCCCAAATGCTATATTAGAAGGCAATCAGTAATTTATGAAGTAAAATAGATTTTGGATAGAGGGATTTGAGGTTTTTCTGTGGTAAATGAAAAAGTTTTGAATGTGCCTTCTGGAAACTGCACACTAGTTTTTTCCCATGTGTAATTTTCTTTAAATAGACCATCTTCATATAGATACACTAATAGTGTATCAGATGTGACTACTCTGGTATTTTAAAATTGAACACAATTATTTTGTCTTGAATTTGATAATTTACTAACTTCTGAGCCGTCGTGTTCTGATGGTGTCTTTCTGCACGCTAAAGGGCTTCAATTTTTTGGTGAGTGGTTTTGAAATTTCTAGTGTATTCAGTAGTTACGCAGGTGGTGGTGTTTCTGTATCTTTGTAGTGTAGTATATTTCTGTGCTACAGAGTCCAATTAAGTGCATTTTTTCTATCCTCATAAATAAACTGTTCAAATACTGGGCAACACTGGTGTAGGTCCATAGATCTTGGCCAAGAACCATATAGATAATGGCATTGTAGCTTTTAAAAATTATTGTAAAGTTTAGGAATTAGTTTTCCTTGATTAGAGAGAATTTTGAAACTGGAAAAAAAAAGAAGATGGAAGGGTTAGTTTCAAAATAGATGCTTTAAGTATTTTTTTTTGAAACTTGCGTGCTGGGACATGTTTAAAAAATAATGCTAAAATGTCACAAAGGACTGCAAACTGATTTCTTCCAGCATGTTTGTATACTCGCCCAGATCTTTCAGTGAAGTTTGAGGATTCTCATCGTTGCCCAAACATTGCTGTCAACTTAGAGGTTGTGCTGCTCTTATGAATAGTCTCTCTGGTGACAAATGTGAGGCAACCTATCAGACTCTCAGCAAGGAGAGGCTATTTCTCAGTTGTTTGAGAGCAAAGGTGTGTACAGGACAGCAAGCCCAGAGTAAAGGACACTGTGAATCAATACCTTTGCTTACCTTTCACCGACTTGTTTGGGTGAGCGTACCCTTAGCCTCAGTTGTCCCTAGGCTACCCTTTAAAACAAACAAATCCATTCCAATGTCTGTAATTGAGGAAAAAAATAGAAAATGGCAGTAGTATGGAGGTAGCAGCTGTAATGATGACTCTGCTCTGAAATTTCCATCTAGCTTAGATAATGAATTGTAGCAAAACTAGTTTTTGATCCATGTAACGAGAGCATTTTAACATGCTTCAGTTCCATTCACTAGCTTTGAGAAGTAATGTTATTTCCATAGGAAAGCAAACACTGAAGTCCAAGTAGGTTGTTTTTTTATATAATTTATAAGATAACTTTTCAAAACCGCTACCTGGTGCTTTATTAGCAGAAATAGACTGTAAGAAAATGACTAATTTATGAGAAGGAAGAATGAAGAGAAATTCTGTCCTGCTTCAAGAAGTAGACATTATACGAGAAATTATTATGAAGCCATGATCATTGCACATACCTTTACATTTATATGTAAGAAATTTTTTTCAATTCGTAGCTGACCTTTTTTCTTTGTAAATGTTAAGAGCATAAATAAGCCGAAGGGGATCTGTAAGAGGTCTACTGAGTATGTCTGACTTAAACTCCTTGTAGTAGAAGTCAACTTCTCCCCCAAAACCCATGCTTCGTATTTGAAAAATTTCAGAATGCACCACTGTCTGCAATAAAAAAAAAAAAAAAAGAGAAAAGCAATTTTCATAATCCTTCTGCAGTCTGTTTGCCTATTTGAAGGTCCCTTCCAAACCTAACCATTCTATGATTCTATGATTTTTCTTTAAATACTTCCTGGCCTTTGGCTGCCTTAGCTGTGTCTGGAGTAGGTAACGATTTCAGTGAAAATGGGTCCGTGTTAGTTGTCCATATGGACGTGGGATGCTGATAACTTTGTACGGAGTGGATTATATCTGATCTGATTTTTTTAATATTTTTTTTTAACCTTTACAAAGAGTTCTTGAAAGAACATTTTTGCAAAACAAAACGTAATTACAGAAATAATTTTTTGATTGAGGATTGAAATCTCATTTACATCTGTTCTGATATTTTAAAAACCAGTGATAATAAAGTTATTTAAATCAGGTGAGATAGATTGTGAAAATTAAAAAAACCTTCACCTCTGATTCTTGTTTCTGATCAATCGCTGCTGTATTTTGAAGTCAGGGTAGAGAGGCAGTGGCCAGTACAGTAAGAAAATAATTTATTTTGTCAGAGGGGTCAGCTGTATGTGGGAATTTTGTTGGAGCAGTGCGACTACAGTGAGAAAAGAGGGCTTACAGCGTTGGAGAGGCACATAAGCTCTGGTTGAGACTGATGATATTAAAGGTCTCCTTTTTGTTGTTCATAACCTAGTGGCAGCTCCTCCCTTGGGAAGTGATATTTTCCAGACTTGGAATTTGCTTCAAAGGAATACATATTTAACTGAGGAAGAAATAGCTTTGCAGGTTTTGGAAATTACTTGTTTTAATAGCTACATAGCTACATGCAGAGATCCTCATGGGTGATTTTTTTTTTTTTTTTTTTTT
>WHYT01016840.1:168785-179360 GCA_009806455.1 Tetrax tetrax | reverse complement strand
GGAGAGGAGAGGAGAGGAGAGGAGAGGAGAGGAGAGGAGAGAAAAAATAGAAGAAGAGCAATCCTTGCCCCAGACAGCAGGTTTCACTTTTAATAATATCCTCCAGGGCTGTGATTACCATCAAACTTTGGATAGGACTCTTTTTGAATTATTCAGGGCAATTTGTACTGTAATCATATGCTTGTTAATACAGCTGCTTGCGACTTTAATTCAAAAGAGTTTTGCTTCTCTGCCCTGGAGCTGCTACCATCAAGGTTAGCGATAGTCTCTGTGAAACGTTCTGTTTCTCAACTCTGTGCAGAAAACAGCAAGATGCTCTGTAACTTGCTGTACAGAAAAAGATCAACAGAGACCACATAGCAAGAATAAGTCAAATTTCAAAAGGCTCCTCTCCCCTGCTCAGTAATGTTGGGGCATTTACCATATTGAATCATTATGAATTTTAATTTGAATGAAAGACTCTTGATTTATAATAGAACAACTGGAGTACTGCTTGTCTTAGTATCTACCACACTGACAAGGATGAAGGCCATGCTCTTGGCTCTGTCACTCACTGGAAATGTAACCCCTCCATCTTACCCTCCCTATATCTTTCCCCCTCTGTAGACTCAAGTAGAAGCTGTCACAAGGCTAGTGTCCAAGCTCAGTACTGACTTTGTCCTTATTACTTGCCCATCTTCAGGATGAGAACTGAGCTGAAATAGTTTCTAACTAGGAAAATTGATCAAAAGCATCACGTTCTTTAGGATGCATTTATCATTTGTGTGAGAAGCCCTTTCTCTGTGTCAGTAGATCTACACCATCATCCTCACAAAATCCATAGGACATGTGAAGGAAGCATCATAAACATTTCCCATCTTGGAAAAAAGGGCAAAATTCCTCTGCTCAGAGGCGTATATTACAGTTTAATACTATTCACTTGAAGGCTGACAAAATAGCAGGCCATTCAGTAAACTCTTAGTCATCCATTTACCCTATATTTTCTCCTGCTGCAACTCACCAAGAGTTGACACAATCAGGCTTATAAAACCCTGAATGATATTTTGCAAATCTAAATTGTTGAGCTACACAGGGAGCAAGCCTCCCATTGAAATGCCAGCACATAGAAATTACAGTTTTAATGGGTAGCTTTCCAGTAGCAGCTTTCACATATCTGTTAAGCCTCACAGCAATAAGAGACAGCGAGGAAAACAAAAAGAGTGTCTGTTGGAGATCAAGGTCAATGGGCAGGTGACCCTGAGTGATGTCTCCTAATCAGGTTTGATTCCCAGGCACTGTGGCTGTTATTGTTATTTTTACTAGTTTACCTTTTTTGTTGCAAATGTAGTTAAAGGTTCTACTTGAGATTAAGGATGCATTTTTTTTTTTTCTGGGAATGGTACAAACTCTTAACAAATCAGCTCAAATACCAAGAATTTACAATCTCAGGAGATTAAGAAAGAAGCAGAAGCAGAAAAGGTGGAGCAATCTCTCCGAAGCCACTGTGTGACTGCAAGATAAGAACCGTGCAGTTAATGGGGTTTCTGGTTTGGTGGACAAAATGGGAAAAAAAAAACCATCAAAACCACCAATACTTTACACTCCTCCCACGCACACAAATCAAAATAAAACATTTTGGGTTCAATTATTCATAATCAACTTAAATATTTCATGATGAAACGAACAAACACAATGAAAACTTACAAAAATATTTGTAGAAAAACAAAGCATGCCATTGTATTAATTAGGCTATTTATTTTTTTTTCTCAAAACTAAGGTTGTGTTCACTTTAAAGCAGAAGCATCCTTTCATAATGAATCATTTTAATTTTTCTTAAAAACTCCCTTAATTTATTTTTTCAGTGTATTTTCAAACACTCTGTCTAATATCACCCCAATAATTTCCAGATGTTACAAATCACATATCTCATATGCTTCCAAATACTTTTTTGGTACCTTATGACATCTTTGGAACTCTGATGGCCTTGGTGAAAATTGCCATAGAAAATCTTTTTAATGCTTGACATATTTATCCCATACCTGCAAAGTCCCAAACACAACTTTATCTTTGTAAAATTTCCACAGAAAAAAAAAAAAAAGTAACAAATAAAGAAATCTGCCATTCCTTCAGGAGAGCAGAATCAGGCTGTGTGTCTGAGGTTTATAATGATCATAAATGCACAAATAGATAGAAGAGGGTTGAGCTGGCTGAGGTTTGTAGTCTCTAAATACATTAGAAACATTGTAAGGCACTGTTCTTCATTTGAAGACACTCTGAGCTATTAAATTAACTGGTTTATTGTCTCGACATCAACAGATGCTCCTGGGTTTTATTAAATATTAAATATTGAATACTTTCTCATAGGTGCTCACACTGTGACTGGCTTTAAAGGTGGTTTGCTAGCACGGGCAGAGTATGGAGGTCACTCACAGAGAAAGAAGTGGAGGTAGGGAAGGTCTACCAGACTGGGTTTTTTTTTTTCTGTTTTTTGAGAATCTGATGGTACATATTTTTTCCCTCCCTCCATATGTCTTATACTGTAGTTTTGATGACCCCTTTTGTCCACAGCAGTGCAAAAAGACACACACACAAAAAAAGAATGAATAAGCAAACAAACAAACTTTCTGCCTTCCTAGTGCATAATTTATGGAGCCTCCACAGGAGATGGTGTTGTGCAACAGGATCTTAAACTTGTAAAATAATGGATACAAACGCATTTATTCTCACTGAGAAACTGAGGCTTCTTTTCTTTAATCATTTGCCTTGAAAAAAAAAAACAGATAAATAAACTAAAACAGAATGCTCCCTAACCTCCACCTCAAAAAAACCCACAAACTCTTTAAAAAAGCTGCAGCTTTCCAGAAAACAAAAGGGAAGAAGGATGAACTTGGAACTTTAGTTTTCCCTTCAGTAACTCAGCAAATATCCAGAACAAGTGTCAATCCAGTCTGGTGAGGATGCTCCAGGCCTCAGGATGTTGCAGCTTCTTCTACAGTCATGCTGTGAAATGTTCATCATTTTCTTGTCCTTAGACTATGACAGAGGAACCTGGATGTTGTTTTAAACTGGCTGTTTGCCACCTGTCCCTAAGTAGTGGTGTGTCAACTAGGGTTAGATGAACAAGATATGGGGCTAAGGGAATTTATGGTCTGTCTGTACATGTTCCTTGCCTTTTCTCCTGTGCTATGTGTAGCTACAACAGATGTTTGAAGAGAGCTCCAAGTCTTACAGCATCTCATGAAAAAATCAGGACACAGGGAAAAAATCTAATCCTTCTAGACAAGCAATGCAAATTATAAGTAAAGAAATAAATTATATTGAAAGTGAGAGGCTGCATTTAGCACATTGCCCAGTGAAAAATGTCTCATGGTTGCTTTTCTCAGTCTTTTGTTGAGGGCTCGTTCTCAAGGTTTTCCTTACTTCCCGAAGGGAACTTCACAATTTGAAGATGAGACCTAATTTACTGTGCTTTTATTCATCAGGAGGATATGGCTATGCTCTGTCTAGACTTGTAACTCCCTGGTTCATCCCTGTGCTTTATTCAGTTTGTTAGCAGTAGAGTTATGTCAATAACTGATATTTTAGTTCACATTGTTTCAAGGCCACCCTGGAACTTTTTTTTTTTCCCAATAGCATAACCCTCAAACAAAGAATCTTTTCAATCAAATTAAATAAATTATTTTCAAGGCCATGTTTCTCCTTTCTGTTTCTTCTTATTATTACATTAAGGCAAACTTTAGGAAGAAAACTCCCTAGTAAATAGAAATTTGATTTTTTTTTTCTTTAATAATAATGAAACAAAATGTTTTAGCTTCTCCAAATTTACAATGTTTTTAATTCTTTCTGTTCCAGTGAAATAATGTGATCAGGAATCAAACGAGCAGGCTTTCAGGGATACAGAACATAGAAATAGTATCTTCAAAACAAGGTCCAGCTCTGGGGAAGTATCCAGTAACTAATTTATATTTATAAATCTGATAGTTATTAATTCCCATTAATTTTAATGGCTTATGCATTCAGATAGGAATTGTCAGCTTAAATGTGTTTGAAAGTTTCTGCCTTTGAACTTTGGCTCATGGGTCAGAAATAGTCTTATCTTATTTTGGGGAAGCATTGTCTGCTACTGGCCTCAGCAGAGCAAGGTCTTTTAGGTCCTTTTTTTTCTGCTCTGCAAAGTGACATGTAACAAGGATCTTTCTCTGAAGGGCAGCTAGGAGAAATGCATGCAGACAGCAAAACATGTTTTATTCATGGCACTCCTCAACAGATAAGTTCCATTATCTTATACTTTAGCTGCCTTTTAAGCTATTCCTACAGGCAGCAGAGTGAATTGCATTTTCCCCTACTCAGCCCATCAGTTACCTCAAAAGCCAAAGTAGAAAGTGAGTGCATGCGATTTATCAGAAGGATTTTTTGGCTCAAATATTTCTCCTGATGGTGCTTGTTTATGTAGGAAGGACATAAAGCACCATCTGTGATAGGAGAACCTGATGCACTGCAGTGTTAGATCTTGGTGTCTCTTCTTATACATTTACACTGGTTTAATATCTCTTTTGTAGTTCAGGGCTCTTGCTGTTTGGTAATTTCTTCTCCTCTTGTTAGCAACTCACGAGTCATATTGCCCTGTGCTACTACATTATTCTTGCTCTCTGAAGGCTGAAGAATGTCCATTGCTACTTGAAACTGATTGAGTCTGCAATTAGCATGGGAGCCACAGTGTTTTGTCACTAGGATGCCAGCTAATTTGTAAAGTCAGAAAGCAGGTTGTCCTGGGAACTGGAGTAAATGGTTCTGGAAGGACTGTGCAGCAGCTGAATATTTCATTCCCCAGATCAGTTCTGGCTTGCCCAGTTTCCCAGATCTGATACTGAGACTTGCCACCATAGTCTGTGACGAAAGGTACATTTTTTTCCAAAGTAATCAAAGATAGTGACTCCAAGTGAAGTTGTAACTTGTAATCAAGAGATTGAGATGTTTGGGTGTTCTGTCATGTTAGGACTGCCCCAGGTCAGGTTACTAGAGATCTACTAGAGGAAGTCCAAAACCCAAAATCCGAGGTCTCACTTGACTTTCTGAGATAGAGTGATTTCTTCTGCAAGAAAATGACCAGGGACTTGAATCTACTTGTTGCACCAAATAGGACTTTTTTTTCACAGGTGCAACTGTGATTTTTTTTTTTTTTTTTTTTCAGTAAAAAGAAACAAGGAGAGATTTAGCATCACCAAATGATGTGGGAAAGTGAGATCCTCTGACCAGCTCTGTGCTCGTTCTTTCAAGGCAGCTGAAATCCCACAGTTTAGAGAGGTAGATGCTCAAAACAACCTTCCTGAATTCTCTGCATCACTCCTATGCTGTTCTTTGTCCTTTGCAACAAGTAGTTGCAAGCTACAACTTTCATTGGAAAACTTGTTAGGAATTAAACATAAATATGTCTGATTGATCAGATATTCAGTTGATTCTACTTTCTCTCTGTCAGCCAAAGAGACAGCAGAAGAATTTTTTAAATCTCTGATGGCTATTCAGATATATCCTCAGGCCTTTTATTTTGTTTTGATCAGTAGCAGAACCTCTGTATATATAAGAGCTTCATGACTCAACATCAAAGGTAACCTCCATAGATCCAAAGAGCTCAACATTTCAGTTATGTTTACTGATGGATAGTTTTTCTTCCGTTTTTTTCACATGCTCATCTTTGCTTATATCTGATACTCAAATAGGTAATCTTTTCTTCCGTGAACGTATATACTACACTAGAATCACATCTGTAGTACTCTAGAGAGAACAAAAATCTTCTTCCTGGGACACTGAACCCACAATGCTGCATAATGTTATCTGAACTTGAGAGACAATTCTCTGCATTCACTAAAATACATTATATTCTTTCTCTTTCCTTCTCTTTTCTTCTCCCATGTCATAATTTAACCCCAGTGAGCAGCTGATTCTCACACAACTGCTCACCCACCCTTCTAGTGGGACAGGGGAGAGAATCAGGAGGATAAAAATCCTCGTGAGTTGAGATAAAGGCAGTTTAATAGGCAAAACAAAAGCTGCGCACACAAGTAAATCAAAATAAGGAATTCATTCATTACTTCCAATTGGCGGGCAGGTTTTCAGCCATCTCCAGGAAAGGAGAACTCCATCACACTTAACAGTTACTTGGGAAGACGAATGCCATCACTCCAAAGCATTCCCTTCCTTCTTCTTTCCCCGGCTTTATACGCTAAGCATGACGTCATACGGTACAGTATATCTCTTTGGTTAGTTGAGGTCAGCTACCCTAGCCGTATCCCCTCCCAACTTCTTGTGCACCCCCAGTCTACTCACTGGTGGGGTGGTGTGAGAGGCAGAAAAGACCTTGACTCTGTGTAAACATTGCTCAGCAGTAACTAAAACATTCCCATGTTATCAACACTATTTTCATCACAAATCCAAAACGTAACCTCATACAAGATACCACAAAGAAATTTAGCTGTATCCCAAAATCAATACATCCCATCATCGTGCCTTATTAATGCCCAGAATTGTTCAATAATTACTTCCTAATAAACACATTAGAGAAGGTTATTTGCCTGTATAAAACATTGATGGTAAAAGCAGGTGAATTTCCTGGGATGATGATTTCCCGGTAAAACTAGGTTATATTTTAAGAATTGGGTGTAATTAGTGCAACCAGATATTAAACCGGTTGGAATAGAAAGAGTATTTGGGGCTTTGACAAATAATAAGGCTTTGAGTACTTTGAGACAATTTTCTGTGTCATAAACTTGCCACACAAAAAAAGGCTAAGGGTTTGCAGAGACAAAAAGGAAGAAAAGAATAAAGCATTGACAGTTTCAGTGACAGTAATTAATATGATTCTTTTCCAATTCATGGCACTTGAGCTCCTGAAGGCTGAATCTAGTTTCTATGGAAGCAAGACACAACAGAAGAAAGCACAGCCTAAAGGCCAATGGCAGTGATGGCAAATTAAAACCAGAAGCCCTGAGCATCAGAGAATAAGTTCACTGTAAATAACTCAAGCCAAGGACATGCCAAATGTAACTGAAATGGATTTTATTGCTCTTTCCAGCACACTTCCTGTTGCTGAAGTTTGTTTCCAGGAGTCTTGGCTTTTTGGCTTCTTTCTCTGCTTTACGTGTTACTTTTCAAAGATTCAGAAGGAACCATTTCCCTTACAATTCTCTCGACGTGCTCATACAGTTCTTAACAGAGGTACAACAATGCCACTTTTCTATGCTGAGCGATTAGTTGGTTTAAAGTCAAAGCAGTTTGAGATGATGCTCAGTGGGACAATCTGACTGAGGAATTTCTCCTGACTCAGCTTCTCTACTGCTAAAGGACACTGAGTCCCTTTGTGAGGGTTGAGCCTGGTGTGAGTGCATTGTCAGCTCCTGGTAAATTCATATATATTTAAGCACATTAAACATCTGCTGAATTAGTTCTGGGAGGACTGTTCTGTTAGGCAAACCCTTCTGCCCTTGAGAAGCAAATGACAAGATAGCTCACACTGTGCTCTGACGTTGCGTGCAATCAGAGGCAACATTGCCCTCCTGAGAAAGGGTGGAGGACACCTGACACTATAATACAAATTGCTGACATTTTATGTCCTAGATAATATAAAGAAGCCCTAACTTTGCAACACTTCTTCCCTTGTGACCAGAAATATATCCAATTAGACCCAGCCAAACGCTCCAGTCTGTAAAGAGTACTCCTGAGTAGAGCACTCCTGCATGCCCCAAATTGTAAGAGGAAAGGAACTATGGAGGATAATATTTGCAAGATATTTCACTTCTTCTGAGAACTTAAATGGCACTGGGTATGTATTCAGTGTTCCGGGTTCTTTAAACCTAGAAGGCTACTATGTGGAGTGCTGGGACACTGCTCTTAATTGTTGCCTTGATACTCCCGGAAGGCTTAAGAGTGATGCTGGACAGATTTTTTTTTTTAGGGTTTGTTTTTTTTTTTTTCATGCTTATTTCTGTGGTTCCTGTAATATGCAAGTTGGAAATATTGTTATGCTCTTGGAAATATCGTCCACAAAGGTGCTAGAGCTACAGCTGGCAGAGAAGCGGTACCAGGGACAGACTGACCAGGCAGGACACAGGAGGGGTAAAATAGGTTGCACTGTGGGTATTTAAGGGAACATGACAATCATAAAGAACTATTCTACGTCTATATCTTACAGTAGTAAAAGTATAAGTTGTGCAAGATGCAAAATTAACAGTTGCTTGATTTCCTGTATGCACTAGGGTAGTAGCTTGCCAGCTGTTTCCAACATCTGCACATTCTTTAACAGCTGGCAATTCAAAACCTTTTTTTTTTTTTTTCAAACTGAACATTTCCAAAAATAAGCAGAAAACTAGTGTTCTTTTTTTTTTTCTATAAAAGATAATTTTGGGCTCCATTCAGGACAGCCTGTAAGTGCATATGAATATTCAGTTGGTGCTGCTAGGTAATGCATTTGAAAAGTTCATCTTCACACCCACAAAAGTGTACAGAGGGTCAATTGGAGGTAGATGACCCCAGATCATGCTCTGCCATGGCTGCTCTCAGGCTCACCACAGGAGTCATCATCTGATCAGAGGACAATGTCCCCACACACAGGAAAAAGAGCAGTGGGGGAGGCCCCAGTGACAGTGTCAGAGACAGGAACCCCTGCTTGGGGACCCTCAGAGATGTCCCAAGACAGCCTCAGCCCCCTGGGTCCAGGGGGCACCCATCCAGAGGGTCAATGGGAGAGGGTCACCTCACAGACTCTCATGGCCTTTGGCCCTCACAGAGGGCTCGTGGTCTTTGGGCTATGGGAAACATTATGAGATGCAGAAAAAGAGCATTTTGGGATTCCTCAAGGCTTGTTCTGGGATGTTTAGGAGAAAAAGTAGTGTCAGGGAAAGGAGTAGGTCTACGTGGCTTGGGAAGGAACAAGAATTGGGAAAAAGACGGATAAGAGGATTGAAAGAAGTGTCTGTATTACTGCACCATTCACAGTCTAGTCTGTGTGTGTGTTTTGGTTATGTGCATGAGATTCTGCATCAGCAACTGGTGTGAGACTGTGGCCTCATCTGTCCAGCTGCCAGCAACTGGGGAGACTGAGATCTGGGGGTGTTGGATCCACACTCTACATATGCATGTATATTTAAATATAGATATAGGCACATATACATTTAAATAAATAAATATGCGTACTGCTAACAGACCTTCATCCTGAGTTGCCAAAAGAGGGCCACAGAACAAGACCGTAAGAGACAACGTACCTGTCTGTCTAGATCTGTGTGGCCAGCCGTGTATTTATGGATTTATGAGTTGTGTACTTGTGCTCTGTGTATGTGCCTACTGGGAATAGTAGCTAGACTTGAGGGCATGTCTTGCTTCTTTTGGGCTGCTGGATCTGGTAACTGCCTAAAAAGTACTTAGAGGACCTCCCATACTGCTCTCTAAATGATTACAGAGTCCACACTAGAGATCTGTCTCAAATTATTCAGTGCATTTTGCCTGCCATGTCTTCAGTCTATTATTATCTGTCTTGAAAGAGAAAGCCCAAACTAACTCAGTGTTTGAGATCAGTTTTAACAGTGCTTAACAAACCAGGGAGTTGTTCTTTAGCAAGTTCTTGTTATTTTCACATATACTAGCAACATGCTTGTAATTTTTTGTTGAGAGTATGATATTTTTTACTTGCATGTGGCCTTAAATCTACTAGAACTCCCAGATCCTTTGCAGAAATGCTTCTATTTTGCCAAGCTTGCATTGTGGCAATTAGTTTTACTAAAACTGAGGATATATGCTGATCTAGAATAATATGCAGCCACATCTTTTCAGACTATTTCTCACGTTCGTCAAGACCTGTTACTACATCCCACAACATACTAGTACTAGTAGTCTTCCCATACTCATAATTAATAACCCTAATTTTAGTTCTGCCACCCAGGACGTTAATAGCAGTACAGGTGTCTCAAGAACTTTATTTGATAAAACCATTCACTTGTCAGTACAATTTTGTCATGTACTCTGGACAGAAGTTTTAGTCAAGTTTGTCTCCCCTTTGGGTAATTTTGTTTGCCTCACATTTCTCTGTCTTATTGATGGGATTGTCATGTCATACATTTACAAAGTTCCCCTGAAGACAAGTACAGAAGGCTTTTCCCTCCTTCACGATGCTCCACAAAGCTTCTTTTCTTGATATACAAGGAAACTAGATTGGTTTGTTCTTGACAAGTCCATCTTCTTGTTATTCTGTGTACTTAGACATTGTCTGCTCAGTGTTGTTCTCTTGGATTTTTACTAGGGAATGAATCTTTTTTTTTTTTCTTTGTTCTTTTCTCTTTTCCAGTCTCCTTTTCTTCCACAAAGTCTTGAAGATCTGAGATAAGTTCAGCCAATGAAATAAATTACCTAGGATGAAGTTTAACACATCCATTTGATTTGATAAAAGTTCAACTTATTTGACTATTCTTTAATGTTCTTTTCCTCTTACAATCTGAGAGTTTGGTTGATCATTTGGACTAGTCAGTGCCTACAGTTAACTTTCTTTTATGAAGACCGATAACACATTAGGCAACACTCTAACTTTTCTGACATTATCTGCTGCCAATCTTT
>WHYT01016840.1:133423-157888 GCA_009806455.1 Tetrax tetrax | reverse complement strand
CATGTATATTTAAATATAGATATAGGCACATATACATTTAAATAAATAAATATGCGTACTGCTAACAGACCTTCATCCTGAGTTGCCAAAAGAGGGCCACAGAACAAGACCGTAAGAGACAACGTATCTGTCTGTCTGGATCTGTGTGGCCAGCTGTATATTTATGGATTTATGAGTTGTGTACTTGTGCTCTGTGTATGTGCCTACTGGGAATAGTAGCTAGGTTTGAGAGCATGTCTTGCTTCTTTTGGGCTGCTGGATATGGTGACTGCCTAAAAAGTACTTAGAGGACCTCCCATACTGCTCTCTAAATGATTACAGAGTCCACACTAGAGATCTGTCTCAAATTATTCAGTGCATTTTGCCTGTCATATCTTCAGTCTATTATTATCTGTCTTGAAAGAGAAAGCCCAAACTAACTCAGTGTTTGAGATCAGTTTTAACAGTGCTTAACAAACCAGGAAGTTGTTCTTTAGCAAGTTCTTGTTCTTTTCACATATACTAGTAACATGCTTGTAATTTTTTGTTGAGAGTATGATATTTTTTACTTGCATGTGGCCTTAAATCTACTAGAACTCCCAGATCCTTTGCAGAAATGCTTCTATTTTGCCAAGCTTGCATTGTGGCAATTAGTTTTACTAAAACTGAGGATATATGCTGATCTAGAATAATATGCAGCCACATCTTTTCAGACTATTTCTCACGTTCGTCAAGACCTGTCACTACATCTCACAACATACTAGTACTCATAATTAATAACCCTAATTTTAGTTCTGCCACCCAGGACATTAACAGCAGTACAGGTGTCTCAAGAACTTTATTTGATAAAACCATTCACTTGTCAGTACAATTTTGTCATGTACTCTGGACAGAACTTTTAGTCAAGTTCGTCTCCCCTTTGGGTAATTTTGTTTGCCTCACATTTCTCTGTCTTATTGATGGGATTGTCATGTCATACATTTACAAAGTTCCCCTGAAGACAAGTACAGAAGGCTTTTCCCTCCTTCACGATGCTCCACAAAGCTTCTTTTCTTGATATACAAGGAAACTAGATTGGTTTGTTCTTGACAAGTCCATCTTCTTGTTATTCTGTGTACTTAGACATTGTCTGCTCAGTGTTGTTCTCTTGGATTTTTACTAGGGAATGAATCTTTTTTTTTTTTCTTTGTTCTTTTCTCTTTTCCAGTCTCCTTTTCTTCCACAAAGTCTTGAATATCTGAGATAAGTTCAGCCAATGAAATAAATTACCTAGGATGAAGTTTAACACATCCATTTGATTTGATAAAAGTTCAACTTATTTGACTATTCTTTAATGTTCTTTTCCTCTTACAATCTGAGAGTTTGGTTGATCATTTGGACTAGTCAGTGCCTACAGTTAACTTTCTTTTATGAAGACCGATAACACATTAGGCAACACTCTAACTTTTCTGACATTATCTGCTGCCAATCTTTCCATCCTATAGAGTGATTTGAGCACACTGAGTACTTCCCTTATTCTTGTTCTTCCCAATAGTGACTAATAGAAAATTTCCTTTTTCCCCATGATGGCTTTTGGTAAATGAGCTCATTTTGTCTCTGGGCCTTTCACATTTTGCTCTGTACTCCAGTTAGAAGGAGTCAGATTGCCAGAGCGGTCTCACAATACTTCTTCTCTAATAGTTTCATGAATCTTCTCACAAAGCTAGATTGTGTCTTTGCTGTTCTTTCTGCTGTGCCCAGTAATGTATCCATAAGCTCTTGGCTAGGCCTCCCTTAGTGGCGTCATATTATTTATAGTTATTAGATTATTCATCCAGGAATGAAACAGCAAAATTAGTTGTGGAAATCTTTTACTGGCATTTTCTATTCCCACATTAGAAATTGAATATCAAGTGATAATATTTTTTTGGTTATGATACTTTGCCTGAAAAATGGTTAGAAGTCCTTGCAAAGAGTGACCTCAAGACTATTAAATTTTATCAGTAATGCTATTGTCCTCGTGGACTGCATAAGAGGTATGAGCCTATCACCAGGCAGGAACATGCAAATATCTCTTTTGCCTGTGTTTGCACTGAAATTAATTAAATTCATGAAGTGGCTTGATGGAAAGAAAATTCTCTTCAGGGCTGAGCTGATAAGAAGATGGGATGTGATTTGTCTAATCACCTCCCTGAAGAATGAATTTCACTGAGTGAATTCATTATCAAGCATCAGCAGCAGAATATAGATGCTTTTATCTGAGAGACTTGATGCTGAAAACTCCAATCTTGAATCATGATGTGACCCTCCAAGTACTACCTGTCTCTACCTTTGCCTTCAATTACAGGGAAGGAAAACTGATACCTGAGGACTTATAGTTCGGAAAGAACTTCCCTGGATAGTACAGTACTTGGGATATCGTTCCTTTTAGTATTCATAATTTGTACAGCAAATAGAACTGTAAAATCCTAGGCCATGGCCAGAGATTTGAGGTGTTACAAAGATAAAATAAAAACAGTGAAGCCAGCTGTCAGACAATCTGTAAGCTAGGCATGATAACAAAAAAAAAAACCCTAGCAAATTAGATTTAAAAGTGTATAGAACATAAAACCATCCAGATCAGGTCAGACCAAATAATCATCTAATGTGGATGCTTAGAGGATGGCAAGCATGCCAACATATTTCCTCAAAAACATCTCCCAAACCCCAGCAATTTGCAGCTTATGGACTCCCTGAGCCAGAGGTCATATCTTTGTGTTTATTAGTCCTTGGTGAATTATGATTATTATAATAATTTGAGATATTATTATTGTTCTACATTATTGTACTATTATTAATAATAAATGTTCATTCTTCCTGACCCAGCAAAAAAGGTTCTGTAAAACTATAGAAACTACTATGTACTATGAAAAATAATGTCCATATAATCATTGCTATCTTATTATATTTCTTAGCAGGACTTGGATTAAGCCATCATTTTATAGACAATGGTGTTCAGAAAGAGAGAGTGATATGCTTCCGACTGATCTTTTTAGCATTTTCCTGTGGCACTCAACACAATAACATCCAATTCAGATTGTGCGATACTATTGTGCTAACAGATCACATCCCATATCCCTATCACTCCATCAGGGACTCCTGCAAAAACCAATCACAAAAGTAAATCAGAAAACCATTTTTAATTTTTTTTCCCCTGTAATCATTTGACAAAAGAAAACAATTAATAGAACCACAGAATTGTTTAGGTTGTAAAAGACCTGTAAGGTCTTTGAGCACAACCATAAACCTAACACTGCCAAGTCCACCACTAAACCATGTCCCTAATCACCACATCTGCACACCTTTTAGATACCTCCAGAGATGGTGATTCAAACACTTCCTTGGGAAACCTGTTCCAATGCTTGACAACCCTTTCAGTGAAGAATTTTTTCCTAATATACTCTAAACCTCCCCTGGTACAACTTGAGGCCATTTCCTCTTGTCCTATCACTTTTTACCTTGGAAAAGAGACTGACATCCACCTTGCTACAACCTTCTTTCAGGTAACTGTAGAGAGCAATAAGGTCTCCCCTCTGCCTCCTTTTCTCCAGGCTAAAAACTCCAAGTCGCTCAGTTTCTCCTCATGTGACTTGTGTTCTAGATCCTTCACCTGCTTCGCCTGCTCCTATCTCTTTAAGATTTCCTTCTTGAAGAATATCCAGCCTTGCTGGATTCCTTTGCCCTTCAGGACTTCCTCTCAATGGACTCTATCAATCAGTTTCCTAAACAGGCCAAAGTCTGCCGTCTGGAAATCCAAGGTAGCAGTTCTGCTGATCCCCCCTCCTTGCTTCTCCAAGAATCAAAAACTCTACCATTTCATGATAGCTGTGCCCAACCCTCACATCAGCCACAAGTCCTTCTCCGTTTTCAGAAATAACAGGTCCAGTGGGGCACCTCCCCTAGTTGGCTCACTCACCAGCTATGTCAGGAAGTTATCTTCCACGTGCTCCAGGAACCTCCTAGACTGTTTCCTCTCCACTGTATTGTATTTCCAGTAGACAACTGGTAAGTTGAAGTCCCCCACAAGAACAAGGACTAGCAATAGTGAGACTTCTCCCATCTGCGTATAGGATATTTCATCTGTCTCTTCATCCTGGTTGGATGATTGTTTTGGATTGATTCAAAGTTGTTCTTAGAAAAAGTGTTTGTCTGAGGAGAACCTGATGCATTTTGACAAAAAATTAAATCTCCCTCTAAGAAAAACAAAAAGTCAGTTGTTGTTCATGCAAAGTGTTGACTATTTTCAGCTGTGCCATAAATCACTCAGTTTATTAGAGAAGGAAGAGGATTTTCACTTTCTTTCTTGTTGTTGCACAGGACCTGGAGAACCTAGACCTTCATGTCCCTCCCCAGATTATGCTTCAAGGTTGGAAGGGATGAAATATCAAAAAAAACCCCCAATATATCATACAGGTATAATGTGAACAGTATGTGTAATGAGCACATAGAATTAATTTGATTTTAACAGAGCTATTCACTATCCAATAGGTCTAAGATCCCAAGTAAAGCTCTTCTGAACCTCCCTAGCAATTGTGAATGTAGAAAATCCCACAGCTGATTTATTCCAAATAGTATCACGCAATTCCAGCTCATCCTGTCGTATTTAACACTCTGGCTTAGGCTTTTTTTTTTATTTCATATTCACTACTTTATAGGAAAGAAGCACTGGGTTTTAGTCTGTTTTTCTCCTGTTCTGATCTCCAGATGCTTTCTGTTTTTAAAATGTTTTGGATATGCTGCGCTCCAGTAGCTGATCCCACAGGAATGTATTCCTGATGCAGTTTTGAACAGCTGTAACACTTCACAGCAAGTCAGGGTGAGAGCATGGCATTCATGCTTTGCTGTCTCACAGACTTTTGTTTCCTCTGCCTAATTTTTCCTTTCCCTCAGCTCATGGCAAAATGATTTGTTGTCAGCCATGAGCAGACAAGCAAGAGCGAAAGAGGACTGGATGCAGAAAACTGAAGAGCAGAAAGGGAAAGAATTAAATAAGACTCAGTGACAAGCAGTAAGTGAGTATCAGACAGGAGTCAACCAAGAGGGAGCACTTATTTTCTGAAATTGCATCTTGTCTCCTTAGACGAGGGGATGTTATTCCTCATTCATACAAAAGGTTGAAGGTGACACACACAATATGCTTTTGAGCCTTAAAATCAGTATGAGAAGGAGCTAGAAGATGGAAGGAGTGTGCATTTATTTCCACCATTGCACCAGCTTAGCACCATTCATTTTCTTGGGAATGTCCTCTCCCATAAGGTGTTTCTGCTCTGCTCTGACGTTGTTAGGCTGGGGAGGGAAGGAATTATCTCTGTCTAGACAGAGGTGCCTGACTTAGGGCTTGGATTAGGTGCCTCTGTGACAGGCATTGCTCGTTCTTTGCCCAGCTCACCGGTCAGAGCATTTCCCCGAGACCTACTCAGCCAGATGAGGCTGAAGGCACTGCTTATCCTCCCACAGTCATCAGTGTACATGTTTCTGTTGTCTCCCCAGTATTAACTACATTAACTGTGAAGGCAAGTTGAAGTCAAAAGGGAAGCTTTTTTAAATAAAATGTGTTAACTGCTCAGCTGCAGACTCATCTATCCCCAGACTACAGAAAGGAAAACATATTGTAGTCTAGATAAGTTTTATATTTATTTGTATTGCAAATTTTACTTTGTATTTCTAAAACTTGTTTCACCACACTGTTTCTATGGGAATAATCCATGACTGGCAGTGTTAAACCAGTATAGCTTTTGTACACAAGCAGACTCTAAGCCACCCACCTTCCTACCTCTAAGCCAGCAAACGCAAACTGCCACATGCTGTCAAGTCAAAATTAGGAAATGTCAGGAAAAAGAACATGAAGAATCACCTGATTTCTGTACAATAACAAGTATGGGACTGGTAGCCACTGAAAGAGGAATAACAGGGCTGAACTCTGTCCTGTGGATCACCATTGACTGTAATAGATACTTCAAAATTTAGACTGGATTTCCGTTGTCACAGGTTTGGCCAGATGTTAAGAGGTACATTCCCTGACTAAAACAGTTTTGTGGTGGCAGCTGCTTCCAAAAAAAAAAAAAAAGCTTACCTGTAGGTGTTATTGTGCAATTGCCAGAGCATGGTACATTTACTCCACTGGTTCAAAGCACAGTTGGCTTGCATAGCTGCATCCTCTTCTCAGAGCTCTTTGTCAGTCCATCAGACTCTTAAAGTATTCCCTTAAGTGTTGACATTATCATAGGTATGGGCTTTTCAAGAAGGGAAAATTCACTCTTAGTTGGAGCTGCAATTTGGGCTGACCTCTTCTCCTCCCTCGTAGGGCAATTCATATACTCTCCACTACCTGCACTTCATGAGAGGTCCCAGTTAATTATTCATGGATAGCTGAGGCCTTTAAATTCCATTGATTTCTTGTGTCTGGCTCTTGATTGCATCTGGTAAATTCATTCCTGTTTGATGACATTAAGTATTTTGAATAATTAATATGGTAATTTATCCCAGGCTGAGGAGTAAATGTTACCTTCTGCTTGGAGGAGTGTTGAGACAGGAATACTCTTTAGGGCTCTTTTCCCAATTCCTTTAATGTCAACATGGTACTTAACTTAAGTGCCTATCTGACAGCTATTGCTTCTATGAGACTCTTGCACAAGCACAATTGAGAGAATAAGCATGATACGCACAAGCATTCATTCTTACAGTATGCATTTAAGCAACAACAAAAAAAATCACAATGTCTAAGCAACATCAAATATGGGGAAAAAAATTCTCTGATCAATCATGATCTTCTCAAATCAATGGAAATTTTTGTTGTGAGTCCTTCAGGAGTAGAACTGAACAGCAGGATCCAAACTCTTCTAAGAACACCATTTAGTAGTATTCTCTTGGAAACTTAATCCATTTTGGATTTAATAGACCTAATAATGACTTCTGGACCTTTCTGTTCAACTCAAAGGAAAGTAATCCCTTCCCTAATGGATATTAGCACTGGGACATTTTTGTCTTTTCTCATTATTTCCATTATAATGCACCTAATAATCACAACCATTCATTCCTTATGGTTTTACTTTCATTCTATCCCATGAACTCATTTTCTAGATTGGTATTTATATCTTTCAGATACTCATATCATAATCCCCAGACCCTGAAGTCATCAGTAAACTGAACTGTTACACAAACCAATCAAACACCTTAAGTCAGAATAACTCTTCCTTTGATTTGCCTCTTTTGCCTTGTGAGGTCATGTCAATACTAAGCATTCAGACACTGGAATAAAAATCATAAGGGCAAACAGGAACTGATAACTCACTTTTCATTAGAAAGATACGTTAAGGAATCAGGATACCTTCTAAAGAACAACTGAAAGAACCAGTGGTGGTTATATACAAGATAAAGCTTAACTCTTCAAAGTGTTTTCCACTGTCTCATGACTTCTCTTTGTGGGTTTGGCTTCTACTGGGAGGGGAGGGGGAGTGTTTTGTTGTTTTTTTTTTTAATCTAAGCTGACCTCATCTTCTCTTCACTTATTTTTACTGGCACTTGAGTCTATTTCTGATCTACTTTCTTCAGGATTGTGTATAGTTTCTGAGGGCAGAAATAAGAACTGAAGAGATCATTTATTCTTGTAAAACTGTATAGAGATGCAGGTGATTTAATCTTCCCCACTTACTGGATATGTTCTCCCAGATAGGATTTGAGCTATATTATTTCTGAGGTTAGACAGCAATTCTTCATGACCAACTAAAAAAGCTTTGATGTCTGCCAGTGCCTAAGGAGTAGTTTCAGCCCCATGGCACGCCTTCAGTACAGCAAGATCTAGAATATAAGCTTCAGCTAAATCGTAGTCTTGTTGACCTGGAGCTAGCTACCTAGGGCTCAAAACCAGTGCAATTGTGGATTAAAGATAATAGTTCTAATTTGTGTTTCTTTTGTCCTTGCTGGATCGTTAAAACCTTCCTATCTTCCAGGTTATGCAAGCCTCCATTTTATCACAACTCTTATCATCTCCAGGAGCAGAGGGGTTCAATCAATTATAAAAATACACAGCAGGTTTTAGGCAGATCTGAAGGTGTCTATGTCTCCAGGTATCTCCCTGCATTGTTTCTTTGCTATAGTAAGCTCATTTCTTTCCTTGGATGCCCATTTTTAGCTTCAGAGATGGATTCTGTTGTATAAACAGTTGAGCTGTGAGGACACACTCATCTATTAGCTAAGATGTCCTGGGGCTCCTATTAGAAGAAAAATTCTGAAAGAAATTTATTTGGCTGTTTGCCCACAATTCAAAGCATTTAATATCTAGTACTATCTTAAATAATTCATTAGTGCTTAATATGCCTAATACCTATGTTGAAAGTACCAATAAATGAGGTTAAATGGGATTCCTGCTGATTTCTTGCACTTTTTTTTTTTTTGGTTTAAACTCTGATAAATATATGTTTTACCAGACATGAAAATAATATTAGGGAACAAATGCCTTTTAGTCAGTGCAAGGAGTGAGAGGCATTTTCCTCCCTCTGTAACAGCAAAGACAGTCTTTCCTCTTTAACTTTATGTTTCTTTGAATAACAGTTGGTGAATTTGTATGAGGAACCAGTCCTTAAGGACCAAGCTGTGAGGATCAGCTCAATGGCTTCAAAATTCAGCTTCAAAGACAGCTTTCAGTGGTGTATGACTCTTTGTGTGCTGTTAAGCAGTTAAATAAAATAAATGTCTTAAATTGTAGTAGAAAAAAAAAATGCATTTCAAATAAACATAAATACCTGCTTATCTTCAATTTAAAAGCATCTATCCCACTAGGTACTTAAAATATGCGTAAATGAATATCCAAATATTGACCACATATCTTGCAAATATTTCAGCCTGTAGTTTGTAGCTGCCCAGATGCTGTCCAGATGTCTCATCACAGATGATGGGAGTGTGAAATGTTTCCTGTCTCTTAACCTATGCCCCTCCTCAGTGTCCTTAGAGCTTCCCTAATATGCAACATGATTCCTGCACAGGAAGTTTATTAGCCCAGCATCTTGTTTCTGACTGCCCACCTGTTGCTAGTAGTTAAATCTGACTCCAGAAGGAAAGATGACACATCCTTCAAAAGATTCACTAGGAAGATCGAGAAGCACAGTGTATGAGAGAATAAAGAATAATACATACTGGAAAAGACCTCGGTAGCTTTTCTGATCTGAACTCCCTGCTGAAAGCATAGCTAAATTGTAGTCTGCCCACCCCCTCCTAGGAGGTGAGCAGACTGTAGCTCCTATAGCTCCTTCGCTTGGCTGGAGTGCAGCTCTCACACATGGTGAAGCCACCACCACCTCCAATGCCAGAGCAAGGCACCAGGCGCTTGCTCCCTGCAGTGTGAGACCTGGGCCACCACATCCTCCATCCAGAGCTTCACCTGATGCCAGGGAGGAGCTTTTCAGGAGGAGGAGACTGAAGCAGTTATTCCGTCTAGTGCCAGAGACCACGTCTGTGTAGAGTCCTTCAATCCCACACTATCTTAATAAGAAATTCAAGGCCCACCACAACACTGACTGCCAAAGTCCCTGCTAATCAACCCTGATAACTGTGTTTCTGCTTAGCACTGATAGATGTGCTTCCCAGTAGCACCTGGATAAGAGCTCTAATACTGTCTAATGAGGAATTATCTCAAGTTAAAGAATGGTGACTCCTTAATCAGAAAACAGCCAAGTAGAAACCAGCTAGCATCATCTGTCATGAACATTGGACTATATAAGCAACTATAAGTGGTCATTTAACTTTATCTGCCAGAAGCAAAAAATTGCCTGCTGCAATTCTTCTTAGTGGGTCTTGTTCACCATACCCTATAAGATGCAGAACACAATCTATAAAAGCAACTTCTGTGCCATAAGCAATTGAAAGACAACTTCCAAGTTGAATTGTAAATGTCAAGATAGGTATGCACTTGGATTTTTTACATTGTGTATTTTCAGGTTGACTCTGTTCCTACCAAATACGTACAACACCTAAATTAATCTCCTCCCAAAGTAGACTCAGTATAATTGCCCACATACAAGTACCTCATGCTGTCTGAGGAGCATTAAGGTATCATAAATGTTCAATAGACTGATATTCAATAAAACAGGACTTAGAGATACCTGGACACTTCTGAAGCAAGAGTGAGGAAACAGGTAGAAAACCTAGAATTTGGTGTCTTACTATGGCACTGAATATTTGCAGTATTGCTCCTTTTTGCTTTCCTTATTGGCAAGGCCAGTAGAGACTATAAGCTGCAGAAATGTGACTGTTTGGAACTCTGTTATAGGTTGTTCTGGGAAAGAAAAGTTAAGTAAGGTTGTGAAAGCACTTCTTTTACGGACAGGCTGTCGTATTTTCAATACATAGTTCCATCATACTTTAGTTCAGAACAGAATTAGAAATATTTAGGTATGTGTATTTGTGGCAAATTAGGGCATCTGTCTATATACAATGAAAGGATTGTAATATATACAAGAAAACTCTGTGTCATAGAAATATGGGTATCTCCATAACACATTTCCAAGTACTATATACAATATTTATATAAATATATATAAAATAAATGGTATCTATGTTCCTTGTCAATAATCTCTGAGTTGCAATTGAGAATTGGTGAGTTTTGGTAACTCTACAACCAAGCAAGAATATGCTAGTCTTCTGAGACAGCTGAAGCATAAGAAAAACAGTTTAGGCAAATTTCTTATACACATATTTAAAGCGGAACAATTTTTGAGAAGATAACAAAAATCTTTGGAGAAAATCCAATGAGGTAAGTGATCCATTTTTTTTTTTTTTTGTCCTAAACAGATTTTTCCTATTCAAACAAAAGTCTCATTTGCTGGAGCTTGACTGCAGTAAAAGTTACCAAGAACAGAGGCTGGATAAAAGAAATAATTTCACCCCCACTTTACAGATGATAAACCAGAGGATATGAGAGATTGAGTAATCTATACATAACAACATAGAAAATCTAAAATGGGACTGAACTGGGAATCTCTTGAATTCCCACTCACTGCTTCAGTGGTTAAAAGATAAATTAATTTAAAAAATCTCTTTCAGGAAGTAATTTTGTTGAAACTTGTTTAGCATTGAGACTAATAAAATTATTTTATTTTTAAATACTATTAAGAATATGATTGAAATCTTAGTAGTATTCATTTCAATATTTCAAACATAACTTTATAAGACTATTTTAAAAATGTTTAGTTTATTTGACTGGTATGTAACCATGCAGGATTTTCATGACTCATAAAAAAAAAAATTACTCAAAAATATGTTTTCCGGTAGAATTTAATTTAGATGTAAACCAGTATTTATGATCCCATCCAAATAAAGTGAAATATTCAGTTCTTTTACTACAGTGCTGGAATAAACAGGCTAATTTATAACCATTGAAAAGGTAATTTTTTAGCAAAACGCTGATCCTAACGCTCTGTTTGCAGAAGCTCGACTGTTTATCTGCTTCACCCATAGACGCTGTAGGACACATTGAGTGGCTGGAATTAGCAGAGCCATTTGTGAACTGCATATAAATGTATCATTTGCACATAATTCTCTGGGATAATAGCTAAATTAGAGAAGGTGATAGCATCATGTTTTTTTTTTTTTTTCAACTTAATGTTTATGGAAATGATTACTTTTTCCATTTCTTGTATTTCTCAGAGCGGAAAAGAAATCAGAACCAAGCCATCTTATGATATATTAGAAATAAATGGTCAAAACTCTAAAATTTAATGTGTATTAAAGTTATGAGAAGTTTATCTCTTTTTTTTTTTTGAGAAGTAGAAGGAGTATTTTGCTCACATCCACCCTAGTTTAAAATCCTGATAAACACTTCCTTAACCTTATGGATATCAACGGATCTAAGTGCTTGCTGAATTGTTACCACATAAGCTCTTCCTTAACCTCAAATGCATTGTTGTGGCTTGATGCATGCTAAAATGTGATCACATCTTTGCTTTAGAACACTGGAGTTTAAATGCAATGAGATCCTGGCCCAAGGAGACCAGGTGGACTCAGTGCAGGGCAATGAGTAGGATAAAAGCTTGATGTGCCAGCTCAAAAAACATCTGTTACTGCATTTCAGAGAGAACTGGGCAATTTTAAAAGCAGTGAAACCTTTTGTCAGCTTCCTGTGTAGTCCGTAATTGATCTGTAAAGGTTTTTTCAAAGTGCTGTCAGAGGAAAGAGAATTTTTATAGCGCTCTGGGTCCTCCTGTTGAAATTCAGGTGAACTTTTTTTTGGAAATGGAAACTACAGCACTGCAGGATTGGCATTTTTCAGATCAAGATGAAAATATGGCAGCAACACTGCCTCTCCCTCTTCACCTCACATCTTAGGTCATGACCAAAGAGTTCAAAGGGAGTCAAAAACGTCAGATGCAGTAGTCAACAGCTCCTCAACTTCTCCAGGGACCAGATGTAAGAGAGGAGCAAGTATAGGCTGTGATTATTGTCTGCAAAATTTTATGCTGCCTTTACTTCCTGGCAGCAGCTCAGTTCCTTGTGGGAGTGAACGAGTATCAATACTTGCAGAAATCAATTATAATTGCTTCTCTTCCTGAGTCTCAAAGAAACCGAGCTGCTACTGAGAATAATGCTGCACAGACACAGATGAACCAAAAGAAGTTTGTGCTTCCAAAACTTGGAGAAGCACTGGTATGGCGTTAATCACTGTCATTTGCTAGCAGAAACAATCATCTGAGTGCAATCACTTCTTGATTACTAAAGACATTTTCCTTTGCCTAGAGTACTAAGGTTTGATGTTTTTCAGCAAAAAATATCTGTTGCAGCTGCCGCTGAGAGCCACAACAGACAGCAGTAGCAGACAGATATTTGTGATATTTTTATGTTTCTGTTTACAAACATCAGCTCAGAAAGTCAGTAATCGCAGAATACTGTCTTTTATATATATATGAATATTTCCTATGTGTAGATAGTCACATCTGTGAATGTTTCTCCTCTACTTGGACCTATAGTACCATGAAAAGACTAGCTACTGCCCACAAAAGTCTTGTCTTTGTCTCACCCAAAGCATGCACCACTACAGTTTTCAACTTTTCACCAGATGTCTAGAGCAGCGGTAGAACTGCAAATGAGATAAGCATCCTCTGAAATGAGACTCCCTCTTTCTGATGTTTTTCATTCAGTTGTGACTGCTAAAGCAATTCTGCACTGTAGGCAAGTAATATCTTCATGGGATGTTTTATCATGAATCTTCACCGGGTAATTATTAATTTCAAATTATACTTTTATCAAGTGTTTATTCTTTTATTCCTCTAAAGCTTTGTGATATCAATATCATACCTGTCACAAACAATGACAAATGGCATCTTCTGCATTGCTGAAAATAAAGATGCCTGAGAGGAAGTAACTTAGTAGGAATTCAAAGAGAAGACATTGATCTACAAATAAGATTGAAAATGTCCAGCAAAACGACAAAATAGGTATGTCTGTAACAAAGAAGAGCAGAGCAAATATGTCATTTTGTCCTGAGAGGTGTAGATGCCCCATCCCTGGAAACATTCAAGGGCAGGTTGGATGGGGCTCTGAGCAATCTGATCTGGTTGGAGATGTCCCTGCTCCTTGCAGGGGGGTTGAACTAGATAAACTTTAAAGGTCTCTTCAACTCGAACTATTCATGATATATGAACAGGGTCAAACAACTGCATAAAGCTGAACTATTTAAAAAATTACCACTCCAGTCGAACAATGCCCACCAGCTGCACATGGTAACTCACCAAGTGTGTGCGTCAGTGCATGACAATATGGACTACAATGTTTGCTTTCCTGAACACTCTAATGGTCTATTTTAGACTTCAGAGAACTAGAGAAACATAGGAAATTATTGCATCTCTGAGACACTTGCATCTCAGCTGCAAGAAGTCATCACTAGCACCTGAGAGTCAATAAATTACAACTGAGGGTTTGATTGCTTCCAGCCCTTACCAATATTTAATCTCCATTATCAGGAATTAACTTCCTCCAGAGATAATAATTACAAGAATGTGAAGCTTGAGCTGTCTGTCAATGAATCTCCCAAATGACCGACAAAATTAGGTATCCTCCTGCCTCCTTTATCCGAGATGCAAAACTAATAATTGGGGTAATAGGTGGAATAAGTTTATTCCTCAAATGAAATTTCTGTCATACTAGTCAAACAAGAGTGTGATTCAGGATAGTTTATTTTCCTTACCAGCAGTTTAACCTGATGTATATCCTGGACAATATATCATTTGTTAAGAAAGAAATTATATTCATCTGTTGCTCTATCAGTTAAAGAAAGAACATCGTAAGGCATAGACTCACCTCTCAGATTAAAAAAGTGAAAGAGACCATAGCATAGAATCAGAGAATGAATATAACAGAATATCAATACAGCAATGGTGATGGATATTGGTCTCTGCGGGAACTGGTGATCACATAACAACAATTGAAGAAGCAAGATTTGAAACTGAAATTTGAAACTGACCCAGAAATGCTGGCAATGTCACTGGCATGAATAAAGGAGTTATGAACAAAGTATTAGAAATATCTTTACTTTTTTTTTCCCCTCTTTAATTTATCTTTTGGAAATAAGACTTGGAATATTTATCTGTTCGCATATCTCTCCTAAAAACTTTTTAATCATTAGTCAATTTAAAAAAAAATACAAACAAATTAGGAGACATTCATAATAACTTAAATTTTGTTGTTAAAAAATTATAAAAAACAAGTAGTTAAGAGAACTGAGAACTTAAAAGTATCCCATTTAGGGAAAAATCATAAAGCGAGTACATACCTTATGCGAGATAAGAGAAGTCATAGAAAAATTTCTATATGTGATTATATTATCATTTTGAATATAAATAGCTATTATTCATAGAATCATAGATTAGTCTGAGTTGGAAAGGACCTCCAAAGATCATCTAGTCCCATCCCCCTGCAATGAGCAGGGATATGTTCCATTAGATCAAGTTCCTCAGAGCCCAGATCCATAGCAATGCAAGCTTAATGAGATCCAATGTTTATAGAATAATTTGTGCACCTAATCTGTTCTTAAGCAAGACTTTAAAAGAAACATCTCTTCCTGCACCTCATCCTTCCTGGACCTCTCTTCTTTTCTGAGCTTTCTTGATTAATCAGACAACTTTTCTACCTAACATTTTCAATCTGCTTTTATTTTTCTCAGGGATGAGTCCTAATTCCTGATCTCAAAGACTTTTTATGCACCTCCCCTTCCATTTGAATCCTAACTAATGAAATTACTCCTGAAAAAGAAATGAAAACACAAATAAAAATAAATAAATAAAAACATACAGAGAAACCTTCGGTTCAAAGTCAGTATGCAACAATGGAAGATGGATGGCATTCCTGATCACTGTTTCTGTCACTGGGTGGAGGACCTGAGTGAGTGGCTGTGCAGTGCTTAACTCCCTACTTAAACCACAACCGCATCAACCTTGTGTTAAAGCACGTGGTGATACAAGAACTTAGCACCCTCTTAGACCCACAGACCATTCTCAGTTACAATACTGGTCAGCATATTTCCTCTGAGTTTGTTTAAAACAGACAGTAACTTTTCAGCAGACTTCTCAAATGCCTCTCTCAAAACTTTCTAATGAAAGTTTTTAGGACCTGTCAGTGTTTACAGTAGCCACTGAACATCCACTTTAGCCACTGCTGAAGTAGAAAGGGGAGTCCTTTTTCATAAACTGGTATCTACATTATTTAGTTATTTTCCATATTTTTTCTTTATTTTTACATTCAATTCTACCACTTTCATTCATACAGGATCCATTAACAGTGCTTTTTTTTTTTTTTCTACTATCTGTAGGAAGAATGGCTCATATCTAACCTATAGTTCTTTTAATCAAATATTTTCCTGTGTTTTTTTTTTCACTTAACATTTTACCATTTTCTAGCTTCTGAATTATATTAATTGCTGTAGCTCTTTCTTCATTCCATTTGTTTATAGATATATATTTCTATATCTATCTACTAATTTTCATCCTTGTACAGCACAGGCTGACTAATAGTCAGTGTGGCCTTCCTTGAACTGTCATTTCCTGAGCATCTAGAAAAAAATGCACTTACAGTTTTCAACTTTTCATTGGATCTGTGTACTGCTTTTTGTATTTCTAAAGTAAATTGAAGCAAAATAAACAGTGATTACTTCCTTCTGTCCAATAGGTCATATCGTAGGTCTAGAATAAATGTAGATACATTGACCTCCAATAACGTATTTTTCCTTCTCCTGTATATTGAAATAGTTTTGTGACAACCAGCTGTCTGTCTTTGGTTGACATCTTTCTGAAAGACTCCAGTTCACACCTACACATGGAGTTGTTTCTGGGACACAAAATAGAATTTGATGCTGCTCTACCTTCCAAGAGAGTAAATAGTGAATTCAATATCCTAGTGACTTCGTAGGTTCTGTTTACATCTCCCAATATTAGCTATTGTGAGTGTTCAGTGGAGTGTTCAGTTCAATTTTATCAACAGCATTACTTGTCCTTATGATGCAAGAGCTATTAAATGCAGGAGACAGACAAAGCTTCCTCTTTCCTTCAAGCCTCTATGGGCTTCTGAATAGACCCAAATTCATAGAATACCAAAGAAGAGCAATGAAGCTGGTGAATGGTCTAGAGAACAAGCCACATGAGGAGCTGCTGAGTGAACTGGTATCGTTTAGCCTGGAGGAAAGGAGGCTCAGGGGTAACCTTATTGCTCTCTACATCTACCTGAAAGGAGGTTGTAGCAAGGTAGGGTCTAGTCTCTTCTCTCAAGTAATGAGTGATAGGACAAGAGGAAAGGGCCTCAAGTTGCACCGGGGGAGGTTTAGATAGGATATTAGGAAAAATTTCCTTATTGGAATGGTTATCAAGCCTTGGAACAGGCTACCCAGGGAAGTGGTGGAGTCACCATCCCTGGATGTATCTAAAAAACGTGTAGATGTGGCGCTTAGGAACATGATTTAGTGGTGGGCTTGACAGTGTTAGGTTTATGGTTGGACTTGAACACCTTAAAGGTCTTTTCCAACCTAAATGATTGGATGATTCTATGAAAATGTTTAGGATGAACCTGGAAATGGCTAGGGAGTTACAGGCAGAGATCTGAAATGTAAACCTTGCTTTGGATCCCCTTTTTTTCATGAAACCTAAGGGCTGGCTTTTTCCTGAATGTTTTTGAAGTGGCCACCAGCATTGCACCGGCAGCACCCTACTGCTCTCCTTGGTCCCTCTCTCTGGACAGCTTCCAACACCATAGCCTATGTCTGAACTACTTACAGCATTTAAAGAAATATTGAGTTCCATAAGTAGACAGATATTATAAAGAGTTGCCAGCAAATATGCTAGTTCTTACCTCCCTCAAGTCTAGACTTAGCACAACAAAAGCTCAGTTTGACTTCTAAGAGATGAGCAGCTCCTCAGAAATTGTTTTGAAACAGTGCTCTCCTCCTTGCTTTACCCATGAGGACATTTTCCACTTTCTCCTGAAAATCATACTCAGTCTTTCTGTCTCCATTCTCTACAGCCCTGGGAGGTCCCTGCCTTATTTGTTCCTAGCTAACAGAAAATTGCAAATGGCTAAATTTTTTTTTGTATAAAAGAGGTTCATTTCCTTAAACCTTTCTTCAAATTAATGGCTTCAGGCCCTGGGTAGGGAGACTGAGATAAGTATATATGCAAGGAAATACTTTTCCACCTTCTTTCTAAAGATAAAGATAAATATACAGCTACGTTGTCTGTCAGTCCATACTAATGATGTTTTACCCCGCTTATTCAGCAGAAAGATACAGCTCATGAAGGTAACAAAAATATTTTTTTAAATGAAAATGGATTATTGAAGTCTATGAAATGCTCAAATTAAGATCCTCAATATACTGTGAGATCAATCATCTCAACAGACACTGGAGAATCCATGCAACAGAGCTAGAAGCAATCAGGGCCCATAGTTCCTCTAAACATATATTTTAAATTTCGTTAGAGTGCATCCCTTTAAGAAGAAAAACTAGTTAGGCATGTGTTTGTTTAGGCCACTAAAACACTTTTTTTTCTTTTGGGGGGGGGGGGTGTCTATTAAAATGCTTTGTTCCCTCATGTGTTAAAGTAGTTGTTCACTGAGCAGACAGACATAACAACAATTTTTATTCTGGTATTGATTTGGAAATTGTTTGCCCTGATAACTCTTTTTATCTCCTCAGTCACTGCCATGCGATTGGGATCTTGTTCTCACACAGAAATGAATTGCACCTAATATTCCAGTTTTGGATGGTGAGTACTTAAGAATCTCATGAAATTTCTCCCCTGCTTTCCTCAATATTTTTCAATACATCATTAATCCTATGACTATCTTAGCTATCTTTATAAAATATTTACACAATATCTACCAACATGGAAGTATATTTTCTCGATGAGCTCTTTGTTTCTCTCTATGTGCAGTACAGTGAATTAATTGCTTTTGTCTCATATGGAGGATGGTCAAATGATGATCGAGAAACAAAACCTGGCCATAGATCTGACCTTGAAAGATGCAAGTGGGGCATGTAGTACCTGCTGGTTTATGCTACATAGGAGGCTGCCTGAGGGTGTAAATGTGCAGTGATTTATTAGGACATACAGCACCATGCAACGATGTTGTTACTGTGCTCTGCGCTGATTTGCCCACCAAATATCTAGAAAAGCAAATCTCCAAGAGTTGTGTTGATTTTGTATAGTGAGGGGGGGGATACGGTGGCAGCTTCTACAAGAAGGCACGAGCCTTGTGGGCCTTGCAGGCCTCACCCTCTGGCCTCCCACCGGGCAGCTGACTGGGCCTGAGTCGGTCCGGCCCGGCTGCAAGAAGTGGAGAGGAGATGAGATGTGAAGAGACCCTGAGAGGCGTCTGCCAGCCTGTTGTGAAGAATTTCTTGTGAGAGGAACGGCTGCAGACGCCAAGGTCAGTGAAGAAGGAGGGGGAGGAGTAATGCGGCTCCTGGCCAAGATTCCCTTGCAGCCCATGGTGCAGCCCATGGTGGAGCAGGGGAGTTCTTCCCTCGAGGAGGAAGGAGCGGCATAAAGCGACCTGTGATGAACTGACCATAATCCCTATTCTCTCTTTCCCCCTGTGCTGCTCTGGAGAGGAAGGAGGTAGAGATAATTGAAATTAAGTTAAGCCCGGGAAGATGAAGGCGTGGGGGTGAAGTTATCTTGTTCTCTTTCTCATTATCCTGCTTTGGTTTTAATAATAAACAAATAGTTTTCCCCGAGTTGAGTCTGTTTTACCCGTAATGGTAATTTTAAAGATTTCTCCCTGACCTTATCTCAAACCTTGAGCTTTTTTTTCTTATATTATCTCTCCCTATTCTCTCGGAGGGTGGGGGAGTGAGAGAGAGACTGCATAGTCTGGTCCTGAGCGGGGCTGAACTACAACAATAGCACAAAGAAATTATCATCTCTGGTGCACATTATGTAAACCATCGACACGGAGATCAAGTGCTTAACAGCAACAGAACCAAAACATAGTTATACCCTTATACAGAGCTACATCACTGGAAATGGTTACAGAAAAGATGTTCTGAACCAGGAGCTCTTCAACTTTTTTTATTTTACTTTTATTTGAGAAGTAGTATTATCACACATATGAAATTTACAGTGTGATGGTACAATTCTGTGAAGAGAAAGAAAATATTTCTTTTATTTTTTCCTAATTAAAAAGCAGTGATTTAAGGCTGCTGTACCTTTTTTTAAACTTTTAATTCCTCATCTCAATTCCTACAGAGACCATTAAGAAATGTACTTGTAAAGGAAAACAGGTTTATCTGAGAAGTAATGGTATCTGAAAAACAACCAATAAACCAAAAAGTAATTATTGATAGAAATATCTTTCTTCATTGCGTTAATTTGAGAGGATCTGTGAGTTTAATTTTAACACATACATTATATGGAAAAAAATAATGTTCAGAAACACAGCAAATGAGGTACTAAAGTAGAACATCTCCTCTTTCACCCTCCCTGAACTGGCTTGTAGCTCATATCTAAAGGGCTAAAAAAAAACCCCATTACAATATTGATTGCACTTTGTTATTCTGCTTTAGTGATTAAATACATCAGCCACACCATCAAAACATTAAGCCCTGATTAATCATTCTCAGAATCTCGGGCATAATGCACAGAGAATTTATTTAAAGTGTGGTAGAAAGACTAGCTCAGGATTTATTCTTAGGTCAACTGGAAGCTGTCCTTTGACTTTCCTTGGACTTCAGTTTCTCCCAGTTCCTTACAGTTCTTATAAACTGACCACAAGTAAACTGCCTTCGGACTGGAATCTGCAATTTGGGAATTGTGAATGTATTTCAGGCTCAGGTGCTGTGCCCGTGAGGTGGGTGAACCTTGGCCAGCTGCCGGCTGCCCATCCAGCCGCTCACTCATTCCCACTCCTCAATGGGTCAGGGAAGGAAACAAGGTGAGAAGACAGGGAATTCAATTACCAATTATCATCGCAGGCAGAATTGGCTATACTTTTTATTTATTGCCAATTAAAAGAGATTCAGGTAGTGTGAAACAAAGAGAAACATTAAAAAAAACCTCACCTTCCCTTCTGCACCCTCAACTGCTCTCCCCGAGGGGTGCGGGGGTGGGGATGGGGGCTGCGATCGGTCCACCCCAACCCCTCTGGGCCTCTCTTCCCTCCTCACACCTCTCCCTGCTCCAGCGTGGGCCTTTCCCTGGGCTGCAGCCCTGCAGGGACACCCTGCTCCCGCCTGGGCTCTCCAGGGCCGCAGGGGATCCCTGCTCGGGCCTCTGCTGCTGCTTCCTCCTCGCCTTCCTCCTCCTCTGCCTCCTTGAGCCCTTTCTGCGTTTTATCACTAGGTTGGGTACTCAGTTCAGAAGGAGAAAATCTGTATGTAAAACAGTGAGCTGGAGCAAACCTCTCCATGTCCAGATCTAATTCACAATTAACACAACTGCTCTAGTCGTACAGGGTTTGAGTCTTTGAGAAGAGTTCAGCTCTCTCCAAATCTTCTCTCTCCCTGGGCATCAGTCACAGAGATTTTTCTGGAATGAACTCTGGTCTCCTTTACAGCAGCTTGCTACTTCTTTCTTCCTCTGACTTTTAACCTGCCAATTCCAGCTCCTGTATGTCTATTTATACCCAAGTCATGTAGATTTTTATCAAAGCGGTAACCTCACATCCCTAAGGAAACCTATTTTGATTGAGGGTTAGGCAACACCAAAAATCTGCTATTAATAATATTTTTCTTGCAGCTTTAGCATTAAAAATTTGAAATATTTTGGTCTGGAAAGAAAAAAAAAAAGCAGAAGAGAATGTGCAGTTATCATCTAAAGTGACAATATTGAAAAATATCATTCAAATAGAAAAGTAGATGATGCAAAAAAAATTCATACAGACATTTGCAAAAAGGTCTGAAATGGCTTTTTCTGTCCCTCAGGCCACTAAGATACAGCCAAACTCCAAGCTGTTGAAAAAGATTATCATGGGGCAGTACTCAGACTCATAAACTCAGACCTCTAATAGGATTTATAAACTCCGATCCACTGTTTTCATTAGTGCAAATACAGACCCAGTATCTGATTGAGATCCGGTTAGGTATGATCACAGAAAGCCTGAAGTTCACGGTTTTCTGAAAGAAATCTTGTAAAGATCTTGTAATACAGGGAGGGGAAAAAAATCATATTGATTTACTTAGAAATTGTATAGAAAAAAAAAATGTTGCATTAGGAATTTTTTGCTGGTCTCACTGTCTTTAAACCTCACTTCCTAAGCCTGACTTGCAAAAGAATTAATGAATAAAATAGAAATCAGAAATTCTATTCCTTGTAAGTGTAGGATTAAACTACAAGAAGGAGAAAGAAGTGCCTGTCTCTACCTAGGACAGTTACAGAAGAAGAAGAAGCCACAGTTTACACTCCTGCCTCTGAGCAAAGGCTGTGCCTTGGGGGATAGTCTTTGTTTTGGATGAAATGAGCACAAGCCAAGCTGTAAAAGACAAAGTAAGCCAGGAGGAAATTTCAAGCACATTCTCAGATGACTGAGATTGTAACAAATCCAGAGCCACTAAGGACTTCTTGGTTGTCATTATTATACGCAGTCTAGCATTTTCACAATGATGCATGCAACGCTCTGTCTGGCAGAGCTCATGTTTTCTTCTCTCTTCCTCTTTTGCTATGTGATTTTTAGAAAGAAATAAATAACCTGTGAGTTACTCTAGGCTTGCTATTTGGGAGGTGATAAGATTTCCAAGACTATTTTTGTACAACGCGAGGAATCTTCCATATCACAAAACAGCTGCACCTCTCCAGTTTATTCAGAAGAAAGGACCAGTGTGCATGCACATGGATAGTTGTGTCTGTAGAGGCAGATGGATATGTTGAACAGTTCATGCTAATATCTGCACTCGGTTAGCCATACACCCTGCATCATGCAAGAATCTGTTCCAGCGAAAAGTGAATACAAAATTGCATTAGAAGTAGAAATGAGATCCTGGATGTTGTGTCTTCCTCCTCATAGTACAAGCTACTTCCCTGCATGATATACTCTCTGTTGTTAATACTCATCTTGAATTTGTATTTAATCAATGCTGAGAAAAGTCTGATGCTGTACAGGCAGTCCAAACAGATCCTGCGGTTAGAAATGCTTCCTATGAAACATTTTATTCTGAAAATCTTTGATATCATCACCGTAGAAATGTCTACATAGTCATATTATTTACCTGATAGAAGAAATTGATGTGTGGTATTCTTGAAAATATGTACAAGGGCTACAGGAGACCAAGTTATTCAATACCTATAGTTCCGGCATGTATTTTTAAAGGTGTAGCTTAGGTAGCTTCCAGTTTTACATGCTGCCTTCTGATAGGATTTTAGAAGTTTAAATACGCCTCTGTGGCAGGCAGGAGCCTTATTAGCCAGTCCAACACAATGAACATCTCTAGGAAGGAAGGTGTGGAGAGATTTTTGCTGCAATTCCAAATTTCTACTACAGATACACCTGTATTGATAGCGGTATTGTCTGTATATTAGGTAGAAGAAATAAAAATAGTTCTTTTTTTTTTTTGCCTTTTAGCTCTTAAATCAATCATATCAAGCCTGAAACAGGTAGAGATCATCAGACCTTGAGGTTTCGTTTCAAATAAATTAAGAGGTAATAAATCATTTTTAGCACTTGATAGCAAATTATTTGATAATTCTACATTTAAATGGAATCATAATAGAAATATAAACAGTGTCCCTGTGAATAGCAGATGGTTTTACTATGAAGGATGTCATTAAAATAAATCATAGGAACGCTACTGCAAACAAATAGACATTAATTAAATCTTTATTGCAATATGGGTCTGTAGAAAAATATATTAAACATGTCTGATATGTTAAAAAGTGTTTTTCTTCTCAATTAATAGTATATTAAATACTAATCTTATTTTTTTTTTAGAGCGTAGCTAACATAGAAAAATAATCTCCTGAATGTAGATCATTTCTTCATTAGCCTCTGGAGAAAATTATTCTCTCCCTGGGGATGAGTAATCTATATTCCTTCCGTTCTTCTGTAACTAGATTGTGTTTGCAAATACAATTGCATTAATAAGACTCCCACTTTCTCAGAGTCTTAGATAAGTTTAAATATAGCATTTTGGTAGTGCTCTTATGAGGAATGTATCTATTGCTACAGGCACTCCAAGACCAATTTTTCAGAGCTATCTACACAGAGTTATTAATGAAAAATGTGTTCACTATGTCCTGGGAGAGTTTAATGCATAATGATCGACATTCTCTTTTTAAATTAGGTAAATACCTCTGCAAAGCAAGTCAGAACTGCAGCTAGTCATTTCTGTAAGCAATGTTTTCCTGTGCTTACACAATGATAATTGCACGTGTAACTCAGAGGCATCATTACACTTATATTGCATGTGCAACTGTATGAGTACTCACAATAATGGATGGAATAAAACCCTATTGTCCTAACGTATTTTGATCCATCAGGCTAAGCATGGATCACTGCATTGCTGCTTCTTCCACTTGTAGATCATATGCTCTGGAGGATCACGTGATGTATCAAATGATTTAGAATAGCAGTAAAATATCCTGGGAAATGGAAGTACGTCTGTGATGGTTTAGCCCGAATCACCACACAGTTTCTCGCTCACCCTCCCTCTCCCAGGCGGGATGGGGGAGAGAATTGGGAAGGAAGGAGAACTCGTGGGTTGAGATGGAGACAATTTACTAAAATAACAAGGGAAAACTACAATAATAAGAGAATATAAGGATATTAAAATATACAAGGTGAACAATATATGTTTTCTCACCACCCAATGTCCCAATGACGGATACAGCCCGTCCCGAGCAGTGATCACGGAAACAAAACCGAGCGGCAAGCAAAGGAGCAAAAAGGGAGCCAGCAAGGGAGAGGGAACGATGCCAGCAAAACTGAAGAGAAAAATGGATGCCAGGAAGGCAGATACCCGCCCCGGCCAGCCCCCACTTATATACTGAGCATGACGTTTATGGCCAG